>CM034083.1:13039555-13186227 GCA_019845555.1 Aristolochia fimbriata
TGGGAGAAAAGTATAAATAGGTAATGTTACACCAAATTAAATTTGTGAGTTTAAATTTCAGTGTACCCTCCTCCTCATTTTGCCAATATTGTAAATAGTGATATGTACTCTTGATGAAGAAGTTACCTATGGGACCCAAGTTCAATATGCTAGTATTTTCAGTCATTTGTGGGATGGTATGCATTATTTGGATTACGAAAAATTATGACTCAGAGGAACTTTTTTGCCTAAATATTGAACCATGGATAAATGTTGACAAAATATCGAGTCATGTGTGCTACGATGAAAGTGCCCCCTCACTTAACACCAGACCCGGTTTGGCCCCAATGAAGATGGAATAACATATTAGTTAACGGTCTATAACATACTATTAAAATATGCATAATCTACTTTCCAATTCCACATAATATACTAGTTAGTGATATAATTTCTTGTGGTTGAAGGGTGTTTGGCTTTATGAAACTGCCATAACATATTAGTCTATGGTGTATAACATTCTAATATATTATGCATAACATACTTTTCTATTATGCTTAACATTCTAGTTAATGCTACAATTTCACAAGGTTAAAGGGCGTTAGGTCTTTTTAAGCTGGCATAACATATTAGTTAATAGTCTATAACATACAAAAATTTTATATATAACTTACTTTCTCATTCTATATATTCAACTTGTTAGTGGAATTATTTTTCGTGGTTGAGAGGTATTTGGCCCTATAAAGTAAACAAAACATATTAGTAGATTCTATTGCAAAAACTATTATGTTATGCATAATATACGTTCCCATCTTGCTTAACTTAGGATTGGTTCTTTATTAATAGTATAAATCGGTTCAAGGGTAAACATATAATGATATTAGCCATCGAATCCATCACTTGATATTTTGTCAACATATATCTGTGCTTCAAAATTTAGCAAACCAGTTGCTCCATGAGTTGTAATTCTCCTAGTTGACTAGTGATATGTTGATCACCTAGTTGAGAATTTATTAGCCCCTTTGTATTAGTGGCATAAGTGAGGTAGCAACCCCCTTGATACACTTGACCACCAATAGAGAGTCCCCCTGATTATGACCTATTTCTTTCGAAAAAGATTTGGAACAAGTATATGGTTAAGAAAAGTAATTCGCTTAAGTAAAGCTATCTCGTTATATGATGTAGGGACCACATTACAATAAGCATAGAGAACCTTGATGATCTCTGATGATTGATCTCCACCAGTGATATTTAAGGATTTGTTTGAAGATTCGTCAAAATTAGATTTTATGGTATCTTGGTTCTGAGGGTCCGTGATAAAATGAAGTTAGGGTTCACTAATTTTGGCAATTCAGGAAATCCCCTAATTTGGCCTAGATTTTGGTTCCAAAAGGTAAGGAAGTTTAAATTTGAAGGTTATTTCAAATCTAGGAAGCAATAGGAGAACAAAAAAAAAGATGATCTTGTGTTTCTTTGGAGGCCCAAATAGAGAGAACATTATGCAGTAACAATAAATTTTCAATTAACACAAACAGAGGCCTTTCAAGGAAATCAAGGACAAAGCCATATTTGCATTGTGCTTGGGAGAAAAGTATAAATAGTTAATGTTACAGCTAAATAAATTTTATGAGTTTAAATTTCAGTGTACCCTCCTCCTCATTTTGCCTATATTGTAAATAGTGATATGTACTCTTGATGAAGAAGTTACCTATGGGACCCAAGTTCTATATGCTAGTATTTTCAGTTATTTGAGGGATGGTATGCATTATTTGGTTTACGAAAAAATTATGACTCATAGAACTGTTTTTTCCTAAATATTGAACCATGGATAAATGTTGACAAAATATCGAGTCATGTGTGCTAATGATGAAGGTGCCCCTAACTTAACACCAGACCCTGTTTAGCCCAATGAAGATGGAATAACATATTAGTTAACGGTCTATAACATACTATTAAAATATGCATAATCTCATTTCCAATTCCACATAATATATTAGTTAGTGATATAATTTCTTGTGGTTGAAGGGTGTTTGGCTTTATGAAACTGCCATAACATATTAGTCTATGGTCTATAACATTGTAATATGTTATGCATAACATACTTTTCTATTATGCTTAACATTCTTGTTAATGGTACAATTTCACAAGGTTAAAATGCTTTGGTCTTTTAAGCTGGCATAACATATTAGTTAATAGTCTATAACATACCAAAATTTTATATATAACATACTTTCTCATTCTATATAATAAACTTGTTAGTGGAATTATTTTTCGTGGTTGAGAGGTATTATGCCCTATAAAGCAAACATATCATAATAGTAGATTGTATATCAAAAACTATTATTTTATGCATAATATACGTTCCCATCTTGCTTAACTTAGGATTGGTTCATTATTAATAGTATAAATCGGTTCAAGGGTAAACATATACGTATATTCGCCATCGAATCCATCACTTGATATTTTGTCAACATATATCTGTGCTTCAAAATTTAGCAACCAGTTGCACCATGAGTAGTAATTCTCCTAGTTGACTAGCGATATGTTGATCACCTAGTTGAGAATTTATTAGCCCCTTTGTATTAGTGGCATAAGTGAGGTAGCAACCCCCTTGATACACTTGACCACCAATAGAGAGTCCCCTGATAATGACCTATTTCATTCAAAAAAAAGATTTGGAACAAGTATATGGTTAAGAAAAAGTAATTCGCTTAAGTAAAGCCATCTGTTTTATGATGTAGGGGCCACATTACGATAAGCATTGAGAACCTTGATGATCTCAGATGATTGACCTCCACCAGCGATATTTAAGGATTTGTTTGAAGATTCGTCAAAATTATATTTTATGGTATCTTGGTTCTGAGGGTCCAGATAATATGAAGTTGGGTTTCACTAATTTTTGGCAATTCAGGAAATCCCTTAATTTGGCCTAGATTTTGGTTCCTAAAGGTAAGGGAGTTTAAATTTGAAGGTTATTTCAAATCTAGGAAGGAATAGGAGAACTAAAAAAGATGATCTTGTGTTTCTTTGGAGGCCAAAACAGAGAGAAACATGATGCAGTAACAATCAATTTTCAATTAACAAAAAGAGAGGCCTTTCAAAGGGAATCACGAAGACAATGCCATATTAGCATTTTGCTTGGGAGAAAAGTACAACTAGGTAATGTCAGACCAAATTAAATTAGTGAGTTTAAATTTCAGTGTACACTCCTCCTCATTTTGCCTATATTGTAGATAGTGATCTGTACTCTTGATGAAGAAGTTACCTATGCGACCTAAGTTCTATATGCTAGTATTTTCAGTCATTTGAGGGATGGTATGCATTATTTGGTTTAGGAAAAATTATGACTCATAGAACTATTTTTGCCTAAATATCGAACCATGGATCAATGTTGACAAAATATCGACTCATGTGTGCTTCTGATGAAAGTGCCCCTCACTTAACACCAGACCGGTTTGGCCCAATGAAGATGGAATAACATATTAGTTAATGGTCTATAACATACTATTAAAATATGCATAATCTACTTTCCAATTCCACATAATATACTAGTTAGTGATATAATTTCTTGTGGTTGAAGGGTGTTTGGCTTTATGAAACTGCCATAACATATTACTCTATGGTCTATAACATTCTAATATATTATGCATAACATACTTTTCTATTATGCTTAACATTCTAGGTAATGGTACAATTTCACAAGGTCAAAGGGCGTTTGGTCTTTTTAAGCTGGCATATCATATTAGTTAATAGTCTATAACAAACTAAAATTTTATACATAACATACTTTCTCATTCTATATAAGAAACTTGTTAGTGGAATTATTTTTCGTGGTTGAGAGGTATTATGCCCTATAAAGCAAACATATCATAATCGTAGATTGTATATCAAAAACTATTATGTTATGCATAATATACGTTCCCATCTTGCTTAACTTAGGATTGGTTCATTATTAATAGTATAAATCGGTTCAAGGGTAAACATATACGTATATTCGCCATCGAATCCATCACTTGATATTTTGTCAACATATATCTGTGCTTCAAAATTTAGCAACCAGTTGCTCCATGAGTTGTAATTCTCCTAGTTGACTAGCGATATTTTGATCACCTAGTTGAGAATTTATTAGCCCCTTTGTATTAGTGGCATAAGTGAGGTAGCAACCCCCTTGATACACTTGACCACCAATAGAGAGTCCCCCTGGATTATGACCTATTTCTTTCGAAAAAAGGTTTGGAACAAGTATATGGTTAAGAAAAAGTAATTAAACAGAAAAGCTATCTGTTTTATGATGTAGGGGCCACATTACAATAAGCATTGAGAACCTTGATGATCTCTGATGATTGATCTCCACCAGCGATATTTAAGGATTTGTTTGAAGATTCGTCAAAATTAGATTTTATGGTATCTTGGTTCTGAGGGTCCAGATAATGTGAAGTTGGGGTTCACTAATTTTTGGCAATTCAGGAAATCCCTTATTTGGCCTAGATTTTGGTTCGTAAAGGTAAGGGAAGTTTAAATTTGAAGGTTATTTCATATCTAGGAAGCAATAGGAGAACTAAAAAAAAAGATCATCTTGTGTTTCTCGGGAGGCCAAACAGAGAGAACATGATGCAGTAACAATAAATTTTCAATTAACTCAAACAGAGGCCTTTCAAGGGAATCCGCGAAAGACAAAGCCATATTTGCATTGTTCTTGGGAGAAAAGTATAAATAGTTAATGTTACAGCAAATTAAATTTATGAAGTTTAAATTTCAGTGTACCCTCCTCCTCATTTTGCCTATATTGTAAATAGTGATATGTACTCTTGATGAAGAAGTTACCTATGGGACCCAAGTTTTATATGCTAGTATTTTCAGTCATTTGTGGGATGGTATGAATTATTTGGTTTACGAAAAATTATGACTCGTAGAACTTTTTTTGCCTAAATATTGAACCATGGATAAATGTTGACAAAATATCGAGTCATGTGTGCTACGATGAAGGTGCCCCTCACTTAACACCAGACCCGGTTTAGCCCAATGAAGATGGAATAACATATTAGTTAACGGTCTATAAAATACTATTAAAATATGCATAATCTACTTTCCAATTCCACATAATATACTAGTTAGTGATATAATTTCTTGTGGTTGAAGGGTGTTTGGATTTATGAAACTGCCATAACATATAAGTCTATGGTGTATAACATTCTAATATATTATGCATAACATACTTTTCTATTATGCTTAACATTCTAGTTAATGCTACAATTTCACAAGGTTAAAGGGCGTTTGGTCTTTTTAAGCTGGTATAACATATTAGTTAATAGTCTAAAACATACTAAAATTTTATATATAACTTACTTTCTCATTCTATATATTAAACTTGTTTGTGGAATTATATTTAGGTGGTTGAGAGGTATTTGGCCCTATAAAGCAAAACAAACAAAACATATTAGTAGATTCTATACCAAAACTATTATGTTATGCATAATATACGTTCCCATCTTGCTTAACTTAGGATTAGTTCTTTATTAATTGTATAAATTGATTCAAGGGTAAACATATAATGATATTAAGCCATCGAATCCATCACTTGATACTTTGTCAACATATATCTGTGCTTCAAAATTTAGCAACCAGTTGCTCCATGAGTTGTAATTCTCCCAGTTGACTAGTGATATGTTGATCACCTAGTTGAGAATTTATTACCGCCTTTGTATTAGTGGCATAAGTGAGGTAGCAACCCCTTGATACACTTGACCACCAATAGAGACTCCCCTGGATTATGACCTATTTCTTTTCAAAAAAGATTTGGAACAGGTATAGGGTTAAGAAAAAGTAATTCGCTTAAAGTAAAGCCATATGTTTTATGATGTAGGGGCCACATTACAATAAGCATAGAGAACCTTGATGATCTCTGATGATTGACCCCGCCAGCTTATATTTAAGGATTTGTTTGAAGATTCATCAAAATTAGATTTTATGGTATCTTGGTTCGAGGGTCCAGATAATATGAAGATGGGATTAGCTAATTTTTGGCAATTCAGGAAATCCCGTAATTTGGCCTAGATTTTGGTTCCTAAAGGTAAGGGAGTCTAAATTTGAAGGTTATTTCAAATCTCGGAAGCAATAGGAGAACTAAAAAAGATGATCTTATGATTCTTCAGAGGCCAAACAGAGAGAACAAGATACAGTAACAATCAATTTTCAATTAACAAAAATAGTGGCCTTTTCAAGGGAATCAATGGCGACAAAGCCATATTAGCAATGTGGTTGGGAGAAAAAGTATAAATAGTTAATGTCAGACCAAATTAAATTTGTCAGTTTAAATTTCAGTGTACCATCCTCCTCATTTTGCCTATATTGTAGATAGTGATATGTACTCTTGATGAAGAAGTTAGCTATGGGACCCAAGTTCTATATGCTACTATTTTCAGTCATTTGATGGATGGTATGCATTATTTGGTTTAGGAAAAATTATGACTCATTGAGCTATTTTTGCCTAATTATTGAACCAAGGATAAATGTTGACAAAATATCGAGTCATGTGTGCTGCGATGAAAGTGCCCCTCACTTAACTGAACACCCGTTTTGCCCAATGAAGATGGAATAACATATTAGTGAACGGTCTATAACTTATTATTAAAATATGCAAAATCTACTTTCCAATTTCACATAATATACTAGTTAGTGATATAATTTCTTGTGGTTGAAGGGTGTTTGACTTTATAAAACTGCCATAACATATTAGTCTATGGTCTATAACATTCTAATATATTACGATAACATACTTTTCTATTATGCTTAACATTCTTGTTAATGGTACAATTTCACAAGGTTAAAGGCGTTTGGTCTTTTAAGCTGGCATAACATATTATTTAATAGTCTATAACATACTAAAATTTTATACATAACTTACTTTCTCATTCTATATAATAAACTAGTTAGCGGAATAATTTTTCGTGGTTGAGAGGTATTTGGCCCTATAAAGTTAACATATCTTATTAGTAGATTGTTTATCACAAACTATTATGATATGCATAATATAATGCCCCATCTTGCTTAACTTAGGATTGGTTCATTATTATTTGCATAAATCGGTTCAAGGGTAAACATATAATTATATTAGCCATCGAAACCATCACTTGATATTTTGCCAACATGTATCCGTGCTTCAAAAAAATTAGCAACCAGTTGCTCCATGAGTTGTAATTCTCCTACTTGACTAGTGATATGTTGATCACCTAGTTGAGAATTTATTAGCCCCTTTGTATTAGTGGCATAAGTGAGGTAGCAACCCCCTTGATACACTTGACCACCAATAGAGAGTCCCCCGGATTATGACCTATTTCTTTTGAAAAAAGATTTAGAACAGGTATATGGTTAAGAAAAAAAAATTCGCTTAAGTAAAGCCATCTGTTTTATGATGTCGGGGCCACATTACAATAAGCATAGAGAACCTTTATGATCTCTGATGATTGACCCCGCCAGCTTATATTTAAGGATTTGTTTGAAGATTCGTCAAAATTTGATTTTATAGTATCTTGGTTGGAGGGTCCAGATAAAAGGAAGTTGGGGTTCACTAATTTTTTGGCAATTCAGGAAATCCCCTAATTTGGCCTAGATTTTGGTTCCTAAAGGTAAGGAAGTTTAAATTTGAAGGTTATTTCAAATCTAGTAAGCAATAGGAGAACAAAAAAAAGATGATCTTGTGTTTCTTTGGAGGCCAAAAAGAGAGAACATGATGCAGTAACAATCAATTTTCAATTAACACAAACAGAGGCCTTTCGAAGGGAATCACGAAGACAAAGCCATATTTGCATTGTGCTTGGGAGAAAATATAAATAGTTAATGTTACAGCAAATTAAATTTGCGAGTTTAAATTTCAGTGTACCCTCCTCTTCACTTTGCCTATATTGTAAATAGTGATATGCACTCTTGATGAAGAAGTTACCTATGGGACACAAGTTCTATATGCTAGTATTTTCAGTCATTTGTGGGATGGTATGCATTATTTGGGTTACGAAAAATTATGACTCGTAGAACTTTTTTTGCCTAAATATTGAACCATGGATAAATGTTGACAAAATATCGAGTCATGTGTGCTACGATGAAGGTGCCCTTCACTTAACACCAGACCCGGTTTAGCCCAATGAAGATGGAATAACATATTAGTTAACGGTCAATAAAATACTATTAAAATATGCATAATCTACTTTCCAATTCCACATAATATACTAGTTAGTGACATAATTTCTTGTGGTTGAAGGGTGTTTGGATTTATGAAACTGCCATAACATATAAGTCTATGGTGTATAACATTCTAATATATTATGCATAACATACTTTTCTATTATGCTTAACATTCTAGTTAATGCTACAATTTCACAAGGTTAAAGGGCGTTTGGTCTTTTTTAAGCTGGTATAACATATTAGTTAATAGTCTATAACATACTAAAATTTTATATATAACTTACTTTCTCATTCTATATATTAAACTTGTTAGTGGAATTATATTTCGTGGTTGAGAGGTATTTGGCCCTATAAAGCAAACAAAACATATTAGTAGATTCTATACCAAAAACTATTATGTTATGCATAATATAATGCCCCATCTTGCTTAACTTAGGATTGGTTCTTTATTAATTGTATAAATTGATTCAAGGGTAAACATATACGTATATTCGCCATCGAATCCATCACTTGATACTTTGTCAACATATATCTGTGCTTCAAAATTAAGCAACCAGTTGCTCCATGAGTTGTAATTCTCCCAGTTGACTAGTGATATGTTGATCACCTAGTTGAGAATTTATTACCGCCTTTGTATTAGTGGCATAAGTGAGGTAGCAACCCCCTTGATACACTTGACCACCAATAGAGACTCCCCCTGGATTATGACCTATTTCTTTCGAAAAAAGATTTGGAACAGGTATAGGGTTAAGAAAAAGTAATTCGCTTAAGTAAAGCCATATGTTTTATGATGTAGGGGCCACATTACAATAAGCATAGAGAACCTTGATGATCTCTGATGATTGACCCCCGCCAGCGATATTTAAGGATTTGTTTGAAGATTCATCAAAATTAGATTTTATGGTATCTTGGTTCGGAGGGTCCAGATAATATGAAGATGGGATTCGCTAATTTTTGGCAATTCAGGAAATCCCGTAATTTGGCCTAGATTTTGGTTCCTAAAGGTAAGGGAGTCTAAATTTGAAGGTTATTTCAAATCTCGGAAGCAATAGGAGAACTAAAAAAAAGATGATCTTATGATTCTTCAGAGGCCAAACAGAGAGAACAAGATACAAGAACAATCAATTTTCAATTAACAAAAATAGTGGCCTTTCGAAGGGAATCACGATGACAAAGCCATATTAGCATTGTGGTTGGGAGAAAAGTATAAATAGTTAATGTCAGACCAAATTAAATTTGTCAGTTTAAATTTCAGTGTACCATCCTCCTCATTTTGCCTATATTGTAGATAGTGATATGTACTCTTGATGAAGAAGTTAGCTATGGGACCCAAGTTCTATATGCTACTATTTTCAGTCATTTGATGGATGGTATGCATTATTTGGTTTAGGAAAAATTATGACTCATTGAGCTATTTTTGCCTAATTATTGAACCAAGGATAAATGTTGACAAAATATCGAGTCATGTGTGCTGCGATGAAAGTGCCCCTCACTTAACTGAACACCCGGTTTTGCCCAATGAAGATGGAATAACATATTAGTGAACGGTCTATAACTTATTATTAAAATATGCAAAATCTACTTTCCAATTTCACATAATAAACTAGTTAGTGATATAATTTCTTGTGGTTGAAGGGTGTTTGACTTTATAAAACTGCCATAACATATTAGTCTATGGTCTATAACATTCTAATATATTACGCATAACATACTTTTCTATTATGCTTAACATTCTTGTTAATGGTACAATTTCACAAGGTTAAAGGGCGTTTGGTCTTTTTTAAGCTGGCATAACATATTATTTAATAGTCTATAACATACTAAAATTTTATACATAACTTACTTTCTCATTCTATATAATAAACTAGTTAGCGGAATAATTTTTCGTGGTTGAGAGGTATTTGGCCCTATAAAGTTAACATATCTTATTAGTAGATTGTTTATCACAAACTATTATGTTATGCATAATATAAGTTCCCATCTTGCTTAACTTAGGATTGGTTCATTATTATTTGCATAAATCGTTTCAAGGGTAAACATATACGTATATTCGCCATCGAAACCATCACTTGATATTTTGCCAACATGTATCCGTGCTTCAAAAATTAGCAACCAGGTTCTCCATGAGTTGTAATTCTCCTACTTGACTAGTGATATGTTGATCACCTAGTTGAGAATTTATTAGCCCCTTTGTATTAGTGGCATAAGTGAGGTAGCAACCCCCATGATACACTTGACCACCAATAGAGAGTCCCCCTGGATTATGACCTATTTCTTTTGAAAAAAGATTTAGAACAGGTATATGGTTAAGAAAAAGTAATTCGCTTAAGTAAAGCCATCTGTTTTTATGATGTCGGGCCACATTATTACAATAAGCATAGAGAACCTTTATGATCTCTGATGATTGACCCCAGCTTATATATTTAAGGATTTGTTTGAAGATTCGTCAAAATTTGATTTTACAGTATCTTGGTTCGGAGGGTCCAGATAAAAGGAAGTTGGGGTTCACTAATTTTTGGCAATTCAGGAAATCCCCTAATTTGGCCTAGATTTTGGTTCCTAAAGGTAAGGAAGTTTAAATTTGAAGGTTATTTCAAATCTAGGAAGCAATAGGAGAACAAAAAAAAGATGATCTTGTGTTTCTTTGGAGGCCAAACAGAGAGAACATGATGCAGTAACAATCAATTTTCAATTAACACAAACAGAGGCCTTTCGAAGGGAATCACGAAGACAAAGCCATATTTGCATTGTGCTTGGGAGAAAATATAAATAGTTAATGTTACAGCAAAATAAATTTATGAGTTTAAATTTCAGTGTACCCTCCTCCTCACTTTGCCTATATTGTAAATAGTGATATGCACTCTTGATGAAGAAGTTACCTATGGGACACAAGTTCTATATGCTAGTATTTTCAGTCATTTGTGGGATGGTATGCATTATTTGGTTTACGAAAAATTATGACTCGTAGAACTTTTTTTGCCTAAATATTGAACCATGGATAAATGTTGACTAAATATCGAGTCATGAGTGCTACGATGAAGGTGCCCTTCACTTAACACCAGACCCGGTTTAGCCCAATGAAGATGGAATAACATATTAGTTAACGGTCAATAAAATACTATTAAAATATGCATAATCTACTTTCCAATTCCACATAATATACTAGTTAGTGACATAATTTCTTGTGGTTGAAGGGTGTTTGGATTTATGAAACTGCCATAACATATAAGTCTATGGTGTATAACATTCTAATATATTATGCATAACATACTTTTCTATTATGCTTAACATTCTAGTTAATGCTACAATTTCACAAGGTTAAAGGGCGTTTGGTCTTTTTAAGCTGGTATAACATATTAGTTAATAGTCTATAACATACTAAAATTTTATATATAACTTACTTTCTCATTCTATATATTAAACTTGTTAGTGGAATTATATTTCGTGGTTGAGAGGTATTTGGCCCTATAAAGCAAACAAAACATATTAGTAGATTCTATACCAAAAACTATTATGTTATGCATAATATACGTTCCCATCTTGCTTAACTTAGGATTGGTTCTTTATTAATTGTATAAATTGATTCAAGGGTAAACATATACGTATATTCGCCATCGAATCCATCACTTGATACTTTGTCAACATATATCTGTGCTTCAAAATTAAGCAACCAGTTGCTCCATGAGTTGTAATTCTCCCAGTTGACTAGTGATATGTTGATCACCTAGTTGAGAATTTATTACCGCCTTTGTATTAGTGGCATAAGTGAGGTAGCAACCCCCTTGATACACTTGACCACCAATAGAGACTCCCCCTGGATTATGACCTATTTCTTTCGAAAAAAGATTTGGAACAGGTATAGGGTTAAGAAAAAGTAATTCGCTTAAGTAAAGCCATATGTTTTATGATGTAGGGGCCACATTACAATAAGCATAGAGAACCTTGATGATCTCTGATGATTGACCCCCGCCAGCGATATTTAAGGATTTGTTTGAAGATTCATCAAAATTAGATTTTATGGTATCTTGGTTCGGAGGGTCCAGATAATATGAAGATGGGATTCGCTAATTTTTGGCAATTCAGGAAATCCCGTAATTTGGCCTAGATTTTGGTTCCTAAAGGTAAGGGAGTCTAAATTTGAAGGTTATTTCAAATCTCGGAAGCAATAGGAGAACTAAAAAAAAGATGATCTTATGATTCTTCAGAGGCCAAACAGAGAGAACAAGATACAGTAACAATCAATTTTCAATTAACAAAAATAGTGGCCTTTCGAAGGGAATCACGATGACAAAGCCATATTAGCATTGTGGTTGGGAGAAAAGTATAAATAGTTAATGTCAGACCAAATTAAATTTGTCAGTTTAAATTTCAGTGTACCATCCTCCTCATTTTGCCTATATTGTAGATAGTGATATGTACTCTTGATGAAGAAGTTAGCTATGGGACCCAAGTTCTATATGCTACTATTTTCAGTCATTTGATGGATGGTATGCATTATTTGGTTTAGGAAAAATTATGACTCATTGAGCTATTTTTGCCTAATTATTGAACCAAGGATAAATGTTGACAAAATATCGAAGTCATGTGTGCTGCTGCATGAAAGTGCCCCTCACTTAACTGAACACCGGTTTTGCCCAATGAAGATGGAATAACATATTAGTGAACGGTCTATAACTTATTATTAAAATATGCAAAATCTACTTTCCAATTTCACATAATAAACTAGTTAGTGATATAATTTCTTGTGGTTGAAGGGTGTTTGACTTTATAAAACTGCCATAACATATTAGTCTATGGTCTATAACATTCTAATATATTACGCATAACATACTTTTCTATTATGCTTAACATTCTTGTTAATGGTACAATTTCACAAGGTTAAAGGGCGTTTGGTCTTTTTAAGCTGGCATAACATATTATTTAATAGTCTATAACATACTAAAATTTTATACATAACTTACTTTCTCATTCTATATAATAAACTAGTTAGCGGAATAATTTTTCGTGGTTGAGAGGTATTTGGCCCTATAAAGTTAACATATCTTATTAGTAGATTGTTTATCACAAACTATTATGTTATGCATAATATACGTTCCCATCTTGCTTAACTTAGGATTGGTTCATTATTATTTGCATAAATCGTTTCAAGGGTAAACATATAATTATATTAACCATCGAAACCATCACTTGATATTTTGCCAACATGTATCCGTGCTTCAAAATTAGCAACCAGGTTCTCCATGAGTTGTAATTCTCCTACTTGACTAGTGATATGTTGATCACCTAGTTGAGAATTTATTAGCCCCTTTGTATTAGTGGCATAAGTGAGGTAGCAACCCCCATGATACACTTGACCACCAATAAGAGAGTCCCCTGATTATGACCTATTTCTTTTGAAAAAGATTTAGAACAGGTATATGGTTAAGAAAAAGTAATTCGCTTTAAGTAAAGCCATCTGTTTTATGATGTCGGGGCCACATTACAATAAGCATAGAGAACCTTTATGATCTCTGATGATTGACCCCCACCAGCGATATTTAAGGATTTGTTTGAAGATTCGTCAAAATTTGATTTTACAAAGATCTTGGTTCGGAGGGTCCAGATAAAAGGAAGTTGGGGTTCACTAATTTTTTGGCAATTCAGGAAATCCCCTAATTTGGCCTAGATTTTGGTTCCTAAAGGTAAGGAAGTTTAAATTTGAAGGTTATTTCAAATCTAGGAAGCAATAGGAGAACAAAAAAAAAGATGATCTTGTGTTTCTTTGGAGGCCAAACAGAGAGAACATGATGCAGTAACAATCAATTTTCAATTAACACAAACAGAGGCCTTTCAAGGGAATCACGAAGACAAAGCCATATTTGCATTGTGCTTGGGAGAAAATATAAATAGTTAATGTTACAGCAAAATAAATTTTTTGAAGTTTAAATTTCAGTGTACCCTCCTCCTCACTTTGCCTATATTGTAAATAGTGATATGCACTCTTGATGAAGAAGTTACCTATGGGACACAAGTTCTATATGCTAGTATTTTCAGTCATTTGTGGGATGGTATGCATTATTTGGTTTACTTAAAAATTATGACTCATAGAACTTTTTTTTTGCCTAAATATTGAACCATGGATAAATGTTGACTAAATATCGAGTCATGAGTGCTACGATGAAGGTGCCCTTCACTTACCACCAGACCCGGTTTAGCCCAATGAAGATGGAATAACATATTAGTTAACGGTCAATAAAATACTATTAAAATATGCATAATCTACTTTCCAATTCCACATAATATACTAGTTAGTGACATAATTTCTTGTGGTTGAAGGGTGTTTGGATTTATGAAACTGCCATAACATATAAGTCTATGGTGTATAACATTCTAATATATTATGCATAACATACTTTTCTATTATGCTAAACATTCTAGTTAATGCTACAATTTCACAAGGTTAAAGGGCGTTCGGTCTTTTTAAGCTGGTATAACATATTAGTTAATAGTCTATAACATACTAAAATTTTATATATAACTTACTTTCTCATTCTATATATTAAACTTGTTAGTGGAATTATATTTCGTGGTTGAGAGGTATTTGGCCCTATAAAACAAACAAAACATATTAGTAGATTCTATACCAAAAACTATTATGTTATGCATAATATAATTCCCATCTTGCTTAACTTAGGATTGGTTCTTTATTAATTGTATAAATTGATTCAAGGGTAAACATATAATGTAAATTAAGCCATCGAATCCATCACTTGATACTTTGTCAACATATATCTGTGCTTCAAAATTAAGCAACCAGTTGCTCCATGAGTTGTAATTCTCCCAGTTGACTAGTGATATGTTGATCACCTAGTTGAGAATTTATTACCGCCCTTTGTATTAGTGGCATAAGTGAGGTAGCAACCCCCTTGATACACTTGACCACCAATAGAGACTCCCCCTGGATTATGACCTATTTCTTTCGAAAAAAGATTTGGAACAGGTATAGGGTTAAAAAAAAAAGTAATTAAGCTTAAGTAAAGCCATATGTTTTATGATGTACGGGCCACATTACAATAAGCATAGAGAACCTTGATGATCTCTGATGATTGACCCCCGCCAGCGATATTTAAGGATTTGTTTGAAGATTCATCAAAATTAGATTTTATGGTATCTTGGTTCGGAGGGTCCAAATAATATGAAGATGGGATTAGCTAATTTTTGGCAATTCAGGAAATCCCGTAATTTGGCCTAGATTTTGGTTCCTAAAGGTAAGGGAGTCTAAATTTGAAGGTTCTTTCAAATCTAGGAAGCAATAGGAGAACTAAAAAAAAGATGATCTTGTGTTTCTTTGGAGGCCAAACAGAGAGGACATGATGCAGTAACAATGAATTTTCAATTAACAAAAACAGAGGCCTTTCAAAGGGAATCACGAAGACAAAGCCATATTTGCATTGTTCTTGGGAGAAAAGTATAAAAAGATACTGTCAGACCAAATTAAATTAGTGAGTTTAAATTTCAATGTACCCTCCTGCACATTTTGCCTATATTGTAGACAGTGATGTGTACTCTTGATGAAGAAGTTACCTATGGGACCCAAGTTCTATATTCTAGTATTTTCAGTCATTTGAGGGATGGTATGCATTATTTGGTTTACGAAAAATTATGACTCATAGAACTATTTTTGCCTAAATATTGAACAATGGATAAATGTTGACAAAATATCGAGTCAATTGTGGTACGATGAAAGTGCCCCTCACTTAACTCCAGACCCGGTTTGGCCCAATGAAGATGGAATAACATATTAGTTAACGGTCTATAACATACTATTAAAATATACATAATCTACTTTCCAATTCCACATAATATACTAGTTAGTGATATAAATTGTTGTGGTTGAAGGGTGTTTGGCTTTATGAAACTGCCATAACATATTAGTCTATGGTCTATAACATTCTAATATATTATGCATAACTTACTTTTCTATTATGCTTAACATTCTAGTTAATGGTACAATTTCACAAGGTTAAAGGGTGTTTGGTCTTTTTAAGCTGGCATAACATATTAGTTAATAGTCTATAACATACTAAAATTTTATACATAACTTACTTTCCAATTCTATATAATAAATTTGTTAGTGGAATTATTTTTCGTGGTTGAGTGGTATTTGGCCCTATAAAGCAAACATATCATATTAGTAGATTGTATACCTAAAACTATTAACTTATGCATAATATAATGTTCCCATTTTGCTTAACTTAGGATTGGTTCATTATTAATTGTATAAATTGGTTCAAGGGTAAACATATAATTATATTAAGCCATCGAATCCATCACTTGATATTTTGCCAACATATATCTGTGGTTCAAAATTTAGCAACCAGTTGCTCCATGAGTTGTAATTCTCCTAGTTGATTAGTGATATGTTGATCTCCTAGTTGAGCATTTATTAGCACCTTTGTATTAGTGGCATAAGAGAGGTAGCAACCCCCTTGATACACTTGACCACCAATAGAGGGTCCCCTGAATATGACCTATTTCTTTTCGAAAAAGATTTGAAACAGCTATATGGTTAAGAAAAATTAATTCGCTTAAGTAAAGCCATCTGTTTTATGATGTAGGGGCCACATTACAATATGCATTGAGAACCTTGATGATCTCTGATGATTGACCTCCACCAGCTTATATTTAAGGATTTCTTTGAAGATTCGTCAAAATTGTATTTTATGGTATCTTGTTTCGGAGGGTCCAGATAATATGAAGTTGGGGTTCACTAATTTTAGGCAATTCAGGAAATCCATAAATTTGGTCTAGATTTTGGTTCCTAAAGGTAAGGGAGTCTAAATTTGAAGGTTCTTTCAAATCTAGGAAGCAATAGGAGAACTAAAAAAAAGATGATCTTGTGTTTCTTTGGAGGCCAAACAGAGAGGACATGATGCAGTAACAATGAATTTTCAATTAACAAAAACAGAGGCCTTTCAAAGGGAATCACGAAGACAAAGCCATATTTGCATTGTTCTTGGGAGAAAAGTATAAAAAGATACTGTCAGACCAAATTAAATTAGTGAGTTTAAATTTCAATGTACCCTCCTGCACATTTTGCCTATATTGTAGACAGTGATATGTACTCTTGATGAAGAAGTTACCTATGGGACCCAAGTTCTTTATGCTAGTATTTTCAGTCATTTGAGTGATGGTATGCATTATTTGCTTTACGAAAAATTATGACTCATAGAACTATTTTTCCCTAAATATTGAACAATGGATAAATGTTGACAAAATATGGAGTCATGTGTGCTACGATGAAAGTGCCCCTCACTTAACACCAGACCCGGTTTGGCCCAATGAAGATGGAATAACATATTAGTTAACGGTCTATAACATACTATTAAAATATGCATAATCTACTTTTCAATTCCACATAATATACTAGTTAGTGATATAAATTGTTGTGGTTGAAGGGTGTTTGGCTTTATGAAACTGCCGTAACATATTAGTCTATGGTCTATAACATTCTAATATATTATGCATAACTTACTTTTCTATTATGCTTAACATTCTAGTTAATGGTACAATTTCACAAGGTTAAAGGGTGTTTGGTCTTTTTAAGCTGGCATAACATATTAGTTAATAGTCTATAACATACTAAAATTTTATACATAACTTACTTTCCAATTCTATATAATAAATTTGTTAGTGGAATTATTTTTCGTGGTTGAGTGGTATTTGGCCCTATAAAGCAAACATATCATATTAGTAGATTGTATACCTAAAACTATTAACTTATGCATAATATACGTTCCCATCTTGCTTAACTTAGGATTGGTTCATTATTAATTGTATAAATTGGTTCAAGGGTAAACATATACGTATATTCGCCATCGAATCCATCACTTGATATTTTGCCAACATATATCTGTGGTTCAAAATTTAGCAACCAGTTGCTCCATGAGTTGTAATTCTCCTAGTTGATTAGTGATATGTTGATCTCCTAGTTGAGCATTTATTAGCACCTTTGTATTAGTGGCATAAGAGAGGTAGCAACCCCCTTGATACACTTGACCACCAATAGAGGGTCCCCCTGGATTATGACCTATTTCTTTCGAAAAAAGATTTGGAACAGGTATATGGTTAAGAAAAATTAATTCGCTTAAGTAAAGCCATCTGTTTTATGATGTAGGGGCCACATTACAATATGCATTGAGAACCTTGATGATCTCTGATGATTGACCTCCACCAGCGATATTTAAGGATTTCTTTGAAGATTCGTCAAAATTGTATTTTATGGTATCTTGTTTCGGAGGGTCCAGATAATATGAAGTTGGGGTTCACTAATTTTAGGCAATTCAGGAAATCCATAAATTTGGTCTAGATTTTGGTTCCTAAAGGTAAGGGAGTCTAAATTTGAAGGTTCTTTCAAATCTAGGAAGCAATAGGAGAACTAAAAAAAAGATGATCTTGTGTTTCTTTGGAGGCCAAACAGAGAGGACATGATGCAGTAACAATGAATTTTCAATTAACAAAAACAGAGGCCTTTCAAAGGGAATCACGAAGACAAAGCCATATTTGCATTGTTCTTGGGAGAAAAGTATAAAAAGATACTGTCAGACCAAATTAAATTAGTGAGTTTAAATTTCAATGTACCCTCCTGCACATTTTGCCTATATTGTAGACAGTGATATGTACTCTTGATGAAGAAGTTACCTATGGGACCCAAGTTCTATATTCTAGTATTTTCAGTCATTTGAGGGATGGTATGCATTATTTGCTTTACGAAAAATTATGACTCATAGAACTATTTTTGCCTAAATATTGAACAATGGATAAATGTTGACAAAATATCGAGTCAATTGTGGTAATGCATGAAAGTGCCCCTCACTTAACTCCAGACCGGTTTGGCCCAATGAAGATGGAATAACATATTAGTTAACGGTCTATAACATACTATTAAAATATACATAATCTACTTTCCAATTCCACATAATATACTAGTTAGTGATATAAATTGTTGTGGTTGAAGGGTGTTTGGCTTTATGAAACTGCCATAACATATTAGTCTATGGTCTATAACATTCTAATATATTATGCATAACTTACTTTTCTATTATGCTTAACATTCTAGTTAATGGTACAATTTCACAAGGTTAAAGGGTGTTTGGTCTTTTTTTAGCTGGCATAACATATTAGTTAATAGTCTATAACATACTAAAATTTTATACATAACTTACTTTCCAATTCTATATAATAAATTTGTTAGTGGAATTATTTTTCGTGGTTGAGTGGTATTTGGCCCTATAAAGCAAACATATCATATTAGTAGATTGTATACCTAAAACTATTAACTTATGCATAATATAATGTTCCCATCTTGCTTAACTTAGGATTGGTTCATTATTAATTGTATAAATTGGTTCAAGGGTAAACATATAATTATATTAAGCCATCGAATCCATCACTTGATATTTTGCCAACATATATCTGTGGTTCAAAATTTAGCAACCAGTTGCTCCATGAGTTGTAATTCTCCTAGTTGATTAGTGATATGTTGATCTCCTAGTTGAGCATTTATTAGCACCTTTGTATTAGTGGCATAAGAGAGGTAGCAACCCCTTGATACACTTGACCACCAATAGAGGGTCCCCTGAATATGACCTATTTCTTTCGAAAAAGATTTGAAACAGCTATATGGTTAAGAAAAATTAATTCGCTTAAGTAAAGCCATCTGTTTTATGATGTAGGGGCCACATTACAATATGCATTGAGAACCTTGATGATCTCTGATGATTGACCTCCACCAGCGATATTTAAGGATTTCTTTGAAGATTCGTCAAAATTGTATTTTATGGTATCTTGTTTCGGAGGGTCCAGATAATATGAAGTTGGGGTTCACTAATTTTAGGCAATTCAGGAAATCCATAAATTTGGTCTAGATTTTGGTTCCTAAAGGTAAGGGAGTCTAAATTTGAAGGTTCTTTCAAATCTAGGAAGCAATAGGAGAACTAAAAAAAAGATGATCTTGTGTTTCTTTGGAGGCCAAACAGAGAGGACATGATGCAGTAACAATGAATTTTCAATTAACAAAAACAGAGGCCTTTCAAAGGGAATCACGAAGACAAAGCCATATTTGCATTGTTCTTGGGAGAAAAGTATAAAAAGATACTGTCAGACCAAATTAAATTAGTGAGTTTAAATTTCAATGTACCCTCCTGCACATTTTGCCTATATTGTAGACAGTGATATGTACTCTTGATGAAGAAGTTACCTATGGGACCCAAGTTCTTTATGCTAGTATTTTCAGTCATTTGAGTGATGGTATGCATTATTTGCTTTACGAAAAATTATGACTCATAGAACTATTTTTCCCTAAATATTGAACAATGGATAAATGTTGACAAAATATGGAGTCATGTGTGCTACGATGAAAGTGCCCCTCACTTAACACCAGACCCGGTTTGGCCCAATGAAGATGGAATAACATATTAGTCAACGGTCTATAACATACTATTAAAATATGCATAATCTACTTTCCAATTCCACATAATATACTAGTTAGTGATATAAATTGTTGTGGTTGAAGGGTGTTTGGCTTTATGAAACTGCCGTAACATATTAGTCTATGGTCTATAACATTCTAATATATTATGCATAACTTACTTTTCTATTATGCTTAACATTCTAGTTAATGGTACAATTTCACAAGGTTAAAGGGTGTTTGGTCTTTTTTAAGCTGGCATAACATATTAGTTAATAGTCTATAACATACTAAAATTTTATACATAACTTACTTTCCAATTCTATATAATAAATTTGTTAGTGGAATTATTTTTCGTGGTTGAGTGGTATTTGGCCCTATAAAGCAAACATATCATATTAGTAGATTGTATACCTAAAACTATTAACTTATGCATAATATAATTCCCATCTTGCTTAACTTAGGATTGGTTCATTATTAATTGTATAAATTGGTTCAAGGGTAAACATATAATATATTAGCCATCGAATCCATCACTTGATATTTTGCCAACATATATCTGTGGTTCAAAATTTAGCAACCAGTTGCTCCATGAGTTGTAATTCTCCTAGTTGATTAGTGATATGTTGATCTCCTAGTTGAGCATTTATTAGCACCTTTGTATTAGTGGCATAAGAGAGGTAGCAACCCCTTGATACACTTGACCACCAATAGAGGGTCCCCTGGATTATGACCTATTTCTTTCGAAAAAAGATTTGGAACAGGTATATGGTTAAGAAAAATTAATTAATTCATTAAGTAAAGCCATCTGTTTTATGATGTAGGGGCCACATTACAATATGCATTGAGAACCTTGATGATCTCTGATGATTGACCTCCACCAGCGATATTTAAGGATTTCTTTGAAGATTCGTCAAAATTGTATTTTATGGTATCTTGTTTCGGAGGGTCCAGATAATATGAAGTTGGGGTTCACTAATTTTAGGCAATTCAGGAAATCCATAAATTTGGTCTAGATTTTGGTTCCTAAAGGTAAGGGAGTCTAAATTTGAAGGTTCTTTCAAATCTAGGAAGCAATAGGAGAACTAAAAAAAAGATGATCTTGTGTTTCTTTGGAGGCCAAACAGAGAGGACATGATGCAGTAACAATGAATTTTCAATTAACAAAAACAGAGGCCTTTCAAAGGGAATCACGAAGACAAAGCCATATTTGCATTGTTCTTGGGAGAAAAGTATAAAAAGATACTGTCAGACCAAATTAAATTAGTGAGTTTAAATTTCAATGTACCCTCCTGCACATTTTGCCTATATTGTAGACAGTGATATGTACTCTTGATGAAGAAGTTACCTATGGGACCCAAGTTCTATATTCTAGTATTTTCAGTCATTTGAGGGATGGTATGCATTATTTGCTTTACGAAAAATTATGACTCATAGAACTATTTTTGCCTAAATATTGAACAATGGATAAATGTTGACAAAATATCGAGTCAATTGTGGTACGATGAAAGTGCCCCTCACTTAACTCCAGACCCGGTTTGGCCCAATGAAGATGGAATAACATATTAGTTAACGGTCTATAACATACTATTAAAATATACATAATCTACTTTCCAATTCCACATAATATACTAGTTAGTGATATAAATTGTTGTGGTTGAAGGGTGTTTGGCTTTATGAAACTGCCGTAACATATTAGTCTATGGTCTATAACATTCTAATATATTATGCATAACTTACTTTTCTATTATGCTTAACATTCTAGTTAATGGTACAATTTCACAAGGTTAAAGGGTGTTTGGTCTTTTTAAGCTGGCATAACATATTAGTTAATAGTCTATAACATACTAAAATTTTATACATAACTTACTTTCCAATTCTATATAATAAATTTGTTAGTGGAATTATTTTTCGTGGTTGAGTGGTATTTGGCCCTATAAAGCAAACATATCATATTAGTAGATTGTATACCTAAAACTATTAACTTATGCATAATATACGTTCCCATCTTGCTTAACTTAGGATTGGTTCATTATTAATTGTATAAATTGGTTCAAGGGTAAACATATACGTATATTCGCCATCGAATCCATCACTTGATATTTTGCCAACATATATCTGTGGTTCAAAATTTAGCAACCAGTTGCTCCATGAGTTGTAATTCTCCTAGTTGATTAGTGATATGTTGATCTCCTAGTTGAGCATTTATTAGCACCTTTGTATTAGTGGCATAAGAGAGGTAGCAACCCCCTTGATACACTTGACCACCAATAGAGGGTCCCCCTGGAATATGACCTATTTCTTTCGAAAAAGATTTGAAACAGCTATATGGTTAAGAAAAATTAATTCGCTTAAGTAAAGCCATCTGTTTTATGATGTAGGGGCCACATTACAATATGCATTGAGAACCTTGATGATCTCTGATGATTGACCTCCACCAGCGATATTTAAGGATTTCTTTGAAGATTCGTCAAAATTGTATTTTATGGTATCTTGTTTCGGAGGGTCCAGATAATATGAAGTTGGGGTTCACTAATTTTAGGCAATTCAGGAAATCCATAAATTTGGTCTAGATTTTGGTTCCTAAAGGTAAGGGAGTCTAAATTTGAAGGTTCTTTCAAATCTAGGAAGCAATAGGAGAACTAAAAAAAAGATGATCTTGTGTTTCTTTGGAGGCCAAACAGAGAGGACATGATGCAGTAACAATGAATTTTCAATTAACAAAAACAGAGGCCTTTCAAAGGGAATCACGAAGACAAAGCCATATTTGCATTGTTCTTGGGAGAAAAGTATAAAAAGATACTGTCAGACCAAATTAAATTAGTGAGTTTAAATTTCAATGTACCCTCCTGCACATTTTGCCTATATTGTAGACAGTGATATGTACTCTTGATGAAGAAGTTACCTATGGGACCCAAGTTCTTTATGCTAGTATTTTCAGTCATTTGAGTGATGGTATGCATTATTTGCTTTACGAAAAATTATGACTCATAGAACTATTTTTCCCTAAATATTGAACAATGGATAAATGTTGACAAAATATGGAGTCATGTGTGCTACGATGAAAGTGCCCCTCACTTAACACCAGACCCGGTTTGGCCCAATGAAGAAGGAATAACATATTAGTTAACGGTCTATAACATACTATTAAAATATGCATAATCTACTTTCCAATTCCACATAATATACTAGTTAGTGATATAAATTGTTGTGGTTGAAGGGTGTTTGGCTTTATGAAACTGCCGTAACATATTAGTCTATGGTCTATAACATTCTAATATATTATGCATAACTTACTTTTCTATTATGCTTAACATTCTAGTTAATGGTACAATTTCACAAGGTTAAAGGGTGTTTGGTCTTTTTAAGCTGGCATAACATATTAGTTAATAGTCTATAACATACTAAAATTTTATACATAACTTACTTTCCAATTCTATATAATAAATTTGTTAGTGGAATTATTTTTCGTGGTTGAGTGGTATTTGGCCCTATAAAGCAAACATATCATATTAGTAGATTGTATACCTAAAACTATTAACTTATGCATAATATAATGTTCCCATCTTGCTTAACTTAGGATTGGTTCATTATTAATTGTATAAATTGGTTCAAGGGTAAACATATATCGTTATATTAGCCATCGAATCCATCACTTGATATTTTGCCAACATATATCTGTGGTTCAAAATTTAGCAACCAGTTGCTCCATGAGTTGTAATTCTCCTAGTTGATTAGTGATATGTTGATCTCCTAGTTGAGCATTTATTAGCACCTTTGTATTAGTGGCATAAGAGAGGTAGCAACCCCTTGATACACTTGACCACCAATAGAGGGTCCCCTGGATTATGACCTATTTCTTTCAAAAAAAGATTTGGAACAGGTATATGGTTAAGAAAAATTAATTCGCTTAAGTAAAGCCATCTGTTTTATGATGTAGGGGCCACATTACAATATGCATTGAGAACCTTGATGATCTCTGATGATTGACCTCCACCAGCGATATTTAAGGATTTCTTTGAAGATTCGTCAAAATTGTATTTTATGGTATCTTGTTTCGAGGGTCCAGATAATATGAAGTTGGGGTTCACTAATTTTAGGCAATTCAGGAAATCCATAAATTTGGTCTAGATTTTGGTTCCTAAAGGTAAGGGAGTCTAAATTTGAAGGTTCTTTCAAATCTAGGAAGCAATAGGAGAACTAAAAAAAAGATGATCTTGTGTTTCTTTGGAGGCCAAACAGAGAGGACATGATGCAGTAACAATGAATTTTCAATTAACAAAAACAGAGGCCTTTCAAAGGGAATCACGAAGACAAAGCCATATTTGCATTGTTCTTGGGAGAAAAGTATAAAAAGATACTGTCAGACCAAATTAAATTAGTGAGTTTAAATTTCAATGTACCCTCCTGCACATTTTGCCTATATTGTAGACAGTGATATGTACTCTTGCTGAAGAAGTTACCTATGGGACCCAAGTTCTATATTCTAGTATTTTCAGTCATTTGAGGGATGGTATGCATTATTTGGTTTACGAAAAATTATGACTCATAGAACTATTTTTGCCTAAATATTGAACAATGGATAAATGTTGACAAAATATCGAGTCAATTGTGGTACGATGAAAGTGCACTTAACTCCAGACCCGGTTTGGCCCAATGAAGATGGAATAACATATTAGTTAACGGTCTATAACATACTATTAAAATATACATAATCTACTTTCCAATTCCACATAATATACTAGTTAGTGATATAATTTCTTGTGGTTGAAGGGTGTTTGGCTTTATGAAACTGCCATAACATATTACTCTATGGTCTATAATATTCTAATATATTATGCATAACATACTTTTCTATTATGCTTAACATTCTAGTTAATGGTACAATTTAACAAGGTTAAAGGGTGTTTGGTCTTTTTAAGCTGGCATAACATATTAGTTAATAGTCTATAACATACAAAATTTTATACATAACTTACTTTCCAATTCTATATAATAAATTTGTTAGTGGAATTATTTTTCGTGGTTGAGAGGTATTTGGCCCTATAAAGCAAACATATCATATTAGTAGATTGTATACCTAAAACTATTAACTTATGCATAATATACGCTCCCATCTTGCTTAGCTTAGGATTGGTTCATTATTAATTGAATAAATCGGTTCAAGGGTAAACAAATACGTATATTCGCCATCGAATCCATCACTTGATATTTTCCCAACATATATCTGTGGTTCAAAATTTAGCAACCAGTTGCTCCATGAGTTGTAATTATCCTAGTTGACTAGCGATATGTTGATCACCTAGTTAGGAATTTATTAGCACCTTTGTATTAGTGGCATAAGTGAAGTAGCAACCCCCTTGATACACTTGACCACCAATAGAGGGTCCCCCTGGATTATGACCTATTTCTTTCGAAAAAAAGATTTGGAACAGGTATATGGTTAAGAAAAATTAATTAAACTTAAGTAAAGCCATCTGTTTTATGATGTAGGGGCCACATTACAATATGCATTGAGAACCTTGATGATCTCTGATGATTGACCTCCACCAGCGTTATTTAAGGATTTGTTTGAAGATTCGTCAAAATTATATTTTATGGTATCTTGGTTCGGAGGGTCAAGATAATATGAAGTTGGGGTTCACTAATTTTTGGCAATTCAGGAAATCCTTTAATTTGGCCTAGATTTTGGTTCCTAAAGGTAAGGGAGTCTAAATTTGAAGGTTATTTCAAATCTAGGAAGCAATAGGAGAACTAAAAAAAAGATGATCTTGTGTTTCTTCAGAGGCCAAACAGAGAGAAATGATGCAGTAACAATTAATTTTCTATTAACAAAAACAGAGGCCTTTCGAAAGGAATCACGAAGACAAAGCCATATTAGCATTGTGCTTGGGAGAAAAGTATAAATAGCTAATGTTACAGCAAATTAAATTTGTGAGTTTAAATTTCAGTGTACCCTCCTCCTCATTTTGCCTATATTGTAGATAGTGATATGTACTCTTGATGAAGAAGTTACCTATGGGACCCAAGTTCTTTATGCTAGTATTTTAAGTCATTTGAGTGATGGTATGCATTATTTGCTTTACGAAAAATTATGACTCATAGAACTATTTTTCCCTAAATATTGAACAATGGATAAATGTTGACAAAATATGGAGTCATGTGTGCTACGATGAAAGTGCCCCTCACTTAACACCAGACCCGGTTTGGCCCAATGAAGATGGAATAACATATTAGTTAACGGTCTATAACATACTATTAAAATATGCATAATCTACTTTCCAATTCCACATAATATACTAGTTAGTGATATAAATTGTTGTGGTTGAAGGGTGTTTGGCTTTATGAAACTGCCGTAACATATTAGTCTATGGTCTATAACATTCTAATATATTATGCATAACTTACTTTTCTATTATGCTTAACATTCTAGTTAATGGTACAATTTCACAAGGTTAAAGGGTGTTTGGTCTTTTTAAGCTGGCATAACATATTAGTTAATAGTCTATAACATACTAAAATTTTATACATAACTTACTTTCCAATTCTATATAATAAATTTGTTAGTGGAATTATTTTTCGTGGTTGAGTGGTATTTGGCCCTATAAAGCAAACATATCATATTAGTAGATTGTATACCTAAAACTATTAACTTATGCATAATATAATGCCCCATCTTGCTTAACTTAGGATTGGTTCATTATTAATTGTATAAATTGGTTCAAGGGTAAACATATACGTATATTCGCCATCGAATCCATCACTTGATATTTTGCCAACATATATCTGTGGTTCAAAATTTAGCAACCAGTTGCTCCATGAGTTGTAATTCTCCTAGTTGACTAGCGATATGTTGATCACCTAGTTGGGAATTTATTAGCACCTTTGTATTAGTGGCATAATTGAAGTAGCAACCCCCTTGATACACTTGACCACAAATAGAGGGTCCCCCTGGATTATGACCTATTTCTTTCGAAAAAGATTTGAAACAGCTATATGGTTAAGAAAAATTAATTCGCTTAAGTAAAGCCATCTGTTTTATGATGTAGGGGACACATTACAATATGCATTGAGAACCTTGATGATCTGTGATGATTGACCTCCACCAGCGATATTTAAGGATTTGTTTGAAGATTCGTCAAAATTGTATTTTATGGTATCTTGGTTCGGAGGGTCCAGATAATATGAAGTTGGGGTTCACTAATTTTAGGCAATTCAGGAAATCCATAAATTTGGCATAGATTTTGGTTCCTAAAGGTAAGGGAGTCTAAATTTGAAGGTTCTTTCAAATCTAGGAAGCAATAGGAGAACTAAAAAAAAGATGATCTTGTGTTTCTTTGGAGGCCAAACAGAGAGGACATGATGCAGTAACAATGAATTTTCAATTAACAAAAACAGAGGCCTTTCAAAGGGAATCACGAAGACAAAGCCATATTTGCATTGTGCTTGGGAGAAAAGTATAAAAAGATACTGTCAGACCAAATTAAATTAGTGAGTTTAAATTTCAATGTACCCTCCTGCACATTTTGCCTATATTGTAGATAGTGATATGTACTCTTGATGAAGAAGTTACCTATGGGACCCAAGTTCTATATTCTAGTATTTTCAGTCATTTGAGGGATGGTATGCATTATTTGGTTTACGAAAAATTATGACTCATAGAACTATTTTTGCCTAAATATTGAACAATGGATAAATGTTGACAAAATATCGAGTCAATTGTGGTACGATGAAAGTGCCCCTCACTTAACTCCAGACCCGGTTTGGCCCAATGAAGATGGAATAACATATTAGTTAACGGTCTATAACATACTATTAAAATATACATAATCTACTTTCCAATTCCACATAATATACTAGTTAGTGATATAATTTCTTGTGGTTGAAGGGTGTTTGGCTTTATGAAATTGCCATAACATATTACTCTATGGTCTATAATATTCTAATATATTATGCATAACATACTTTTCTATTATGCTTAACATTCTAGTTAATGGTACAATTTAACAAGGTTAAAGGGTGTTTGGTCTTTTTAAGCTGGCATAACATATTAGTTAATAGTCTATAACATACAAAATTTTATACATAACTTACTTTCCAATTCTATATAATAAATTTGTTAGTGGAATTATTTTTCGTGGTTGAGAGGTATTTGGCCCTATAAAGCAAACATATCATATTAGTAGATTGTATACCTAAAACTATTAACTTATGCATAATATACGTTCCCATCTTGCTTAACTTAGGATTGGTTCATTATTAATTGTATAAATCGGTTCAAGGGTAAACAAATACGTATATTCGCCATCGAATCCATCACTTGATATTTTCCCAACATATATCTGTGGTTCAAAATTTAGCAACCAGTTGCTCCATGAGTTGTAATTATCCTAGTTGACTAGCGATATGTTGATCACCTAGTTGGGAATTTTTTAGCACCTTTGTATTAGTGGCATATGTGAAGTAGCAACCCCCTTGATACACTTGACCACCAATAGAGGGTCCCCCTGGATTATGACCTATTTCTTTCGAAAAAAGATTTGGAACAGGTATATGGTTAAGAAAAATTAATTCGCTTAAGTAAAGCCATCTGTTTTATGATGTAGGGGCCACATTACAATATGCATTGAGAACCTTGATGATCTCTGATGATTGACCTCCACCAGCGTTATTTAAGGATTTGTTTGAAGATTCGTCAAAATTATATTTTATGGTATCTTGGTTCGGAGGGTCAAGATAATATGAAGTTGGGGTTCACTAATTTTTGGCAATTCAGGAAATCCTTTAATTTGGCCTGGATTTTGGTTCCTAAAGGTAAGGGAGTCTAAATTTGAAGGTTATTTCAAATCTAGGAAGCAATAGGAGAACTAAAAAAAAGATGATCTTGTGTTTCTTCAGAGGCCAAACAGAGAGAACATGATGCAGTAACAATTAATTTTCTATTAACAAAAACAGAGGCCTTTCGAAAGGAATCACTTAAGACAAAGCCATATTAGCATTGTGCTTGGGAGAAAAGTATAAATAGGTAATGTTACAGCAAATTAAATTTGTGAGTTTAAATTTCAGTGTACCCTCCTCCTCATTTTGCCTATATTGTAGATAGTGATATGTACTCTTGATGAAGAAGTTACCTATGGGACCCAAGTTCTTTATGCTAGTATTTTCAGTCATTTGAGTGATGGTATGCATTATTTGCTTTTACGAAAAAATTATGACTCATAGAACTATTTTTCCCTAAATATTGAACAATGGATAAATGTTGACAAAATATGGAGTCATGTGTGCTACGATGAAAGTGCCCCTCACTTAACACCAGACCCGGTTTGGCCCAATGAAGATGGAATAACATATTAGTTAACGGTCTATAACATACTATTAAAATATGCATAATCTAGTTTCCAATTCCACATAATATACTAGTTAGTGATATAAATTGTTGTGGTTGAAGGGTGTTTGGCTTTATGAAACTGCCGTAACATATTAGTCTATGGTCTATAACATTCTAATATATTATGCATAACTTACTTTTCTATTATGCTTAACATTCTAGTTAATGGTACAATTTCACAAGGTTAAAGGGTGTTTGGTCTTTTTAAGCTGGCATAACATATTAGTTAATAGTCTATAACATACTAAAATTTTATACATAACTTACTTTCCAATTCTATATAATAAATTTGTTAGTGGAAAATATTTTTCGTGGTTGAGTGGTATTTGGCCCTATAAAGCAAACATATCATATTAGTAGATTGTATACCTAAAACTATTAACTTATGCATAATATACGTTCCCATCTTGCTTAACTTAGGATTGGTTCATTATTAATTGTATAAATTGGTTCAAGGGTAAACATATACGTATATTCGCCATCGAATCCATCACTTGATATTTTGCCAACATATATCTGTGGTTCAAAATTTAGCAACCAGTTGCTCCATGAGTTGTAATTCTCCTAGTTGACTAGCGATATGTTGATCACCTAGTTGGGAATTTATTAGCACCTTTGTATTAGTGGACAAATTGAAGTAGCAACCCCCTTGATACACTTGACCACAAATAGAGGGTCCCCTTGGATTATGACCTATTTCTTTCGAAAAAGATTTGAAACAGCTATATGGTTAAGAAAAATTAATTCGCTTAAGTAAAGCCATCTGTTTTATGATGTAGGGGCCACATTACAATATGCATTGAGAACCTTGATGATCTGTGATGATTGACCTCCACCAGCGATATTTAAGGATTTGTTCGAAGATTCGTCAAAATTGTATTTTATGGTATCTTGGTTCGGAGGGTCCAGATAATATGAAGTTGGGGTTCACTAATTTTAGGCAATTCAGGAAATCCATAAATTTGGCATAGATTTTGGTTCCTAAAGGTAAGGGAGTCTAAATTTGAAGGTTCTTTCAAATCTAGGAAGCAATAGGAGAACTAAAAAAAAGATGATCTTGTGTTTCTTTGGAGGCCAAACAGAGAGGACATGATGCAGTAACAATGAATTTTCAATTAACAAAAACAGAGGCCTTTCAAAGGGAATCACGAAGACAAAGCCATATTTGCATTGTGCTTGGGAGAAAAGTATAAAAAGATACTGTCAGACCAAATTAAATTAGTGAGTTTAAATTTCAATGTACCCTCCTGCACATTTTGCCTATATTGTAGATAGTGATATGTACTCTTGATGAAGAAGTTACCTATGGGACCCAAGTTCTATATTCTAGTATTTTCAGTCATTTGAGGTATGGTATGCATTATTTGGTTTACGAAAAATTATGACTCATAGAACTATTTTTGCCTAAATATCGAACAATGGATAAATGTTGACAAAATATCGAGTCAATTGTGGTAGGATGAAAGTGCCCCTCACTTAACTCCAGACCCGGTTTGGCCCAATGAAGATGGAATAACATATTAGTTAACGGTCTATAACATACTATTAAAATATACATAATCTACTTTCCAATTCCACATAATATACTAGTTAGTGATATAATTTCTTGTGGTTGAAGGGTGTTTGGCTTTATGAAACTGCCATAACATATTACTCTATGGTCTATAATATTCTAATATATTATGCATAACATACTTTTCTATTATGCTTAACATTCTAGTTAATGGTACAATTTAACAAGGTTAAAGGGTGTTTGGTCTTTTTAAGCTGGCATAACATATTAGTTAATAGTCTATAACATACAAAATTTTATACATAACTTACTTTCCAATTCTATATAATAAATTTGTTAGTGGAATTATTTTTTCGTGGTTGAGAGGTATTTGGCCCTATAAAGCAAACATATCATATTAGTAGATTGTATACCTAAAACTATTAACTTATGCATAATATACGTTCCCATCTTGCTTAACTTAGGATTGGTTCATTATTAATTGTATAAATCGGTTCAAGGGTAAACAAATACGTATATTCGCCATCGAATCCATCACTTGATATTTTGCCAACATATATCTGTGGTTCAAAATTTAGCAACCAGTTGCTCCATGAGTTGTAATTATCCTAGTTGACTAGCGATATGTTGATCACCTAGTTGGGAATATTTTAGCACCTTTGTATTAGTGGCATATGTGAAGTAGCAACCCCCTTGATACACTTGACCACCAATAGAGGGTCCCCCTGGATTATGACCTATTTCTTTCGAAAAAAGATTTGGAACAGGTATATGGTTAAGAAAAATTAATTCGCTTAAGTAAAGCCATCTGTTTTATGATGTAGGGGTCACATTACAATATGCATTGAGAACCTTGATGATCTCTGATGATTGACCTCCACCAGCGTTATTTAAGGATTTGTTTGAAGATTCATCAAAATTATATTTTATGGTATCTTGGTTCGGAGGGTCAAGATAATATGAAGTTGGGGTTCACTAATTTTTGGCAATTCAGGAAATCCTTTAATTTGGCCTGGATTTTGGTTCCTAAAGGTAAGGGAGTCTAAATTTGAAGGTTATTTCAAATCTAGGAAGCAATAGGAGAACTAAAAAAAAGATGATCTTGTGTTTCTTCAGAGGCCAAACAGAGAGAACATGATGCAGTAACAATTAATTTTCTATTAACAAAAACAGAGGCCTTTCGAAAGGAATCACGAAGACAAAGCCATATTAGCATTGTGCTTGGGAGAAAAGTATAAATAGGTAATGTTACAGCAAATTAAATTTGTGAGTTTAAATTTCAGTGTACCCTCCTCCTCATTTTGCCTATATTGTAGATAGTGATATGTACTCTTGATGAAGAAGTTACCTATGGGACCCAAGTTCTTTATGCTAGTATTTTCAGTCATTTGAGTGATGGTATGCATTATTTGCTTTACGAAAAATTATGACTCATAGAACTATTTTTCCCTAAATATTGAACAATGGATAAATGTTGACAAAATATGGAGTCATCTGTGCTACGATGAAAGTGCCCCTCACTTAACACCAGACCCGGTTTGGCCCAATGAAGATGGAATAACATATTAGTTAACGGTCTATAACATACTATTTAAATATGCATAATCTAGTTTCCAATTCCACATAATATACTAGTTAGTGATATAAATTGTTGTGGTTGAAGGGTGTTTGGCTTTATGAAACTGCCGTAACATATTAGTCTATGGTCTATAACATTCTAATATATTATGCATAACTTACTTTTCTATTATGCTTAACATTCAAGTTAATGGTACAATTTCACAAGGTTAAAGGGTGTTTGGTCTTTTTAAGCTGGCATAACATATTAGTTAATAGTCTATAACATACTAAAATTTTATACATAACTTACTTTCCAATTCTATATAATAAATTTGTTAGTGGAAAATATTTTTCGTGGTTGAGTGGTATTTGGCCCTATAAAGCAAACATATCATATTAGTAGATTGTATACCTAAAACTATTAACTTATGCATAATATACGTTCCCATCTTGCTTAACTTAGGATTGGTTCATTATTAATTGTATAAATTGGTTCAAGGGTAAACATATACGTATATTCGCCATCGAATCCATCACTTGATATTTTGCCAACATATATCTGTGGTTCAAAATTTAGCAACCAGTTGCTCCATGAGTTGTAATTCTCCTAGTTGACTAGCGATATGTTGATCACCTAGTTGGGAATTTATTAGCACCTTTGTATTAGTGGCATAATTGAAGTAGCAACCCCCTTGATACACTTGACCACAAATAGAGGGTCCCCCTGGATTATGACCTATTTCTTTCGAAAAAAGATTTGAAACAGCTATATGGTTAAGAAAAATTAATTAAACTTAAGTAAAGCCATCTGTTTTATGATGTAGGGGCCACATTACAATATGCATTGAGAACCTTGATGATCTGTGATGATTGACCTCCACCAGCGATATTTAAGGATTTGTTCGAAGATTCGTCAAAATTGTATTTTATGGTATCTTGGTTCGGAGGGTCCAGATAATATGAAGTTGGGGTTCACTAATTTTAGGCAATTCAGGAAATCCATAAATTTGGCCTAGATTTTGGTTCCTAAAGGTAAGGGAGTCTAAATTTGAAGGTTCTTTCAAATCTAGGAAGCAATAGGAGAACTAAAAAAAAGATGATCTTGTGTTTCTTTGGAGGCCAAACAGAGAGGACATGATGCAGTAACAATGAATTTTCAATTAACAAAAACAGAGGCCTTTCAAAGGGAATCACGAAGACAAAGCCATATTTGCATTGTGCTTGGGAGAAAAGTATAAAAAGATACTGTCAGACCAAATTAAATTAGTGAGTTTAAATTTCAATGTACCCTCCTGCACATTTTGCCAATATTGTAGATAGTGATATGTACTCTTGATGAAGAAGTTACCTATGGGACCCAAGTTCTATATTCTAGTATTTTCAGTCATTTGAGGTATGGTATGCATTATTTGCTTTACGAAAAATTATGACTCATAGAACTATTTTTGCCTAAATATTTGACAATGGATAAATGTTGACAAAATATCGAGTCAATTGTGGTACGATGAAAGTGCCCCTCACTTAACTCCAGACCCGGTTTGGCCCAATGAAGATGGAATAACATATTAGTTAACGGTCTATAACATACTATTAAAATATACATAATCTACTTTCCAATTCCACATAATATACTAGTTAGTGATATAATTTCTTGTGGTTGAAGGGTATTTGGCTTTATGAAACTGCCATAACATATTACTCTATGGTCTATAATATTCTAATATATTATGCATAACATACTTTTCTATGATGGTTAACATTCTAGTTAATGGTACAATTTCACAAGGTTAAAGGGTGTTTTGTCTTTTTAAGCTGGCATAACATATTAGTTAATAGTCTATAACATACTAAAATTTTATACATAACTTACTTTCCAATTCTATATAATAAATTTGTGAGTGGAATTATTTTTCGTGGTTGAGAGGTATTTGGCCCTATAAAGCAAACATATCATATTAGTAGATTGTATACCTAAAACTATTAACTTATGCATAATATACGTTCCCATCTTGCTTAACTTAGGATTGGTTCATTATTAATTGTATAAATCGGTTCAAGGGTAAAGAAATACGTATATTCGCCATCGAATCCAGCACTTGATATTTTGCCAACATATATCTGTGGTTCAAAATTTAGCAACCAGTTGCTCCATGTGTTGTAATTCTCCTAGTTGACTAGCGATATGTTGATCACCTAGTTGGGAATTTATTAGCACCTTTGTATTAGTGGCATAAGTGAAGTAGCAACCCCCTTGATACACTTGACCACCAATAGAGGGTCCCCCTGGATTATGACCTATTTCTTTCGAAAAAAGATTTGGAACAGGTATATGGTTAAGAAAAATTAATTCGCTTAAGTAAAGCCATCTGTTTTATGATGTAGGGGCCACATTACAATATGCATTGAGAACCTTGATGATCTCTGATAATTGACCTCCACCAGCGTTATTTAAGGATTTGTTTGAAGATACGTCAAAATTATATTTTATGGTATCTTCGTTCGGAGGGTCAAGATAATATGAAGTTGGGGTTCACTAATTTTTGGCAATTCAGGAAATCCCTTAATTTGGCCTAGAAATTGGTTCCTAAAGGTAAGGGAGTCTAAATTTGAAGGTTATTTCAAATCTAGGAAGCAAAAGGAGAACTAAAAAAAAGATGATCTTGTGTTTCTTCAGAGGCCAAACAGAGAGAACATGATGCAGTAACAATTAATTTTCTATTAACAAAAACAGAGGCCTTTCGAAAGGAATCACGAAGACAAAGCCATATTAGCATTGTGCTTGGGAGAAAAGTATAAATAGGTAATGTTACACCAAATTAAATTTGTGAGTTTAAATTTCAGTGTACCCTCCTCCTCATTTTGCCTATATTGTAGATAGTGATATGTACTCTTGGTGAAGAAGTTACCTATGGGACCCAAGTTCTATATGCTAGTATTTTCAGTCATTTGAGTGATGGTATGCATTATTTGCTTAACGAAAAATTATGACTCATAGAACTATTTTTGCCTAAATATTGAACAATGGATAAATGTTGACAAAATATGGAGTCATCTGTGCTACGATGAAAGTGCCCCTCACTTAACACCAGACCCGGTTTGGCCCAATGAAGATGGAATAACATATTAGTTAATGGTCTATAACATACTATTAAAATATGCATAATCTACTTTCCAATTCCACATAATATACTAGTTAGTGATATAAATTCGTGTGGTTCAAGGGTGTTTGGCTTTATGAAACTGCCATAACATATTACTCTATGGTCTATAACATTCTCATATATTATGCATAACATACTTTTCTATTATGCTTAACATTCTAGGTAAGGGTACAATTTCACAATGTTAAAGGGCGTTTGGTCTTTTTAAGCTGGCATAACATATTAGTTAATAGTCTATAACATACTAAAATTTTATACATAACATACTTTCTCATTCTATATAATAAATTTGTTAGTGGAATTATTTTTTGTGGTAGAGAGGTATTTGGCCCTATAAAGCAAACATATCATATTAGTAGATTGTATATCAAAAACTATTATGTTATGCATAATATACCTTCCCATCTTGCTTAACTTAGGATTGGTTCATTATTAATTGTATAAATCGGTCCAAGGGTAAACATATACGTATATTCGTCATCGAATCCATCACTTGATATTTTGTCAACATATATCTATGCTTCAAAATTTTGCAACCAGTTGCTCAATGAGTTGTAATTCTCCCAGTTGACTAGTGATATGTTGATCACCTAGTTGAGAATTTATTAGCCCCTTTGTATTAGTGGCATAAGTGTGGTAGCAACCCCCTTGATACTCTTGACCACCAATAGAGACTCCCCCTGGATTATGACCTATTTCTTTCGAAAAAAGATTTGGAACAAGTATATGATTAAGAAAAAGTAATTCGCTTAAGTAAAGCCATCTGTTTTATGATGTAGGGGCCACATTACAATAAGCATTGAGAACCTTGATGATCTCTAATGATTGACCTCCACCAGCGATATTTAAGGATTTGTTTGAAGATTCGTCAAAATTATATTTTACGGTATATTGGTTCGGAGGGTCCAGATAATATGAAGTTGGGGTTCACTAATTTTTGGCAATTCAGGAAATCCCTTAATTTGGCCTAGATTTTGGTTCCTAAAGGTAAGGGAGTCTAAATTTGAAGGTTATTTCAAATCTTGGAAGCAATAGGAGAACTAAAAAAAGATGATCTTGTGTTTCTTCAGAGGCCAAACAGAGAGAACATGAAGCAGTAACAATCAATTTTCAATTAACAAAAACAGAGGCCTTTCGAAAGGAATCACGCAGACAAAGCCATATTAGCATTGTGCTTGGGAGAAAAGTATAAATAGGTAATGTTACCCCAAATTAAATTTGTGAGTTTAAATTTCAGTGTACCCTCCTCCTCATTTTGCCTATATTGTAGATAGTGATATGTACTCTTGATGAAGAAGTTACCTATGGGACCCAAGTTCTATAAGCTAGTATTTTCAGTCATTTGAGTGATGGTATGCATTATTTGCTTTACGAAAAATTATGACTCATCGAACTATTTTTCCCTAAATATTGAACAATGGATAAATGTTGACAAAATATGGAGTCATGTGTGCTACGATGAAAGTGCCCCTCACTTAACACCACACCCGGTTTGGCCCAAAGAAGATGGAATAACATATTAGTGAACGGTCTATAACATACTATTAAAATATGCATAATCTACTTTCCAATTCCATATAATATACTATTTAGTTATATAATTTCTTGTGGTTGAAGGGTGTTTGGCTTTATGAAACTGCCATAACATATTAGTCTATGCTCTATAACATTCTAATATATTATGCATAACTTACTTTTCTATTAGTTAATAGTTTATAACATACTAAAATTTTATACATAACTTACTTTCCAATTCTATATAATAAATTTGTTAGTGGATTTATTTTTCGTGGTTGAGAGGTATTTGGCCCTATAAAGCAAACATATCATATTAGTAGATTGTATACCTAAAACTATTAACTTATGCATAATATACGTTCCCATCTTGCTTAACTTAGGATTGGTTCATTATTAATTGTATAAATTGGTTCAAGGGTAAACATATACGTATATTCGCCATCGAATCCATCACTTGATATTTTGCCAACATATATCTGTGGTTCAAAATTTAGCAACAAGTTGCTCCATGAGTTGTAATTCTCCTAGTTGACTAGCGATATGTTGATCACCTAGTTGGGAATTTATTAGCACCTTTGTATTTGTGGCATAATTGAAGTAGCAACCCCCTTGATACACTTGACCACAAATAGAGGGTCCCCCTGGATTATGACCTATTTCTTTCGAAAAAGATTTGGAACAGCTATATGGTTAAGAAAAATTAATTCTCTTAAGTAAAGCCATCTGTTTTATGATGTAGGGGCCACATTACAATATGCATTGAGAACCTTGATGATCTCTGATGATTGACCTCCACCAGCGATATTTAAGGATTTGTTTGAAGATTCGTAAAAATTGTATTTTATGGTATCTTGGTTCGGAGGGTCCAGCTAATATGAAGTTGGGGTTCACTAATTTTAGGCAATTCAGGAAATCCATAAATTTGGCCTAGATTTTGGTTCCTAAAGGTAAGGGAGTCTAAATTTGAAGGTTATTTCAAATCTTGGAGACAATAGGACAAGTAAAAAAAGGATGATCTTGTGTTTCTTCAGAGGCCACACAGAGAGAACATGATGCAGTAACAATCAATTGTCAATTAACAAAAACAGAGGCCTTTCAAAAGGAATCACGAAGACAAAGCCATATTAACATTGTGCTTGGAAGAAAAGTATAAATAGGTAATATTACACTAAATTAAATTTGTGAGTTTAAATTTCAGTGTACCCTCCTCCACATTTTGCCTATATTGTAGATAGTGATATGTACTCTTGATGAAGAAGTTACCTATGGAACCCAAGTTCTATATGCAAGTATTTTCAGTGAATTGAGGGATGGTATGCAATATTTGGTTAAGAAAAATTATGACTCATAGAACTATTTTTCACTAAATATTGAACAATGGATAAATGTTGACAAAATATGGAGTCTTGTGTGCTACGATGAAAGTGCCCCTCACTTAACACCACACCCGGTTTGGCCCAATGAAGATGGAATAACATATTAGTTAACGGTCTATAACATACTATTAAAATATGCATAATCTACTTTCCAATTCCACATAATATACTAGTTAGTGATATAAATTGTTGTGGTTGAAGGGTGTTTGGCTTTATGAAACTGCCATAACATATTAGTCTATGGTCTATAACATTCTAATATATTATGCATAACTTACTTTTCTATTATGCTTAACATTCTAGTTAATGGTACAATTTCACAAGGTTAAAGGGTGTTTGGTCTTTTTAAGCTGGCATAACATATTAGTTAATAGTCTATAACATACTAAAATTTTATACATAACTTACTTTCCAATTCTATATAATAAATTTGTTAGTGGAATTATTTTTCGTGGTTGAGAGGTATTTGGCCCTATAAAACAAACATATCATATTAGTAGATTGTATACCTAAAACTATTAAATTATGCATAATATACGTTCCCATCTTGCTTAACTTAGGATTGGTTCATTATTAATTGTATAAATTGGTTCAAGGGTAAACATATACGTATATTCGCCATCGAATCCATCACTTGATATTTTTCCAACATATATCAGTGGTTCAAAATTTAGCAACCAGTTGCTCCATGAGTTGTAATTCTCCTAGTTGACTAGCGATATGTTGATCACCTAGTTGGGAATTTATTAGCACCTTTGTATTTGTGGCATAATTGAAGTAGCAACCCCCTTGATACACTTGACCACAAATAGAGGGTCCCCCTGGATTATGACCTATTTCTTTCGAAAAAGATTTGGAACAGCTATATGGTTAAGAAAAATTAATTCTCTTAAGTAAAGCCATCTGTTTTATGATGTAGGGGCCACATTACAATATGCATTGAGAACCTTGATGATCTCTGATGATTGACCTCCACCAGCGATATTTAAGGATTTGTTTGAAGATTCGTAAAAATTGTATTTTATGGTATCTTGGTTCGGAGGGTCCAGCTAATATGAAGTTGGGGTTCACTAATTTTAGGCAATTCAGGAAATCCATAAATTTGGCCTAGATTTTGGTTCCTAAAGGTAAGGGAGTCTAAATTTGAAGGTTATTTCAAATCTTGGAGACAATAGGACAAGTAAAAAATGTTTCTTCAGAAGCCACACAGAGAGAACATGATGCAGTAACAATCAATTGTCAATTAACAAAACAAGAGGCCTTTCAAAAGGAATCACGAAGACAAAGCCATATTAACATTGTGCTTGGGAGAAAAGTATAAATAGGTAATATTACACTAAATTAAATTTGTGAGTTTAAATTTCAGTGTACCCTCCTCCACATTTTGCCTATATTGTAGATAGTGATATGTACTCTTGATGAAGATGTTACCTATGGAACCCAAGTTCTATATGCAAGTATTTTCAGTGATTTGAGGGATGGTATGCAATATTTGGTTAAGAAAAATTTTTGACTCATAGAACTATTTTTACCTAAATATTGAACCATGGATAAATGTTGACAAAATATCGAGTCATGTGTGCTACGATGAAAGTGCCCCTCACTTCACACCAGACCCGGTTTGGCCCAATGAAGATGGAATAACATATTTGTTAACGGTCTATAACATACAATTAAAATATGCATAATCTACTTTCCAATTCCACATATTATACAAGTTAGTGATATAATTTCTTGTGGTTGAAGGGTGTTTGGCTTTATGAAACTGCCATAACATATTAGTCTTTGCTCTATAACATTCTAATATATTATGCATAACATACTTTTCTATTACGCTTAACATTCTAGTTAATGGTACAATTTCACAAGGTTAAAGGGCGTTTGGTCTTTTTAAGCTGGCATAACATATTAGTTAATAGTCTATAACATACTAAAATTTTATACATAACTTACTTTCTCATTCTATATAATAAACTAGTTAGTGGAATTATTTTTCGTGGTTGAGAGGTATTTGGCCCTATAAAGCTAACATATCATATTAGTAGATTGTATATCAAAAACTATTATGTTATGCATAATATACGTTCCCATCTTGCTTAACTTAGGATTGGTTCATTATTAATTGTGTAAATCGGTTCAAGGGTAAACATATACGTATATTCGCCATCGAATCCATCACTAGATATTTTGTCAACATATATCTGTGCTTTGAAATTTAGCAACCAGCTGCTCCATAAATTGTAATTCTCTTTGTTGACTAGTGATATGTTGATCACCTAGTTGAGAATTTATTAGGGCCTTTGTATTAGTGGCATAAGTGAGGTAGCAACCCCCTTGAAACACTTGACCACCAATAGAGAGTCCCATTGGATTATGACCTATTTCTTTCGAAAAAAGATTTGGAATAGGTATATGGTTAAGAAAAAGTAATTCGCATAAGTAAAGCCATTTGTTTTATGATGTAGGGGCCACATTACAATAAGCACAGAAAACCTTGATGATCTCTGATCATTGACCCCCACCAGCGATATTTAAGGATTTGTTTGAAGATTCGTCAAAATATAATTTTATGGTATCTTGGTTCGGAGGGTCCATATAATATGAAGTTGGGGTTCACTAATTTTTGGCAATTCAGGAAATCCCCTAATTTGGCCTAGATTTTGGTTCTAAAAGGTACGGGAGTCTAAATTTGAAGGTTATTTCGCATCTAAGAAGCAATAGGACAAGTAAAAAAAAGATGATCTTGTGTTTCTTCAGAGGCCAAACAGAGGCCTCTAGAAGAGAATCACGAAGACAAAGCCATATTAGCATTGTTCTTCGGAGAAAAGTGTAAATAGGTAATGTCAGACCAAATTAAATTTGTGAGTTTAAATTTTAGTGTACCCTGCTCCACATTTTGCCTATATTGTAGATAGTGATATGTACTCATGATGAAGAAGTTACCAATGGGACCCAAGTTCTATACGCTAGTAGTTTTAGTCATTTGAGGGATGGTATGCATTATTTGGTTTAGGAAAATTTATGACTCATAGAACTATTTTTGCCTAAATATTGTACCATGGATAAATGTTGATAAAAAATAGAGTCAAGTGTACCGGTATCGAAGTGCCCCTTACTTAACCCCTGAGCCGGTTTGGCCCTATGAAGAAGGAATAACATATTAGTTAATGGCCTATAACATACTATTCAAAAATGCATAATCTACTTTCCTATTCTACATAATATTCTAGTTAGTAATATAATTTCTTATGGTTGAGGGGTATTTTGCTATATGAAATTGGCATAACATATTAGTTAATGGTCTATAACATTCTATTACATTATGCATAACGTTGTTTTCTATTATGCTAAACATTCTAGTGATTGGTACAATTTGACAAGGTTAAAGGGCGTTTGGTCTTTTTAAGCTGGCATAACATTTTAGTTAATAGTCTATAGCATACAAACATTTTATACATAACTTACTTTCTCATTCTATATAATAAATTACTTAATGGTATAATTTTTCGTGGTTGTGATGTATTTGGCCTAATAAGGTTGACATATCATATTAGTAGATTGCATATAACATACTATTATGTTATGCATAGTATACTTTCCCATCTTGCATGACATAGGATTGGTTCATTATTTTTTGAATAAATCGGTTCTAGGGTTAACATATGTGCATATTCGCCATCGAAACCATGACTTGATATTTTGCCAACATATATTTGTGCTTCGATATTTAGCCACCAGTTGCTCCATGAGTTGTAATTCTCCTAGTTGACTAGTTATGTGTTGACCACCTAGTTGAAAATTTATTAGCTCCTTTGTATTAGAGGCATCAGTGAGGTAGCAACCCCCTTGATACATTTGAAAACCAATAGAGAGTCCCCTTGGATTATGACATATTTCTATCAAAAAAAGATTTGGAACATGTATTTGGTTAAGAAAAAGCAATTCACTTAAGTAAAGTCATCTGTTTGATGTAGGGGCCACATTACAATAAGCTCAGAGGACCTTGATGATCTCTGATGATTGACCCCAACAAGCGATATTTAAGGATTTGTTTGAAGATTTGTCACAGTTAGATTTTTGGATATCTTGGTAAGGAGGGTCCGGATAATATGAAGTTGGGGTTCACTAATTTTTGGCAATTTAGGAAATCCCCTTATTAGGCCTCAAATTTGGTTCTCAAAGGTAAGGGAGTGTAAATTTGAAGGTTATTTCAAATATAGGAAGCAATAGGACAAGTTAAAAAAAAGATGATCTTGTGTTTCTTTGGAGGCCAAACAGAGAGAATATGATGCAGTAACAATCAATTTTCTATTAACAAAAACAGAGGCCTTTCGAAGGGAATCATGAAGACAAAGCCATATTATCATTGTGCTTGGGAGAAAAGTGTAAATAGGTAATGTCAGACCAAATTAAATTCGTGAGTTTAAATTTCAATGTACCCTCCTCCTCATTTTGCCTATATTGTAGATAGAGATATGACCTCTAAATGAAGAAGTTACCTATGGGACCCAAGTTCTATATTCTAGTATTTTCAGTCATTTGAGGGATGGTATGTATTATTTGGTTTAGGAAAAATTATGACTCATAGAACTATTTTTGCCTAAATATTGAACCATGGATAAATGTTTACAAAATATCGAGTCATGTGTGCTACGATGAGAGTGCCCCTCCCTTAACACCAGACCCGGTTTGGCCCAAAGAAGATGGAATAACATATTAGTGAACAGTCTATAACGTACGATTAAAATATGTATAATCTTCTTTCCAATTCGACACAATATACAAGTTAGTGATATAATTTCTTGTGGTTGAAGGGTGTTTGGCTTTAAGAAACTGCCATAACATATTAGTCTATGCTCTATAACATTCTAATATATTATGCATAACATACTTTTCTATTATGCTTAACATTCTTGTTAATGGTACAATTTCACAACGTTAAAGAGCGTTTGGTCTTTTTAAGCTGGCATAACATATTAGTGAATAGTCTATAACTTACTTAAATTTAATACATAACTTACTTTCTCTTTCTATATAATAAACTAGTTAATGGAATAATTTTTCGTGGTTTAGAGGTATTTGGCCCTATAAAGCTAACATATCATATTAGTACATTGTATATCACAAACTATTATCTTATGCATATAATACGTTCCCATCTTGCTTAACTTAGGAATGGTTCATTATTATTTGTATAAATCGGTTCAAGGGTAGACATACACGTATATTCGCCATCGAATCCATCACTTGATATTTTGCCAACAAATATCTGTGCTTGTAAATTTAGCAACCAGTTGCTCCATGAGTTGTAATTCTCCTAGTTGACTAGTGATATGTTGAGCACCTAGTTGAGAATTTATTAGCCCCTTTGTATTAGAGGCATAAGTGAGGTAGCAACCCCCTTGATACACTTGACCACCAATAGAGTGTCCCCCTAGATTATGACCTATTTCTTTCGAAAAAAGATTTGGAACAGGTTTATGGTTAAGAAAACGTAATTCACTTAAGTAAAGCTATCTGTTTTATGATGTAGGGGCCACATTACAATAAGCATAGAGAACCTTGATGATCTCTGATGATTGACCCCCACCAGCGATATTTAAGGATTATTTTGAAGATTCGTTAAAATTAGATTTTATGGTATCTTGTTTAGGAGGGTCCAGTTAATATGAAGTTGGGGTTCACTAATTTTTGGCAATTCAGGAAATCCCCTAATTTGGCCTAGATTTTGGTTCTAAAAGGTAGGGGAGTCTAAATTTAAAGGTTATTTCAAATCTTTGAAACAATAGGACAAGTAAAAAAAGGATGATCTTGTGTTTCTTCAGAGGCCAAACAGAGAGAACATGATGCAGTACAATCAATTGTCAATTAACAAAAACAGAGGCCTCTAGAAGGGAATCATGAAGACAAAGCAATATTAGCATTGTGCTTGGGAGAAAAGTGTAAATAGGTAATGTCAGACCAAATTAAATTCGTGAGTTTAAATTTCAATGTACCCTCCTCCGCATTTTGCCTATATTGTAGAGAGTGATATGTACTCGAAATGAAGAAGTTACCCATGGGACCCAAGTTCTATATTCTAGTATTTTCAGTCATTTGAGGGATGGTATGCATTATTTGGTTTAGGAAAAATTATGACTCATAGAACTATTTTTGCCTAAATATTGAACCATGGATAAATGTTGACAAAATATCGAGTCATGTGTGCTACGATGAAAGTGCCCCTCACTTAACACCAGACCCGGTTTGGCCCAATGAAGATGGAATATCATATTAGTTAACGGTCTATAACGTACTATTAAAATATACATAATCTTCTTTCCAATTCCATATAATATACAAGTTAGTGATATAATATCTTGTGGTTGAAGGGTGTTTGGCTTTATGAAACTGCCATAACATATAAGTCTATGCTCTATAACATTCTAATATATTATGCATAACATACTTTTCTATTATGCTTAACATTCTAGTTAATGGTACAATTTCACAAGGTTAAAGGGCGTTTGGTCTTTTTAAGCTGGCATAACATATTAGTTAATAGTCTATAACATACTAAAATTTTATGCATAAATTACTTTCTCTTTCAATATAATAAACTTGTTAATGGACAAATTTTTCGTGGTTGAGAGGTATTTGGCCCTACAAAGCTAACATATCATATTAGTAGATTGTATATCACAAATATTATGTTACGCATAATATAAGTTCCCATCTTGCTTAACTTAGGAATGGTTCATTACTATTTGTATAAATCGGTTCAAGGGTAAACATATACGTATATTCGCCATCGAATCCATCTCTTGATATTTTGCCAACATATATCTGTGCCTTAAAATTTAGCAACCAGTTGCTCCATGAGTTGTAATTCTCCTTGTTGACTAGTGATAAGTTGATCACCTAGTTGAGAATTTATTAGCACCTTTGTATTAGTGGCATAAGTGAGGTAGCAACCCCCTTGATACACTTGACCACCAATAGAGAGTCCCCCTGGATTATGACCTATTTCTTACGAAAAAAGATTTGGAACAGGTATATGGTTAAGAAAAAGTAATTCACTTAAGTCAACCTATCTGTTTTATGATGTAGGGGCCACATTACAATAAGCATGGAGAACCTTGATGATCTCTGATGATTGACCCCCACCAGCGATATTTAAGGATTTGTTTGAAGGTTTGTCAAAATTAGATTTTATGGTATCTTGGTTAGGAGGGTCCAGTTAATATGAAGTTGGGGTTCACTAATTTTTGGCAATTCAAGAAATCCCCTAATTTAGCCTAGATTTTGGTTCTAAAAGGTAAGGGAGTCTAAATTTGAAGGTTATTTCAAATCTTGGAAACAATAGGACAAGTAAAAAAAGGATGATCTTGTGTTTCTTCAGAGGCCAAATAGAGAGAAATGATGCATAACAATCAATTGTCAATTAACAAAAATAGAGGCCTCTAGAAGGGAATCACAAAGAGAAAGCCATATTAGCATTGTGCTTGGGAGAAAAGTGTAAATAGGTAATGTCAGACCAAATTAAATTTGTGAGTGTAAATTTCAATGTACCCTCCTCCACATTTTCCCTATATTGTAGATAGTGATATGTACTCTTGATGAAGAAGTTACCTATGGAACCCAAGTTCTATATGCTAGTATTTTCAGTGATTTGAGGGATGGTAAGCAATATTTGGTTTAGAAAAAATTATGACTCATAGAACTATTTTTGCCTAAATATTGAACCATGGATAAATGTTGACAAAATATCGAGTCATGCCTGCTACAATGAAAGTGCCCCTCACTTAAAACCAGACCCTGTCTGGCCCAATGAAGATGGAATAACATATTAGTTAACGGTCTATAACATACAATTAAAATTTGCATAATCTACTTTCCAATTCCACATAATATACTAGTTAGTGATATAATTTCTTGTGGTTGAAGGGTGTTTGGCTTTATGAAACTGCCATAACATATTAGTCTATGCTCTATAACATTCTAATATATTATGCATAACATACTTTGTTTTTATGCTTAACATTCTAGTTAATGGTACAATTTCACAAGGTTAAAGGGCGTTTGGTCTTTTTAAGCTGGCATAACATATTAGTTAATAGTCTATAACATACTAAAATTTTATACATAACTTACTTTCTCATTCTATATAATAAACTAGTTAGTGGAATTATTTTTCGTGGTTGAGAGGTATTTCGCCCTATAAAGCTAACATATCATATTAGTAGAATAATATACTTTCCCAGCTTGCTTAACATAGGATTGGTTCATTATTAATTGTGTAAATCGGTTCAAGGGTAAACATATACGTATATTCGCCATTGAATCCATCACTTGATATTTTGTCAACATATATCTGTGCTAAAAAATTTGGCAACCAGTTGCTCCATCAGTTGTAATTCTCCTTGTTGACTAGTGATATGTTTATCACCTAGTTGAGAATTTATTAGGACCTTTGTATTAGTGGCATAAGTGAGCTAGCAACCCCCTTGATACACTTTACCACCAATAGAGAGTCCCCTTGGATTATGACGTATTTCTTTCGAAAAAAATTTGGAACAGGTATCTGGTTAAGAAAAAGTAATTCGCATAAGTAAAGCCATTTGTTTTAGGATGTAGGGGCCACATTACAATAAGCATAGAAAACCTTGATGATCTCTGATCATTGACCCCCAACTGCGATATTTAAGGATTTGTTTGAAGATTCGTCAAAATTTGATTTAATGGTATCTTGGTTCGGAGGGTCCATATAATATGAAGTTGGGGTTCACTAATTTTTGGCAATTCAAGAAATCCCCTAATTTGGCCTAGATTTTGGTCCCAAAAGGTAAGGGAGTCTAAATTTGAAGGTTATTTCGAATCTAGGAAGCAATAGGACAAGTAAAAAAAAGATGATCTTGTGTTTCTTCAGAGGCCATACAGAGGCCTCTAGAAGGGAATCACGAAGACAAAGCCATATTAGCATTGTTCTTGGGAGAAAAGAGTAAATAGGTAATGTCAGACCAAATTAAATTTGTGAGTTTAAATTTTAGTGTACCCTGCTCCACATTTTGCCTATATTGTAGATAGTGATATGTACTCATGATGAAGAAGTTACCTATGGGACCCAAGTTCTATATGCTAGTATTTTTAGTCATTTGAGGGATGGTATGCATTATTTGGTTTCGGAAAATTTATGACTCATAGAACTATTTTTGCTTAAATATTGAACCATGGATAAATGTTGACAAAATATCGAGTCAAGTGTACTGGGATCGAAGTGCCCCTTACTTAACCCTTGAGCCGGTTTGGCCCTATGAAGAAGGAATAACATATTAGTTAATGGCCTGTAACATTCTATTCAAAAATGCATAATCTACTTTCCTATTCTACATAATATTCTAGTTAGTAATATAAAATCTTGTTGTTGAGGGGTATTTTGCTATATGAAACTGGCATAACATATTAGTTAATGGTCTATAACATTCTATTACATTATGCATAACATTGTTTTCTATTATGCTAAACATTCTAGTGATTGGTACAATTTGACAAGGTTAAAGGGCGTTTGGTCTTTTAACGCTGGCATAACATATTAGTTGATAGTCTATAGCATACTAAAATTTTATACATAACTTACTTTCTCATTCTATATAATAAATTACTTAATGGTATAATTTTTCGTGGTTGAGATGTATTTGGCGTAATAAGGCTGACATATCATATTAGTTGATTGTATATAACATACTATTATATTATGCATAATATACATTCCCATCTTGCATAACATAGGATTGGTTCATTATTTTTTGAATAAATCGGTTCAAGGGTTAACATATGTGCATATTCGCCATCGAAACCATGACTTGATATTTTGCCAACATATATTTGTGTTTCGATATTTAGCCACCGGTTGCTCCATGAGTTGTAATTCTCCTAGTTGACTAGTGATGTGTTGACCACCCAGTTGAGAATTTATTAGCTCCTTTGTATTAGAGGCATCAGTGAGGTAGCAACCCCGTTGATACATTTGAAAACCAATAGAGAGTCCCCTAGGATTATGACCTATTTCTATCAAAAAAAGATTTGGAACAAGTATATGGTTTAGAAAAAGTAATTCACTTAAGTAAAGTCATCTGTTTGATGATGTAGGGGCCACATTACAATAAGCTCAGAGGACCTTGATGATCTCTGATGATTGAACCCCACAATCGATATTTAAGGATTTGTTTGAAGATTTGTCACAGTTAGATTTTTGGGTATCTTGGTAAGGAGGGTCCAGATAATATGAAGTTGGGGTTCACTAATTTTTGGCAATTTAGGAAATCCCCTAATTTGGCCTAAAATTTGGTTCTTAAAGGTAAGGGAGTGTTAATTTGAAGGTTATTTCAAATATAGGAAGCAAAAGTACAAGTTAAAAAAAAGACGATCTTGTGTTTCTTTGGAGGCCAAACAGAGAGAACATGATGCAGTAACAATCAATTTTCTATTAACAAAAACAAAGGCCTTTCGAAGGGAATTATGAAGACAAAGCCATATTAGCATTGTGCTTGGGAGAAAAGTGTAAATAGGTAATGTCAGACCACAGTAAATTCGTGAGTTTAAATTTCAATGTACCCTCCACCTCATTTTGCCTATATTGTAGATAGTGATATGTACTCTAAATGAAGAAGTTACCTATGGGACCCAAGTTCTATATTCTAGTATTTTCAGTCATTTGAGGGATGGTGTGCTTTATTTGGTTTAGGAAAGATTCTGACTCATAGAACTATTTTTGCCTAAATATTGAACCATGGATAAATGTTGACAAAATATCGAGTCATGTGTACTACGATGAAAGTGCCCCTCACTTAACACCAGACCCGGTTTGGCCCAATGAAGATGGAATAACATATTAGTTAACGGTATATAACGTACAATTAAAATATGCATAACCTTCTTTCCTATTCCACATAATATACAAGTTAGTGATATAATTTCTTGTGGTTGAAGGGTGTTTGGCTTTATGAAACTGCCATAACATATTAGTCTATGCTCTATAACATTCTAATATATTAAGCATAACATACTTTTCTATTATACTTAACATTCTAGTTAATGGTACAATTTCACAAGGTTAACGGGCGTTTGGTCTTTTTAAGCTAGCATAACATATTAGTTAATTGTCTATAACATACTAAAATTTTGTACATCACTTACTTTCTCTTTCTATATAATAAACTAGTTAATGGAATAATTTTTCGTGGTTGAGAGGTATTTGGCCCTATAAAGCTAACATATCATATTAGTAGATTGTATATCACAAACTATTATGTTACGAATAATATACGTTCCCATCTTGCTTAACTTAGGAATGGTTCATTATTATTTGTATAAATCGGTTCAAGGGTAAACATATACGTATATTCTCCATCGAATCCATCACTTGATATTTTGCCAAGATATATCTTTGCTTTGAAATTTACAAACCAGTTGCTCCATGAGTTGTAATTCTCCTAGTTGACTAGTGATATGTTGATCACCTAGTTGAGAATTTATTAACACCTTTGTATTAGTGGCATAAGTGAGGTAGCAACCCCCTTGATACACTTGACCACCAATAGAGAGTCCCCCTGGATTATGACCTATTTCTTTCGAAAAATGATTTGGAACAGGTATATGGTTAAGAAAAAGTAATTCACTTAAGTAAAGCTATCTATTTTGATGATGTAGGGGCCACATTACAATAAGCATAGAGAACCTTGATGATCTCTGATGATTGACCCCCTCCAGCGATATTTAAGGATTTGTTAGAAGATTCGTTAAAATTTGATTTTATGGTATCTTGGTTAGGAGGGTCAATATAAAATGAAGTTGGGGTTCACGAATTTTTTCCAATTCAGGAAATCCCCTAATTTGGCCTAGATTTTGGTTCTTAAAGGTAAGGAAGTCTAAATTTGAAGGTTATTTCAAATCTAGGAACCAATAGGACAAGGAAAAAAAAGATGATCTTGTGTTTCTTGAGAGGCCAAACAGACAGAAAACGATGCAGTAACAATCAATTTTCAATTAACAAAAACAGAGGCCTCTAGAATGGGAATCACGAAGACAAAGCCTTATTAGCATTGTGCTTGGGAGAAAAGTGTAAATAGGTAATGTCAGACCAAATTAAATTTGTGAGTGTAACTTTCAGTGTACCCTCCTCCACATTTTGCCTATATTGTAGATAGTGATATGTACTCTTGATGAAGAAGTTACCTATGGAACCCAAGTTCTATATGCTAGTATTTTTAGTGATTTGAGGGATGGTATGCAATATTTGGTTTAAAAAAAATTATGACTCAAAGAACTATTTTTGCCTAAATATTGAACCATGGATAAATGTTTACAAAATATCGAGTCATGTGTGCTACGATGAAAGTGCCCCTCACTTAACACCGGACCCGGTTTGGCCCAATGAAGATGGAATAACATATTAGTTAACGGTCTAAGAAAAAATTTGAAGTTTATTTCAAATCTAGGAAACAATAACATAAGAAAAAAAAGATGATCTTGTGCTTCTTCAGAGACCAAACAGAGAGAATATGATGCAGTAACAATCAATTTTCAATTAACAAAAACAGAGGCCTCTAGAAGAGAATCACGAAGACTAAGCCATATTAGCATTGTGCTTGGGGGAAAAGTGTAAATAGTTAATGTCAGACCAAATTAAATTGGTGAGGTTAAATTTTAGTGTACCGTCCTCCTCATTTTGCCTATATTGTAGATAGTGATATGTGCTCTTGATGAAGAAGTTACCTATGGGACTCAAGTTCTATATGCTAGTATTTTCAGTCCTTTGAGGGAAGGTAGGCATTATTTGGTTAAGGAAAAATTATGACTCATAGAACTATTTTTGCCTAAATATTGAACCATGGATAAATGTTGACAAAATATCGAGTCATGTTTGCTGCGATGAAAGTGCCCCTCACTTAACACCAGTCCCGATTTTGCCCAATGTAGATGAAATAACATATTAGTTAACGGTCTGTAACATATTATTAAAATATGCATAATCTACTTTCCAATTCCACATAATATACTAGTTAGTGATATAATTTCCTGTGGTTGCAGGGTGTTTGGCTTTATGAAACTACCATAACATATTAGTCTATGGTCTATAACATTCTAATATATTATGCATAACATACTTTTCTATTATGCTTAATATTCTAGTTAATGGTACAATTTCACAAGGTTAAAGGGCGTTTGGTCTTTGTAAGCTGGCATACTGTATTAGTTTATAGTTTATAACATACTAAAATTTTATACATAACTTACTTTCTCATTCTATATAATAAACTAGTTTGTGGAATAATTTTCCGTGGTTAATAGGTATTTGGCCCCATTAAGCTAAAATATCATATTAGTAGATTATATATCACAAACTATTATGTTATGCATAATATAAGTTCCCATCTTCCTTAACTTTGGATTGGTTCATTATTATTTGTATAAATCGGTTCAAGGGTAAACATATACGTATACTCGTCATCGAATCCATCACTTGATATTTTGCCAACATATATCTGTGCTTCGAAATTTAGCAATCAGTTGCTCCATGAGTTGTAATTCTCATAGTTGATTAGTGATATGTTGATCACCTAGTTAAGAATTTATTAGTACCTTTGTATTAGTGGCATAAGTGAGGTAGAAACCCCCTTGATACACTTGACCACCAATAGAGAGTCCCCTTGGTTTATGACCTATTTCTTTCGAAAAAAGATTTGGAACAGGTATATGGTAAAGAAAAAGTAATTCGCTTAAGTAAAGCCATCAGTTTGATGATGTAGGGGCCACATTACAATAAGCATAGAGAACCTTGATGATCTCTGATGATTGACCCCCACCAGCGATATTTAAGGATTTGTTTGAAGTTTGGTCAAAATTAGATTTAATGGTATCTTGGTTTGGAGGGTCCATATAATATGAAGTTGGGGTTCACTAATTTTTGGCAATTCAGGAAATCCCCTAATTTAGCATAGATTTTGGTTCTTAAAGGTAACAGAGTCTATATTTGAAGGTTATTTCAAATCTATGAAGCAATAGCACAAGTAAAAAAAAGATGATCTTGTGTTTCTTCAAAGGCCAAACAGAGAGAACATGATGCAGTGACAATCAATTTTCAATTAACAAAAATAGAGGCCTCTAGAAGGTAATCAAGAACACAAAGCCATATTAGCATTGTGCTTTGGAGAAAAGTGTAAATAGGCAATGTCAGACTAAATTAAATTTGTGAGGGTAAATTTCAATGTACCATCCTGCACATTTTGCCTATATTGTAGAGAGTGATATGTACTCTTGATGAAGAAGTTACCTATGAGACCCAAGTTCAATATGCTAGTATTTTCAGTCATTTGAGGGATTATATGCATTATTTGGTTTTGGAAAAATTATGACTCATAGAACTATTTTTGCCTAAATATTGAACCATGGATAAATGTTGACAAAATATCGAGTCATGTGTGCTGCGATGAAAGTTCCCCTCACATAACACCAGACCCGGTTTTGCCCAATGAAGATGGAATAACATATTAGTTAACGGTCTATAACATATTATTAAAATATGCATAATCTACTTTCCTACTCCACATAATATACTAGTTAGTGATATAATTTCTTGTGGTTGAAGGGTGTTTGGCTTTATGAAACTGCCATAACATATTAGTCTATGGTCACTAACATTCTAATAAATTATGCATAACATACTTTTCTTTTATGCTTAACATTCTAGTTAATGGTACAATTTAACAAGGTTAAAAGGCGTTTGGTCTTTTTAAGCTGGCATAACATATTAGTTTATAGACTATAACAAACTAAAATTTTATACATAACTTACTTTCTCATTCTTTATAATAAACTAGTGAGTGGAAAAAAATTTCGTGGTTGAGAGGTATTTGGCCCTATAAAGCTAACATATCATATTAGTAGATTGTATATCACAAACTATTATGTGATGTATAATATACGTTCACATCTTCCTTAGGATTGGTTCATTAATATTTTGATAAATCGGTTCAAGGGTAAACATATGCGTATACTCGTCATCGAATCCATCACTTGATATTTTTCTAACATATATCAGTGCTTCAAAATTTAGCAACCAGTTGCCCCATGAGTTGTAATTCTCCTAGTTGACTAGTGATATGTTGATCACCTTGTTAAGAATTTATTAGCACCTTTGTATTAGTGGCATAAGTGAGGTAGAAACCCCCTTGATACACTTGACCACCAATAGAGAGTCCCTCTTGATTATGACCTATTTCTTTCGAAAAAAGAGTTGGAACAGCTATATGGTTAAGAAAAAGTAATTCACTTAAGTAAAGCCATTTGTTTGGTGATGTAGAGGCCACATTACAATAAGCATAGAGAACCTTGATGATCTCTGATGATTGACCCCGACCAGCGATATTTAAGGATTTGTTTGAAGATTTGTCAAAATTAGATTTTATGGTATCTTGGTTCGGAGGGTCCATATAATATGAAGTTGGGGTTCACTAATTTTTGCCAATTCAGGAAATCCCCTAATTTGGCCTAGATTTTGGTTCTTAAAGGTAAGGGAGTCTAAATTTGAAGGTTATTTCAAATCTAGGAAGCAATAACACAAGTAAAAAAAAGATGATCTTGTGTTTCTTCAGAGGCCAAACAGAGAGAACATGATGCAGCAAGAATCAATTTTCAATTAACAAAAACAGAGGCCTCTAGAAGGGAATCACAAAGACAGCCATATTAGCATTGTGCTTGGGAGAAAAGTGTAAATAGGTAATGTCAGACCAAATTAAATTTGCGAGGTTAAATTTCAATGTACCCTCCTCCACTATTTGCCTATATTGTAGATAGTGATATGTACTCTTGATGAAGAAGTTACCTATGGGACCCAAGTTCTATATACTAGTATTTTCAGTCATTTGAGGGATGGTATGCATTATTTGGTTTAGGAAAAATTCTGACTCATAGAACTATTTTTGCCTAAATATTGAACCATGGATAAATGTTGACAAAATATCAAGTCATGTGTGCTGCGATGAAAGTGCCCCTCACTTAACACCAGACCCGGTTTTGCCCAATGAAGATGGAATAACATATTAGTTAACGGTCTATTACTTATTATTAAAATATGCATAATCTACTTTCCTATTCCACATAATATACTAGTTAGTGATATAATTTCTTCTGGTTGAAGGGTGATTGGCTTTATGAAACTGCCATAACATATTAGTCTATGGTCTATAACATTCTAATATATTATGCATAACAGACTTTTCTTTTATGCTTAACATTCTAGTTAATGGTACAATTTCACAAGGTTCAAGGGCGTTTGGTCTTTTTAAGCTGGCATAACATATTAGTTTATAGTCTATAACAAACTAAAATTTTATACATAACTTACTTTCTCATTCTATATAATAAACTAGTTAGTCGAATAATGTTTCATGGTTGAGAGGTATTTGGCCCTATAAAGCTAACATATCATATTAGTAGATTGTATATCACAAACTATTATGTTATGCATAATATACGTTCCCATCTTCCTTAACTTAGGATTGGTTCATTATTATTTGTATAAATCGGTTCAAGGGTAAACATATACGTATACTCGTCATCGAATCCATCACTTGATATTTTGCCAACATATATCTATGCTTCGAAATTTAGCAATCAATTGCTCCTTGAGTTGTAATTCTCCTAGTTGACTTGTAATATGTTGATCACCTAGTTAAGAATTTATTAGCACCTTTGTATTAGTGGCATAAGTGAGGTAGAAACCCCCTTGATACACTTGACCACCAATAGAGAGTCCCCCTGGATTATGACCTGTTTCTTTCGAAAAAAGAGTTGGAACAGGTATATGGTTAAGAAAAAGTAATTCACTTAATTAAAGCCATCTGTTTGGTGATGTAGAGGCCACATTACAATAAGCAAAGAGAACCTTGATGATCTTTGATGATTGACCCCCACCAGCGATATTTAAGGATTTGTTTGAAGATTCGTCAATATTAGATTTTATGGTATCTTGGTTCGGAAGGTCCATATAATATGAAGTTGGGGTTCACTAATTTTTGGAAATTCAGGAAATCCCCTTATTTGGCCTAGATTTTGGTTGTTAAAGGTAAGGGAGTCTAAATTTCAAGGTTATTTCAAATCTAGGAAGCAATAACACAAGTAAAAAAAAGATGATCTTGTGTTTCTTTAGAGGCAAAACAGAGAGAACATGATGCAGTAACAATCAATTTTCAATTAATAAAAACAGAGGCCTCTAGAAGGGAATCACAAAGACAGCCATATTAGCATTGTGCTTGGGAGAAAAGTGTAAATAGGTAATGTCAGACCAAATTAAATTTGTGAGGTTAAATTTTTGTGTACCCTCCTGCACATTTTGCCTATATTGTAGGTAGTGATATGTACTCTTGATGAAGAAGTTACCTATGGGACCCAAGTTCAATATGCTAGTATTTTCAGTCTTTTGTGGGATGATATGCATTATTTGGTTTAGGAAAAATTATGACTCATAGAACTATTTTTGCCTAAATATTGAACCATGGATAAATGTTGACAAAATATCGAGTCATGTGTGCTGCGATGAAAGTGCCCCTCACTTAACACCAGACCTGGTTTTACCCAATGAAGATGGAATAACATATTAGTTAACGGTCTATAACATATTATTAAAATATGCATAATCTACTTTCCAATTCCACATAATATACTAGTTAGTGATATAATTTCTTGTGGTTGAAGGGTGTTTGGCTTTATGAAACTGCCATAACATATTAGTCTATGGTCCATAACATTCTAATATATTATGCATAACATACTTTTCTATTATGCTTAACATTCTAGTTAATGGTACAATTTCACAAGGTTTAAGGGCGTTTGGTCTTTTTAAGCTGGCATAACGTGTTAGTTTATAGTTTATAACATACTAAAATTTTATACATAACTTACTTTCTCATTCTATATAATAAACTAGTTAGTGGAATAATTTTTCTTGGTTAATAGGTATTTGGCCCTATTAAGCTAACATATCATATTAGTAGATTGTATATCACAAACTATTATGTTATGCATAATATACGTTCCCATCTTCCTTAACTTAGGATTGGTTCATTATTATTTGTATAAATCGGTTCAAGGGTAAACTTATATGTATACTCGTCATCGAATCCATCAATTGATATTTTGCCAAGATATATTTGTTCTTCAAAATTTAGCAACCAGTTGCTCCATGAGTTGTAATTCTCCTAGTAGATAAGTGATATGTTGATCACCTAGTTAAGAATTTATTAGTACCTTTGTATTATGGCATAAGTGAGGTAGAAACCCCCTTGATACACTTGACCACCAATAGAGTGTCCCCCTGGTTTATGACATATTTCTTTCGAAAAAAGATTTGGAACAGGTATATGGTAAAGAAAAAGTAATTCGCTTAAGTAAAGCCATCAGTTTGATGATGTAGGGGCCACATTACAATAAGCATAGAGAACCTTGATGATCTCTGATGATTGACCCCCACCAGCGATATTTAAGGATTTGTTTGAAGTTTGGTCAAAATTAGATTTAATGGTATCTTGGTTCGGAGGGTCCATATAATATGAAGTTAGGGTTCACTAATTTTTGGCAATTCAGGAAATCTCCTAATTTAGCTTAGATTTTGGTTCTTAAAGGTAACGGAGTCTAAATTTGAAGGTTATTTCAAATCTATGAAGCAATAGCACAAGTAAAAAAAAGATGATCTTGTGTTTCTTCAGAGGCCAAACAGAGAGAACATGATGCAGTGACAATCAATTTTCAAATAACAAAAACAGAGGCCTCTAGAAGGGAATCAAGAACAGAAAGCCATATTAGCATAGTGCTTAGGAGAAAAGTGTAAATAGGCAATGTCAAACCAAATTAAATTTGTGAGGTTAAATTTCAATGTACCCTCCTGCACATTTTGCCTATAATGTAGATAGTGATATGTTCACTTGATGAAGAAGTTACCTATGGGACCCAAGTTCAATATGATAGTATTTTCAGTCTTTTGAGGGATGATATGCATTATTTGGTTTAGGAAAAATTATGACTCATAGAACTATTTTTGCCTAAATATTGAACCATGGATAAATGTTGACAAAATATCGAGTCATGTGTGCTGCGATGAAGGTGCCCCTCACTTAACACCATACCCGGTTTTGCCCAATGAAGATGGAATAACATATTAGTTAACGGTCTATAACATATTATTAAAATATGCATAATCTACTTTCCTATTCCACATAATATACTAGTTAGTGATATAATTTCTTGTGGTTGAAGGGTGTTTGGCTTTATGAAACTGCCATAACATATTAGTCTATGGTCTATAACATTCTAATATATTATGCATAACAAATATTTCTTTTATGCTTAACATTCTAGTTAATGGTACAATTTAACAAGGTCAAAAGGCGTTTGGTCTTTTTAAACTGGCATAACATATTAGTTAATAGACTATAACAAACTAAAATTTTATACATAACTTACTTTCTCATTCTATATTATAAACTGGTTAGTGGAATAATTTTTCGTGGTTGAGAGGTATTTGGCCCTATAAAGCTAACATATCATATTAGTAGATTGTATATCACAAACTATTATGTTATGCATAATATTCGTTCACATCTTCCTTAACTTAGGATTGGTTCATTATTATTTTGATAAATCGGTTCAAGGGTAAACATATACGTATACTCGTCACCGAATCCATCACTTGATATTTTGCTAACATATATCTGTGCTTCAAAATTTAGCAACCAGTTGCTCCATGAGTTGTAATTCTCCTAGTTGACTAGTGATATGTTGATCACGTAGTTAAGAATTTATTAGCACCTTTGTATTAGCGGCTTAAGTGAGGTAGAAACCCCCTAGATACACTTGACCACCAATAGAGAGTCCCTCTTGATTATGACCTATTTCTTTCAAAAAAAGAGTTGGAACAGGTCTATGGTTAAGAAAAAGTAATTCACTTAAGTAAAGCCATTTGTTTGGTGATGTAGAGGCCACATTACAATAAGCATAGAGAACCTTGATGATCTCTGATGATTGACCCCCACCAGCGATATTTAAGGATTTGTTTGAAGATTTGTCAAAATTAGATTTTATGGTATCTTGGTTCGGAGGGTCCATATAATATGAAGTTGGGGTTCACTCATTTTTGCACTTCAGGAAATCCCCTTATTTGGCCTAGATTTTGGTTGTTAAAGGTAAGGGAGTCTAAATTTGAAGGTTATTTCAAATCTAGGAAGCAATAACACAAGTAAAAAAAAGATGATCTTGTGTTTCTTCAGAGGCCAAACAGAGAGAACATGATGCAGTAACAATCAATTTTCAAATAACAAAAACAGAGGCCTCTATAAGGGAATCACAACGACAAAGCCATATTAGCATTGTGCTTGGGAGAAAAGTGTAAAAAGGTAATGTCAGACCAAATTAAATTTGTGAGGTTAAATTTCAGTGTTCCCTGCTCCACTTTTTGCCTATATTGTAGATAGTAATACGTACTCTTGATGAAGAAGTTACTTATGGGACCCAAGTTCTATATGCTAGTATTTTCTGTCATTTAAAGGATGGTATGCCTTATTTGGTTTAGGAAAAATTATGACTCATAGAATTGTTTTTGCCTAAATATTGAACCATGGATAAATGTTGACAAAATATCGAGTCATTTGTGCTGCGATGAAAGTGCCCCTCACTTAACACCAGACCCGGTTTTGCCCAATCAAGATGGAATAACATATAAGTTAACAGTCTATAACTTATTATTAAAATATGCATAATCTACTTTCGAATTCCACATAATATACTAGTTAGTGATATAATCTCTTCTGGTTGAAGGGTGATTGGCTTTATGAAACTGCCATAACATATTAGTCTATGGTTTATAACATTCTAATATATTATGCATAACATACTTTTCTTTTATGCTTAACATTCTAGTTAATGGTACAATTTCACAAGGTTTAAGGGTGTTTGGTCTTTTTAAGCTGGCATAACATATTAGTTTATAGTCTATAACATACAAAATTTTATACATAACTTACTTTCTCATTCTATATAATAAACAAGTTAGTTGAATAATTTTTCGTGGTTGAGAGGTATTTAGCCCTATAAAGCTAACATATCATATTAGTAGATTGTATATCACAAACTATTATGTTATGCATAATATCCATTCCCATCTTCCTTAGCTTAGGATTGGTTCATTATTATTTGTACAAATCTGTTCATGGGTAAACATATACGTATACTCGTCTTCGAGTCCGTCACTTGATATTTTGCCAACATATATCTGTGCTTCAAAATTTAGCAACCAGTTGCTCCATGAGTTGTAATTCTCCTAGTTGACAAGTAATATGTTGATCACCTTGTTAAGAATTTATTAGCACCTTTGTATTAGTGGCATAAGTGAGGTAGAAAACCCCGTGATACACTTGACCACCAATAGAGAGTCCCCCTTGATTATGACCTATTTCTTTCGAAAAAAGATTTGGAACAGGTATATGGTTAAGAAAAAGTAATTCGCTTAAGTAAAGCCATCAGTTTGATGATGTAGGGGCCACATTGCAATAAGCATAGAGAACCTTGATAATCTCTGATGATTGACCCCCACCAGCGATATTTAAGGATTTCTTTGAAGATTCGTCAAAATTAGATTCTGTGGTATCTTGGTTCGGAGGGTATATATAATATAAAGTTGGGGTTCACTAATTTTTGGCAATTCAGGAAATCCCCTAATTTGGCCTAGATTTTGGTTCTTAAAGGTTAGGGAGTCTAAATTTGATGGTTATTTCAAATCTAGGAAGCAATAGCACAAGTAAAAAAAAGATGATCTTGTGTTTCTTCAGAGGCCAAACAGAGAGAAAATGATGCAGTAACAATCAATTTTCAATTAACGAAAACCGAGGCCCCTAGAAGGCAATCACGAAGACAAAGCCATATTAGCATTGTGCTTGGGAGAAAAGTGTAAATAGGTAATGTCAGATCAAAATAAATTTGCGAGGTTAAATTTCAATGTACCCTCCTCCACTATTTGCCAATATTGTAGATAGTGATATGTACTCTTGATGTAGAAGTTACCTATGGGACCCAAGTTCTATATACTAGTATTTTCAGTCATTTGAGGGATGGTATGCATTATTTGGTTTAGGAAAAATTATAACTCATACAACTATTTTTGCGTAAATATTGAACCATGGATAACGTTGACAAACTATCGAGTCATGTGTGCTGCGATGAAAGTGCCCCTCACTTAACACGAGACCCGGTTTTTCCCAATGAAGATGGAATAACATATTAGTTAACGGTCTATAACATATTATTAAAATATGCATAATCTACTTTCCAATTCCACATAATATACTAGGTAGTGATATAATTTCCTGTGGTTGAAGGGTGTTAGGCTTTATGAAACTGCCTTAACATATAAGTCTATGGTCTATAACATTCTAATATATTATGCATAACACACTTTTCTACTATGCTTAACATTCTAGTTAATGGTACAATTTCACAAGGTTAAAGGGCGTTTAGTCTTTTTAAGCTGGCATAACGTATTAGTTTATAGTTTATAACATACAAAAATTTTATACATAACTTACTTTCTCATTCTATATAATAAACTAGTTAGTGGAATAATTTTTTGTGGTTAATAGTTATTTGGCCCAATAAAGCTAACATATCATATTAGTAGATTGTATATCACAAACTATTATGTTATGCATAATATACGTTCCCATCTTCCTTAACTTAGGATTGGTTCATTATTATTTGTATAAATCGGTTCAAGGGTAAACATATACGTATACTCGTCATTGAATCGATCACTTGATATTTTGCCAACATATATTTGTTCTTCAAAATTTAGCAACCAGTTGCTCCATGAGTTGTAATTCACCTAGTTGATTAGTGATATGTTGATCACGTTGTTAAGAATTTATTAGCACCTTTGTATTAGTGGCATAAGTGAGGTAGAAACCCCCTTGATACACTTGACCACCAATAGAGAGTCCCCCTGCATTATGACCTATTTCTTTTGAAAAAAGATTTGGAACAGGTATATGGTTAAGAAAAAGTAATTCGCATAAGTAAAGCCATCAGTTTGATGATGTAGGGGCCACATTACAATAAGCATAGAGAACCTTGATGATCTTTGATGATTGACCCCCACCAGCGATATTTAAGGATTTGCTTGTAGATTGGTCAAAATTAGATTTAATGGTATCTTGGTTCGGAGGGTCCATTAATATGAAGTTGGGGTTCACTAATTTTTGGCAATTCAGGAAATCCCCTAATTTGGCCTAGATTTTGGTTCTTAAAGGTAAGGGAGTCTAAATTTGTAGGTTATTTCAAATCTAGGAAGAAATAACACAACTAAAAAAAAGATGATCTTGTGTTTCTTCAGAGGCCAAACAGAGAGAACATGATGCAGTAACAATCAATTTTCAATTAACAAAAACAGAGGCCTTTCGAAAGGAATCACGAAGACAAAGCCATATTAGCATTGTGCTTGGAAGAAAAGTATAAATAGGTAATGTTACACCAAATTAAATTTGTGAGTTTAAATTTCAGTGTACCCTCCTCCTCATTTTGCCTATATTGTAGATAGTGAAATGTACTCTTGATGAAGAAGTTACCTATGGGACCAAAGTTCTATATGCTAGTATTTTCAGTCATTTGAGGGATGGTATGCATTATTTGGTTCAGGAAAAATTATAACTCGTAGAACTAATTTTGCGTAAATATTGAACCATGGATAATGTTGACAAACTATCGAGTCATGTGTGCTGCGATGAAAGTGCCCCTCACTTAACACGAGACCCGGTTTTTCCCAATGAAGATGGAATAACATATTAGTTAACGGTCTATAACATATTATTAAAATATGCATAATCTACTTTCCAATTCCACATAATATACTAGGTAGTGATATAATTTCTTGTGGTTGAAGGGTTAATGGCTTTATGAAACTGCCTCAACATATAAGTCTATGGTCTATAACATTCTAATATATTATGCATAACACACTTTTCTACTATGCTTAACATTCTAGTTAATGGTACAATTTCACAAGGTTAAAGGGCGTTTGGTCTTTTTAAGCTGGCATAACGTATTAGTTTATAGTTTATAACATACTAAAATTTTATACATAACTTACTTTCTCATTCTATATAATAAACTAGTTAGTGGAATAATTTTTCGTGGTTAATAGTTATTTGCCCTATAAAGCTAACATATCATATTAGTAGATTGTATATCACAAACTATTATGTTATGCATAATATACGTTCCCATCTTCCTTAACTTAGGATTGGTTCATTATTATTTGTACAAATCGGTTCAAGGGTAAACATATATGTATACTCGTCATCGAATCGATCACTTGATATTTTGCCAACATATATTTGTTCTTCAAAATTTAGCAACCAGTTGCTCCATGAGTTGTAATTCACCTAGTTGATTAGTGATATGTTGATCACGTTGTTAAAAATTTATTAGCACCTTTGTATTAGTGGCATAAGTGAGGTAGAAACCCCCTTGATGCACTTGACCACCAATAGAGAGTCCCCCTGCATTATGACCTATTTCTTTAGAAAAAAGATTTAGAACAGGTATATGGTTAAGAAAAAGTAATTCGCATAAGTAAAGCCATCAGTTTGATGATGTAGGGGCCACATTACAATAAGCATAGAGAACCTTGATGATCTTTGATGATTGACCCCCACCAGCGATATTTAAGGATTTGCTTGTCGATTGGTCAAAATTAGATTTAATGGTATCTTGGTTTGGAGGGTCCATATAATATGAAGTTGGGGTTCACTAATTTTTGGCAATTCAGGAAATGCCCTAATTTGGTCTAGATTTTGGTTCTTAAAGGTAAGGGAGTCTAAATTTGAAGGTTATTTCAAATCTAGGAAGCAATAACACAAGTAACAAAAAGATGATCTTGTGTTTCTTCAGAGGCCAAACAGAGAGAACATGATGCAGTAACAATCAATTTTCAATTAACGAAAACCGAGGCCCCTAGAAGGCAATCACGAAGACAAAGCCATATTAGCATTGTGCTTGGGAGAAAAGTGTAAATAGGTAATGTCAGATCAAAATAAATTTGTGAGGTTAAATAACTGTGTACCCTCATCCACATTTTGCCTAATTGTAGATAGTGAAATGTACGCTTGATGAAGAAGTCACCTATGGGACCAAAGTTCTATATGCTTGTATTTTCAGTCATTTGAGGGATGGTATGCATTATTTGGTTTAGGAAAAATTATAACTCGTAGAACTATTTTTGCGTAAATATTGAACCATGGAAAATGTTGACAAACTATCGAGTCATGTGTGCTGCGATGAAAGTGCCCCTCACTTAACACCAGACCCGGTTTTTCCCAATGAAGATGGAATAACATATTAGTTAACGGTCTATAACATATTATTAAAATATGCATAATCTACTTTCCAATTCCACATAATATACTAGGTAGTGATATAATTTCTTGTGGTTGAAGGGTGTTAGGCTTTATGAAACTGCCTCAACATATAAGTCTATGGTCTATAACATTCTAATATATTATGCATAACACACTTTTCTACTATGCTTAACATTCTAGTTAATGGTACAATTTCACAAGGTTAAAGGGCGTTTGGTCTTTTTAAGCTGGCATAACGTATTAGTTTATAGTTTATAACATACTAAAATTTTATACATAACTTACTTTCTCATTCTATATAATAAACTAGTTAGTGGAATAATTTTTCGTGGTTAATAGTTATTTGGCCCTATAAAGCTAACATATCATATTAGTAGATTGTATATCACAAACTATTATGTTATGCATAATATTCGTTCCCATCTTCCTTAACTTAGGATTGGTTCATTATTATTTGTATAAATCGGTTCAAGGGTAAACATATACGTATACTCGTCATCGAATCGATCACTTGATATTTTGTCAACATATATTTGTTCTTCAAAATTTAGCAACCTGTTGCTCCATGAGTTGTAATTCACCTAGTTAATTAGTGATATGTTGATCACGTTGTTAAGAATTTATTAGCACCTTTGTATTAGTGGCATAAGTGAGGTAGAAACCCCCTTGATACACTTGACCACCAATAGAGAGTCCCCCTGCATTATGACCTATTTCTTTAGAAAAAAAGATTTGGAACAGGTATATGGTTAAGAAAAAGTAATTCGCATAAGTAAAGCTATCAGTTTGATGATGTAGGGGCCACATTACAATAAGCATAGAGAACCTTGATGATCTTTGATGATTGACCCCCACCAGCGATATTTAAGGATTTGCTTGTAGATTGGTCAAAATTAGATTTAATGGTATCTTGGTTCGGAGGGTCCATATAATATGAAGTTGGGGTTCACTAATTTTTGGCAATTCAGGAAATCCCCTAATTTGGCCTAGATTTTGGTTCTTAAAGGTAAGGGAGTCTAAATTTGAAGGTTATTTCAAATCTAGGAAGCAATAACACAAGTAAAAAAAAGATGATCTTGTGTTTCTTCAGAGGCCAAACAGAGAGAACATGATTGAGTAACAATCAATTTTCAATTAACAAAAACAGAGGCCTTTCGAAAGGAATCACGAAGACAAAGCCATATTAGCATTGTGCTTGGAAGAAAAGTATAAATAGGTAATGTTACACCAAATTAAATTTGTGAGTTTAAATTTCAGTGTACCCTCCTCCTTATTTTGCCTATATTGTAGATAGTGAAATGTACTCTTGATGAAGAAGTTACCTATGGGACCCAAGTTCTATATGCTACTTTTTTCAGTCATTTGAGTGATGGTATGCATTATTTGGTTTAGGAAAAATTATGACTCATAGAACTATTTTTGCCTAAATATTAAATCAGGGATAAATGTTGACAAAATATCGAGTCAAGTGTGCTACGATGAAAGTGCCCCTCACTTAACACCAAACACGGTTTTGCCCAATGAAGATGGAATAACATATAAGTTAACGGTCCATAACATATTATTAAAATATGCATAATCTACTTTTCAATTCCACATAAAATACTAGTTAGTGATATAATTTCTTGTGGTTGAAGGGTGTTTGGCTTTATGAAACTGCCATAACATATTAGTCTATGGTCTATAACATTCTAATATATTATGCATAACATACTTTTCTATTATCCTTAACATTCTAGTTAATGGTACAATTTCACAAGGTTAAAGGGCGTTTGGTCTTTTTAAGCTGGCATAACGTATTAGTTTATAGTTTATAACATACTAAAATTTTATACATAACTTACTTTCTCATTCTATATAATAAACTAGTTAGTGGAATAATTTTTCGTGGTTAATAGTTATTTGGCCCTATAAAACTAACATATCATATTAGTGGATTGTATATCACAAACTATTACGTTATGCATAATATAAGTTCCCATCTTCCTTAACTTAGGATTGGTTCAATATTATTTGTATAAATCGGTTCAAGGGTAAACATATACGTATACTCGTCATCGAATCCATCACTTGATATTTTGCCAACATATATTTGTTCTTCAAAATTTAGCAACCAGTTGCTCCATGAGTTGTAATTCACCTAGTTGATTAGTGATATGTTGATCACGTTGTTAAGAATTTATTAGCACCTTTGTATTAGTGGCATAAGTGAGGTAGAAACCCCCTTCATACACTTGACCACCAATAGAGAGTCCCCCTGCATTATGACTTATTTCTTTCGAAAAAAGATTTGGAACAGGTATATGGTTAAGAAAAAGTAATTCGCATAAGTAAAGCCATCAGTTTGATGAAGTAGGGGCCACATTACAATAAGCATAGAGAACCTTGATGATCTTTGATGATTGACCCCCACCAGCGATATTTAAGGATTTGCTTGTAGATTGGTCAAAATTAGATTTAATGGTATCTTGGTTCGGAGGGTCCATATAATAAGAAGTTGGGGTTTACTAATTTTTGGCAATTCAGGAAATCCCCTAATTTGGCCTAGATTTTGGTTTTTAAACGTAAGGGAGTCTAAATTTGAAGGTTATTTCAAATCTAGGAAGCAATAACACAAGAAAAAAAAGATGATCTTGTGTTTCTTCAGAGGCCAAATAGAGAGAACATGATGCAGTAACAATCAATTTCCAATTAACAAAAAGAGAGGCCTTTCGAAAGGAATCACGAAGACAAAGCCATATTAGCATTGTGCTTGGGAGAAAAGTATAAATAGGTAATGTTACACCAAATTAAATTTGTGAGTCTAAATTTTGGTGTACCCTCCTCCTCATTTTGCCTATATTGTAGATAGTGATATGTACTCTTGATGAAGAAGTTACCTATGGGACCCAAGTTCTATATGCTAGTATTTTCAGTCATTTGAGTGATGGTATGCATTATTTGGTTTAGGAAAAATTATGACTCATAGAACTATTTTTGCCTAAATATTGAACCATGGATAAATGTTGACAAAATATCGAGTCATGTGTGTTGCGATGAAAGTGCCCCTCACTTAACACCAGACCCGGTTTTTCCCAATGAAGATGGAATAACATATTAGTTAACGGTCTATAACATATTATTAATATATGCATAATCTACTTTCCAATTCCACATAATGTACTTGTTAGTGATATAATTTCTTGTGGTTGAAGGGTGTTTGGCTTTATGAAACTGCCATTACATATTAGTCAATGGTCTATAACATTCTACTATATTATGCATAACATACTTTTCAACTATGCTTAACATTCTAGTTAATGGTACAATTTCACAAGGTTAAAGGGCGTTTGGTCTTTTTAAGCTGGCATAACATATTAGTTAATAGTCCTTAACATACTAGAATTTTATACATAACTTACTTTCTCATTCTACATAATAAACTAGTTAATGGAATAAGTTTTCGTGGTTGAGAGGTATTTGGCCCTATAAAGCTAACATATCATATTAGTAGATTGTATATCACAAACTATTATGTTATGCATAATATACGTTCCCATCTTCCTTAACTTAGGATTGGTTCAATATTATTTTTATAAATCAGTTCAAGGGTAAACATATACGTATACTCGTCATCGAATCCAACACTTGATATTTTGCCAACATATATCTGTGCTTCAAAATTTAGCAACCAGTTGCTCCATGAGTTGTAATTCTCCGTGTTGACAAGTGATATGTTGATCACCTAGTTAAGAATTTATTAGCACCTTTGTATTAGTGGCATAAGTGAGGTAGAAAACCCCTTGATACAGTTGACTACCAATAGAGAGTCCCCCAGGATTATGACCTATTTCTTTCGAAAAAAGATTTGGAACAGGTATATGGTTAATAAAAAGTAATTTGCTTAAGTAAAGACATCAGTTTGATGATGTAGGGGCCACATTACAAAAATCATAGAGAACCTTAATGATCTCTGATGATTGACCCCCACCAGCGATATTTAAGGATTTCTTAGAAGATTCGCCAAAATTAGATTTTATGGTATCTTGGTTCGGAGGGTCCATATAATATGAAGTTGGGGTTCACTAATTTTGGGCAATACAAGAAATCCCCTAATTTGGCCTAGACTTTGGTTCTTAAAGGTAAGGGAGTCTAAAATTGAAGGTTATTTCAAGTCTAGGAAGCAATAGGACAAGTAAAACAAAGATGATCTTGTGTTTCTTCAGACGCCAAACAGAGAGAACATGATGGAGTAACAATCAATTTCCAATTAACAAAAACAGAGGCCTCTATAAGGGAATCACGAAGACAAAGCCATATTGGCATTGTGTTTAGGAGAAAAGTGTAAATAGGTAATGTCAGACCAAATTAAATTTGTGAGTTTAAATTTCAGTGTACCCTCCTCCACATTTTGCCTGTATTGTAAATAGTGATACGTACTCTTGATGAAGAAGTTACCTATGGGACCCAAGTTCTATATGCTTGTATTTTCAGTCATTTTAGGGATGGTATGCATTATTTTGTTTAGGAAAAATTATGACTCATAGAACTATTTTTGCCTAAATATTGAACCACGGATAAATGTTGACAAAATATCGAGTCATGTGTGCTGCGATGAAAGTGCCCCTCACTTAACACCAAACCCGGTTTGGCCCAATGAAGATGGAATAACATATTAATTAACGGTCTATAACATACTATTAAAATATGCATAATCCACTTTCCAATTCCACATAATATACTAGTTAGTGATATAATTTCTTGTGGTTGAAGGGTGTTTGGCTTTTGAAACTGCCATAACATATTTGTCTATGGTCTCTAACATTCTAATATATTATGCATAATATACTTTTCTATTATGCTTAACATTCTAGTTAATGGTACAATTTCACAAGGTTAAAGGCCGTTTGGTCATTTTAAGCTGGCCTAACATATTAGTTAATAGTCTATAACATACTAAAATTTTATACATAACTTACTTTCTCATCATTTATAATAAACTAGTTAATGGAATTATTTTTTGTGGTTGAGAGGTATTTGGCCCTATAAAGCTAACATATCATATTTGTAGATTGATATCTGTTTCACCGAAAATCTGCCGGTCCGCGAAGAGGCGCGATCGAGAGAATATTTCAATTACTTTAGAATTAATTTGTTACAGGGTGTGTTGTAAATATCAAGGAATGCGAGTTCACTCTCCTAGGCTTCCTCTGATTCGATCTCCGTGTGAATTTGGTGAAGTTTTGGCTCCTGCGAGGTCGTCGTCGAGACTTCGAGTTACAGAAACGGATGTACACAATCTGGTGTGGCTTTTGTCGGTCGGACGGAAGTATTTGTGTTTCGTGTATTTTGACTTGTGACGATGCCGGTGACGGTGTAGAATTGCTTCTGGTCGAGCTATAGAGCGATGAACTGCAGATGTTGAACTTCTTTGCGATGAAAGAACCCCTGTGCGAGAGGAACTCTTCTCGGTGAAGGGAGTTTTGGACCTTCGGTTTGGGAACGAGAGAGCTTCTGCACTGATGTTAAGGGAGTCTTTCGAATGTGATTTCTCCAACCCTTGGAACAGGGAACTTCTGGCCTTTTGTAGCCTGTCTGTGTAGTTGTTGAGAGATTTTACCTGGGATAGGGGATCACGATCCCCTTTCTGCTGAGGGAGTTGATGGGAGGAGGACCAGGAGCTCCTCTGTTGAGATCCCTTGAATGAGGATCGTGGCCCTTTTTCTGGGTTTTTATCTCCACGTTTGAGGTAGATGACTGTATGCTGACTCGCGCTGATGTGGCAATGACTCACCGAGTCGTTGCTGACTAGACGGTGACTTACTGTGTTGATAATGCGACGAGACGGGATCCTGGCGATGGGCATCGTCGGATTATTTCGAGAATTGTCGAGGCCTGTCCACGAACTTTGTTTGCTGGGTCGATGGACTCCTAGACCTGTTGAATTTGGGCCATGCACATTTTGGTGCAAACAGATTGCCCCCTTCGAGACTTGTTCGTTCGAGAGGAACGAACAAGTTCGAATGTGAAGATGAATGAACACGACGCACACGCACCTCTTTTTTTTTTTTTTTTTATTTTATTTTTGTTTGATCCTCTTACTCTTTTAGGATCGTTTATCTTTTGTGTACATATTCCTATCCGTCCTCTTGCTTTTTTAGGATGTTGTATATTTTTTGTACACCTTGTACCTATTTTTTTTCATTCTTTTCTTTTCTTCCTTTTTTTTTGCCTCTCTTGTAGTTTTTTTTTCGATTTTCTTTTTTTTTTTCTTACGCATACATGTGGAGTATGTATGGTATAGAGAGATGATGAATACCTGAGCAGAGATGTCGCCCAGGTTTGAGCAACAACGGCGAATTGGGGTTGAGCTGCTGCCTACGGTTTACTTTGAGTGTTGCCGAAAGTTGTTTTGAAACCTCGGAGAAGGCCGACGCGATATATTTTGCAAAATTCTGCAAACCTCGGTGACTTTGAATGTCGCGCTGGTCAAGAGGTGCCACTCGGTGACTCTGTGTGCATCGGACTGGTGAGAGGTGTAGTTTCAGTAGCTTTGCTTCAGCGCCGAAGAAGAGAGAGACTGCGCAGTGAACTCCCCATTGCATGGCGCTACCTCAGCTGACGAACTTTGGCTTCAGCAAAGTTAATTCTGCGCTAGGGAAGATGGGAGGCAGCGCCGTGGGCCCCGCCCTGTGTGGCGTTGACTCTGCAGCGAGCTCCGATTTTGGCAGAATTGCTCCAGCGCAGGAGGAAGAAGGGAGGCAGCACCGTGGGCCCCGCCCCGTGTGGCGCTGATTCAGCAGCGAGTCCCTGCTTCGGCAAGACTGAATTTTGCGCAGGAGGGAAGGATGCAACGCACGAGGAGAAGGGAGGCAGCGTTGTGGGCCCCGCCTTGTGTGGCACTGACTCAGCAGAGAGCTCTGGTTTCTGAAGAATTGCTCCAGCGCAGGTGGAAGAAGGGAGGCAGCCAGGGCCCCTGCTCAGGTGGCCCGACTCAAAGCCGAAGCTCCGGCCGGCATAATTGCTCCAAATACAGAGGAAGAAGGGAGGCAGCGCCGTGGTCCCCGCCCTATGTGGCGCTGACTCAGCAGCGAGTGCCTGCTTCGGCAAGACTGTGTTTTGCGCAGGAGGGAAGGATGCAGCGCAGAGGAGAAGGGAGGCAGTGCTGTGGGCCCTGCCCTGTGTGGCGCTGACTCAGCAGAGAGCTCTGGCTTCGGCAAAGTTGCTCCAACGCAGGAGGAAAGGAGAGGACTTCCGGGCACCACCCTAATTAGTCTGGCGTTGACCTAGGGTTTTCCCAGGTCGTGCCTTCTCAATCTGGGAGGGTGGGTCCCGCCTAATTGGCTTGGCGCCGACCTAGGGTTTTCCCAGGTCGTGTCCCCTCCATTAAGAGTGTGGGTCCCGCCCTTATTCCCTTTTCTCTTAAATTTTGCCAATTAATTCCCAAAACAGAGGAATTCATTGACTTCCCTTAATTTCCCCTGTGAACCTGCTCTTAAAATCCTCTTCTTCTTCTTGACTGTCTGCGACCTACCCCTTTTTGTCAGTCCACGATTTGACACTGTCTGAGGTTTGACGTTTTCTATCAGTCTCCATTCTGTCTACGACTTTGCTCTGGGAGACAGTCTTCGAACTGACTGTTCTTATCTGCGACTTTGGGAGGCTGCACGTGGTCGTCTGCTGTCTTCTCTTATCCCTCCGGCTTGCGTCAGAGTTCTCTACGAATCCAATTCAAAGGTACTGTAAAAAAAGAACTTTTTTTTTTTCCCGGCAAGCTCGGATTGAATTCGAGTCAGCCGGGTTTCCCACTCTCTTTTTTTTTATCTTCTCTCTTCATTTTCCTTCCTCTTTTTCTCTCCTCTCATTTTCGACTCCTCCTTCATTCTCTCATTTTCTCTCTCTTTTCTTTTTTCGAGTTGTTCTCTCTTTTTTTTTCCAGTTTTTCTTTTCTCTCTGTCTTGCGCTCTAAGTGTTTGTCAATTTGTCTGTTGTGACAAATTGACAGTTTTTGTGCCAAACGTTGTGAGTTTGCGTGGTGCCTGGCTCTGTCGCCAGGTGCTGCAATTCGTTCGGGTCGCGCCGGGCTCTGTCGCCAGGTGCTGAAATTTCTGTGGGTTGATCCGGCTTGGTCGCTAGGAGACAGTTTGTCTGCGCTAGCACACCAGTTTTGGTCGCCGGGTGCAATTAGCAGTCTGGTCGCAGTCGGCAAGGGTCGCCGGATGTGAGTTGTGTTGAGGTCGCGAACCGGCAAAAGTCGTCGGGTCGCGAGTTGTTGTTTAGTCGCCGCAGCCGGCAAAGGGTCGCCCGGGTCGCGAGTTAATGTTGACCTTTTCTCTCTTTTTTTTTAAAGACTGCTTCTTTTTTAATAGCTTTTTTTTTGAGCGGCGGCTTCTTTTTGTCGCTGACCTCTTTCTTGTTTAGCGACTGCTTCTTTTTGTCGGTGCTTTTTTTTTGTCCAGAAACGAGTTACGTACCTGGTATGTTGGCTGTGTCCAGCTCGGTCGCCGGGTGCTGCAGTTTTTGTTTTAAACTTGGCCGGCTCGGTCGCCGGGAGGTTAGACGTCTGTTTTGGTCACCGAGTGCCGAGGCTTTGGTTCGGCTGAGCTCGGTTAGGTCGCCAGGAGGCTGAATTCCTGCGTTGGTGCATTCGGCCCGGTCGCCGGGTGCAAGCTGCTGCGAGCTGTTGAGTGGTCAGCTCTAGTTTGATCGTCAACCACTTCTTTTCTTTTGCGACTGCTTCTTTTTGTCGTTGTATTTTTCTTTTGTGACAGCTGCTTTTTGTCGCGGCTTTTTTGTTCGGCGACGGCTTCTTTTTGTCGCAGCCTTTTTCTTTCTTTTTTTTTTTTTTTTTGAGAAGATGGATTGTGTATCTTGTTCTGTTGGCTGCGTCTGGCTCGGTCGCCGGCCGCAGGAGTTTGTAGTACTGCACCCGACTCGGTCGTCGGGTAGTGTCTCTGCACTCTTCTTCACGTCCGTTTTAGCGCCTGTTTTGATCGCGGCCAACTGTTTGACTGGTCGCGATAGGTTGAGTTGTGCCTAGTATGGTCGCCGGGCACTTGTGTTTCGCAACATCCTTTTCTTGTCCAACTCGGTCGTCCGGCACTAGGATCGGATATGCGACATCTAACTCTGTCGCCAGATGCTGAATTCTCTGTTTTGGTGCGCCTAACTTGATCGTCGAGCACCAGAAAACTCTATTTTCTTCGTCTCCGGTTTGGTGGCCGCGAGACTTTGGAACTGTTCTCGGTTTGGGTCGTCGAGGACAGAGTCGTTATTTTGGTCGCACCCGACTTGGTCGTCGGGTGCTTCCCCTTTTTGGTTTGACTGCAGCCAGCTTTGTAGTTGGCTGCGAATTTGAAGATGTTCTCCACCCGGATTGTCTATCGGGTGTAGCGACTTTGCTTTGATCGAACTCAGCTCGACCTCTGAATGCTGCATTCTTTTGGTCGCGCCTGACTGCTTCTTTGCTGGGCGCGAGATTGGCTTCTCGAGCAGATAAGAATCGGTAGACCCATTCAGTTTTACCCACTCTCTTTTTTTTTCCGTTTCTCTGTTTTTGTTTTTTTTTTTGACTGACGACTGGTTCTTTTTGTCGTCCCTCTGTTTTTCTTTTCTTGCGACTTCAATTTTTTTTTTTGTGTCGCAGGTTCCCCCCCCTTTTTTTTTATTTGCGACTTTGCCCCTTTTTTTTTCGCAGGGGATGGATGATTTCTTTTTTTTTTTCAAGAGGAGTGATTGACGTACCTGTTTGTTTTGTCGTAGATGTCTACTGTCTCAGCTTCAGTTTCCCTCCTTGGTCTGACCTTCGCGGATATCTCTGTTCTATCCGATGGTGTTGCGCGACGCTGCCTGTGGGTTAGAGATTCAAACGGACAAGAGAAGTCGATGTTATTACCTCACGGCGAATCGGTATTTGGAGGTCAGTCCATGTCTGCGCCCACGCTCCTAAGTGTGCATGACTTGTGGAGTCGTCCAGTAGTCAAGGACGACCAGATTTGTTACCTTCTGCGACAAGCGGCCTTTCCTTCGCATCAAGCTGGGGGGAATGTTCTGTTGAGCCCTCTGCATAAGTTAGCCACGTACACAGCGCCTGAGTTGCACTATCGTTCGTACTTGTCCGGAGATCTTGGCTAGGCTGGGCATATTGACTGCAATCCGCGCCTCGGCTTTCACTTATCAATGTTCCACTCACGTGATCCATGCTTTCCTGGAGCTGTGGTGCCCATCGACAAACACAATTTTTACTCGAGGCGGGGAGCTCTCGATTTCTTTGTGGGACTTACATCACCTTTGTGGGCTGCCCGTTTCTGGCTCTATTTATGATGAAGTGGTGCCGACGGTGGCTGACTTTACTGTTGTCCGAGCTTTGCCGTTGCCAGAGAGCGTGCCATATTTACTGCTGGCGTTCTACCGGATTTACTGTCGTCGCAACCCGGGAGACAAGAAGGGTCCTGCTGTGTCCTTTTCGGATTGGACGTCTTTCTGGTTCCGCACCGAGGAAGGGGTCGTTCCTTCTTCTGACCCTTGGACTGATCGCAGCAAGATGACGGAGTCCCGTAGCAGAGATCGTTCGGCCATCCAAAATCAGGTCCTCATTGAACTTGGCGTACCTGAGGCCCATGCAGATGAGGTATACCTGGCAGCATTTTTAGCGCTCTGGCTATGTCGCAGTGTGATCCCTATGGCGGGTTTTGCCATGCGACCGGATACTTTCAAGATGGCATGTTTTATGGCGAGCGGAACTAAAGTAGGCTAGGCCGGGGCGGCTCTGGCGCATCTTTATCGGAGCCTCAACAGTTTCTCTCCGGGTAGCATAGCTTGGCCGTTCCTTTGTGCCTGGCTGGCGCAGCGTTTTGGTGCTCATGGCACAGATCCTAGCGAAGGCTCTTGTCCTCTCATGTGGGTGTATCGGAACCCAGAACTCTACCGAAATTTTACTCCGGTCGAAGCCCGTGCACTATTTTGGAAGAGTTCGATCAAGACTTGGTATCCAGCCGAGGCTCTTCCTTCTGGCATTCTTCTTGACGCGAGGAGTCACGTGGCCTCTTCGATGGAATCAGACTATTTTCAGTGTGTTCGATCGACTTCCTTGGTTTATCGGCAGCGCGACACTCTAGCCATCGAGCCTTACAGCCCTCATAGATTCGCTAGACAGTTTGGCTTTTGCCAGGATCTTCCTGGCGTGCTTACATCTGACCAGCGCAGGGCGGAGTCCCTCTCGGCACTCTTAGAGATGTGGAGAATCAGCGTCACGAGGCCTTTTGGTCACGTAGAAGTGCCAGTCTTTCTGGGTGCCGACGCAGATCCTGGTGTCACTATGAGCTTCAGAGAATCGTGGCTCGAGCACGTAGTCCCCATTTTCGAGGTATGTGAGCTTCCGTTTTCTTTCCTTTGGCTTCTCTTCTTTGTTTCCGATATTTCCTTCATCCTTCTCCCCTCTTTTTTTTTTTAGCATGAGTGGAAGAGCCTTACTCCAACTGGCGTGTCTGCGTCTCAATCCGAGTTGTTGCGCGCGCTGAGTGACGATGACACAGAGGTTCTCTTATCACGTCCTGATCAGCTGGCTTCCACTAAGGCCTAGAAGGGGAATGCCAAGGCTAAACAGTCGCGTCCGAAGGTAGTGAAGGAGAAGTTGCCTACTTCGAAAGGTGCGGCGAAGGCGAAGAGTATAGTGCTGAAGGAGCCGTCTGTCCTGGAGGAAGAGACCCAGCCAGTGGTCCTTGCTTTACTAGCGTCTCCAATTCCAGCCTCTAAGGAGAAGAAGAAGAAGGCTCCAGCCAAGCGGAAGGCACCCGTTCAGCCTCCGATTTTCACTCCTCCGCCCTTCATCAAGCGCGTCCGAAGTGGTGTTTCCAAACCGTCCAAGGATTTGTCTGGCGTCCCTAGCACGTCAGTTCTTCTGCTGGAACCGCCCGAATCCTTGGCCATTTTGGCTCCTCTTCTTCTACCAGGTCCGTCTCAGGGGCCTACTAGAGAAGCTCAGCTGGACGACCCGCTGGAGATTCAACTTACTCCGACTTTGGACGAGCCGTTGGACCTTTGTGGATTGGAACTCCCTCAACACTCAATGCTGGACGAGGAAGATCATGTATCTTTGGCAGACCTTGCCAGAATGCGATTCCGTAAGAATCCGCTATCTGCTGCTGATCCTATACTCGATGGAGTGGAGGACGATACGACAATGGTTGCTGATGATGCATCCCCTCAAACGGAAGCAGAGGCGACTACGGATGGAGTCACGACCGCCGGTTTGAGCCAAGTGGCCGTTGGGGGAATTCAGCGTGATGCCCCCGGTTCCTCTCCTCCTATCCCAGCGACTCCGGTTACCGTGGTTCATCCCTCTGTTGTGTTTTTACCTCTGACTGATGGAGAGCCGTCATCAGCCCTTCATCCGCTAGGCAGCGATCATTCGACCTCTTCGAAGTCTTTGTCGGTAAGTCATGATTTCCTTTTCTCCTTTTCGTATATATATTTGTTTGTCTTTCCTCCCTCGAACTCATAGCCTCTGTTTCTACAGGGGCCCTCGAGACATCCATCGACGAGAATCAAGCTGAGACTTCAAAAGGCGGCTTTGGGGTTGTGGAAGGACTTCTTCCAGAAAAACCTTTTGTCGGCCAGCGATCCGAGTTCACCCGAGCTGGTGGAGGATGCCTTCGTCTGCCTTGAGAAGCTGATTGAGATAGGTATCGACACCTCTATATTGGGGCATTGGGTTGAGGAGTTCGCGTCCGGAGCGGCTCGACTTCAGCATTTGCGCTGTTCGTTAGAGGGGAAACTCAGTCTAGACGAGCGCCAAGTTGAAGAGGCTGATCTTACTCAAGCTGAGTGACATGTGACCAGCAGTCGTGACCAACTGTCCGCTAATGTCGACCAGAATCGGGTGGCTCGGAAGGCTGCCGAAGAGGAGCAGAGGCGACTTCACGAACAACTCGCTCTGGTTTCAGCTCACCTTGACACTTTGGATGCACAACTTGCGACCGATCAGAGACAGCTTGATGCGAAAGATGAAGAGGCTGCCACTATTTGTCGACGTTTGGCGGAGGTTCGAGCTCGGCCTACCTTCACCGAACATGAAGGACATGAGCTAGCTGACGCACAAGCTGAAGTGATCCGTTTGAAGGGACAACTTGCCGGTTTCAAACTTCCGCGACTTTGATGTCATCTCACTCTTTCTTTTCCTTTGCATTTTTTTGTTTGTTGTTTGCCTCGTATTTTTTTTTGTGAGGCTTCTCTTTCTTATTTTTTTTTTTTGTAGCTCCGCCTTTTGTTGCGAATCTTGAAAGAAGACTTTTTTTTTTGTACCTCGCCTTTGTGTTGCAAGACCTGCACTGTTACCCTTACGAATTTTTTTTTGCAATGAGAAGTCTGTGCTCGTTTTTTTTTTCGAAGTTCTCTTCTTCCTCTCTTTTTTTTCTTTGCTGCCTTCTTCATGGGTAAAATCGTTTGAGAAATTTACCGTTGGTTATTGGCAGATCCGACCCGTTTGCAGTGATGAGCTTGTAGGCGCCATTGGTATATGCCTCCTGCACCACGTAAGGTCCTTCCCACTTTGGTGCGAATTTACCCCCGGTTTTGCTAGTAAAAAGCATCGGCCGTCTTACTGCGAGCACGAGATCGCCCTTCTGGAATGACCTGAATCGTACCTTTTTGTTGAAGGCTCGGGTCATACGGGACTGATAGCACTCGAGACGTTGTTGTGCCTCGAGTCGTTGTTCATCGAGAGACTCAAGTTCTGCGAGTCTCAGTTGGGCGCATTCCTCAGTCCTCAGTCCTTCTCTTACAGCTATGCGTAAGGAAGGGAGTTGTATTTCGAGAGGGAGCACTGCTTCGGTGCCGTAAACCAGCGAGTATGGAGTAGACTGGGTAGGCATTCTGACCGTCGTTCTGTAAGCCCATAAAGCTTGAGGAAGCTTTTCATCCCAGCTCTTTTTGTGGGCGCCGATTGTTTTCTTCAGAATTTTGCAGAGTGTCTTGTTGAAAGCCTCTGCGAGTCCATTGGCTGCCGGGTTGTAAGCCGACGACATCCGCTGTTGTATGCAAAATTTTTCGCAGAAGCGGTCCATGACTCTGTTTCTGAAGGGTGCGCCGTTGTCCGTCACAATATACCGTGGAACTCCATATCTGTATATGAGTTGAGTTCGGATGAAATCGGCGACGGTGGTGGCCTTGACCTCTCGGTAAGTTGCAGCTTCAGCCCATTTGGAAAAGTAGTCGGTGGCAGCCAAGATGTACTGCCGTTCAGAGTCGGACTTAGGAGTGATAGGGCCGATGATGTCCATACCCCAAGCTTCGAATGGCCAGGAATCGACCGTTGGGTGAAGCGGCACCGGTGGTTGATGTATGTAATCGGCATGGAGTTGGCATGGTTTGCAGTTTCGAGCCATTTCGATGGCATCCCTGAGCATAGTTGGCCAGTAATAGTCGAGTCGTTTAACTTGCAGGTGGAGCTTCGGGCCAGCTTGATGTGCGCCGCAGATCCCACCATGTGTTTCTTTCAGCACTTGTAGCCCCTCTTCTTTTGAAAGGCAACGAAGGAGCAGACCTTCGTACGACCTTCAGTAGAGTACGTCGTTGATGAAAACGTACCTAGGAGCTGTCCGGCGAATTTGGACTCGCTCTCGCAGGTCGACTAGGAGTGTGCTGTGACGAAGGAAGTTGATGATAGTTTTGCGCCAGTCCTCGGTCTGATTTTGGCAAGCCGAGATAGGGAGAGATTCTTCTATCTCCTCTGTTAGCTCTTCGTCTTTTTCTTCCTCGAGTGGTGGAGGAATGACCCATCGTTCACAAATGGTAACTTGGTTTGGCCGTTCGTCGAAGTGTGCTAAGCTGGCAGCAATGCCGGCTAATGCGTCGGCTGGCCCATTATCGGAGCGAGGGACATAGTGGAGTGAAACTTTCGGGATTTGGGCCAGAAGTTCACCGGCATATCTCCAGAGAGGTTCGAGCTCGCGTTTCTTGACTTCGAACTCTCCTGTCAATTATTTGATGACCAAAGCTGAGTCGTCGTAGATGTTTAACTGCGGCATTTGCATCTCGACCGCTATACCGAGGCCGAGGAGGATGGCTTGGTACTCTGGTTCATTGTTCGAGCAAATCTGGGTGAGCGTGAACGAATACGGCAGTAGATCCTTCTTTGGGGAGACGAAAAGGACTCCGGCGCCAGCTCCATTTCTCTGTGCGGCGCCATCGAAATACATTTCCCAAGGGGGAAGCACTCCGACCAGGAATATCTCTTCGTCTGGGAATTCCTCTGTTAACTCCCATTCGGCCGGCACCTGGTGGTTGGCCAAGAAATTGGCCAGAGCTTGGCCTTTGATAGCTCGTTGCGGCACGTAGTTGATTTCAAACTCAGAGAGGAGCAGCGCCCATTTTGCCAATCGACCAGAGAGGATTGGCCGCGACATAATGTACTTCAACGGATCAGCTCGCGAAATGAGGTTCATTGAATGAGCCAGGAGGTAGTGCCGAAGCTTTTGAACTGCGAATATGAGATCCAGACAGGTCTTCTCGATCGGTGTATAGTTGAGCTCGGCACCCACCAGAGTTCGGCTGAGATAATACAGAGAACGTTCTTTGTTGTCCTCATTACATTGAGCCAAAAGAGCTCCCACCGACTTCTCCTCTGCTGCGATGTATAGCAGCAGTGGTTTGTCGACGATCGGAGCTACGAGCACCGGTGGCTTGGTGAGGTATGCCTTTATGTTGTTAAAGGCGTTCTGGCAAGCGTCGTCCCACTCGAATGGTGTACCCTTCTTTAGCAGACGACTGAAAGGCTGGCACCTCCCGGCGAGGTTTGAAATGAAGCGGCGGATGTACGCCAAGTGACCTTGGAAGCTTTTAAGCTCAGAAATGTTTTTGGGCTTCGACATCTTTTGAATGGCGTCAATTTTCGACTGGTCGATTTCGATTCCTCTGTGATGGACTATGAAGAATTTGCCTGAGGTGACGCCGAAAGCACACTTCAGCGGGTTCATTTTGAGCAGAAACCGTCACAGTCGGTCGAACACTGCCCGCAGGTCGAGAAGATGATCGGCTCGTTACTTTGTTTTAACCACCAAATCATCGACGTAGCATTCGACTCGCTTATGGAGGAAGTCGTCGAAGATGTTCTGCATCGCTCGTTGGTATGTTGCGCCGCCGTTCTTGAGTCCGAATGGCATGACTTTGTAGCAGAAAATCCCTTTTGGAGAGTGAAATGCGGTGAACTCCTCATCTTTTGGGTCCATCCGAATTTGATTGTAGCCGGAGGACCAGTCCATGAAGGATAGGGCTTCGTGACCTCTTGTCGCGTCGACCATGAGCTCGGTAATTGGCAGAGGGAAGTCATCCTTCGGGCACGCTTTGTTCAGGTCGCGAAAGTCGACGCAAACCCAAATTTGGCCAGTCTTCTTTTTTACACGGACGATGTTTGCAATCCAGGACGGGTACTTCACCTCCCTGATGAAATTTGCCGCGATCAACTTGTCGACCTCCTTTTCGATTTCTGGCACCAGTTCTGGCCGGAATCGTCGTTGCGATTGCTTCACTGGCCGAACAGAGGGATGAACCGCCAATTTGTGGACTGCCACACGCGGGTCGAGGCCGGGCATCTTCGTGTAGTTCCAGGCGAAGATATCTCGGTATTCATGGAGTAACGCCATATATTCAGTTTCTTCTTCGGCCGTCAGTGAAGCACTGAGGAATGTTGGCCGCGGGTCTTCTGTTGTGCCTAGGTCGACTTTCTTTAATTCGTCGACGGTCGACTGACCTCCTTCTTCGAATTCGGCCGGAGCCTCCTTCAAGACAAATTCCTCATCTTCTTGTTCATCATCGGTGACAGAGATGTCGTTCACCGTGACTGAGTCGTAGGCACGAGCTCGAGCAATGGCTGCCTTCAACGTATAGATGACGACTGGACCGCCGTCTTTCTTTGGCCGACTTTGATTGATGGTAGCTTTGGTGTAAATAATCACCGGCTTTGGAATATTTTGTTTCTCCGTTGGGATTTGGCCAACTAAGACCTGGTGCACATCTGCCGATGACTTTCTGGTTATCTTGACCGGCTTTGCTTGGGCTGTATAGATTTTGATTGGTTTTGGTCTCTCATAGCCAAGGCCCAGGCGACCTTGACTGATGCGATGCCCTTCATTCTTCAATTTCTCCTGCTCTGGAGTGAAGACGGGTAAGGTCACTGGATGTTTTGCATGAATCTCGTCTTTCGTGAGATTACCCCCTGCTCTGGCCATCAACCGGTAGGCGTTCGGGTCGAAGCCTTCATTTGAGCGTGTAGCCAGTAATTGTTGTTGGTTTGGCAACTGCTTCACGATACTTCGCTCCTCTAATTTTGGCAAGGGAGTGTGACTTTTTCTGGCAAAGGGGTCGGCTGGATTTTGTTGCAGGCGACCAAGGGAGCTTCTCCTTTCTTCCTTTCCGACTGTGGAATGTATCGCAAGATGGGTATGTTGCGCCGATTTGGTGTAGGCGCGACTATGGCCGGTTTATGGCCGTGTGCCGACGGGCTGTTGCGCACCAGCTGCTTTAGAGATACGACTTGCGTCGTGATCTGTTTAGGGGATACAACTTGCGTCGAAGTCTGTGGTTTTATGGGCTGCGACGACTGTTGGAGTGTTGCATCCTGCATCGGTTGTTTGGACGATGCGGCCTGCGTCGGAGTGCTCTTGGCGTTTGCTGCCTGGTTCGACTCCGGTGATAATTTAACTGTCAGCCTAGTTGTCAGGTAGAATTTAGCATCTGCAAACGATGCCTCTGCCTCTGTGAATGGGCTTTTGTCGGCATACATTGTCTTCTGCTCGCCGTTTTCCCAATACTTGAAGCATTGGTGGAGTGTAGATGGCACGACTCCGTTTGAATGGAGCCATGGTCGACCCAGGAGAAGGTTGTATGACGTCCTAGAGTCGATGACTTGAAGAGGCGTGTCGGCTACCATGTCCCCAATGTGCAGCTTTAGGTTCGTCGTGCCGAGTGTTCTCTGGCCCTCCTGGTTGAAACCTTGAATGAGGAGAGAACTTGGAGAAAGGTCGCCAGCAGAGAGACCAATATTCTTCATCGTGCGGATGGGCAGAATGTTGACTGGAGATCCACAGTCGATGAGGATACGATTGATTTTGTGATCCCTGATGTAGCCGGAGACGAACAACGGTCTGTTGTGATTCTTCGACCCCAATTGTGCGTCTTCCTCTCTGAATGTAATGCAGGGTGGGCATGTGACGGCCAATGCTTCCTCTGACTTTGCGAGATGTGCTTTGGTGTAGGCATCTTCCTCTTCTTTTCGAAAAGGAGGGGTTAACCCGACTTTCGGTAGGTCGTTCTTTCTCATCAGCAACGTCTCGAGCTCGTCTTTGATTTCCTCTGGTTTATCGAGGACACGGATTAGGGTTTGTCTAGACCTGATGTCCAAATCGAGGTCATCTTCTATTTTTTTGAGATGTGAGATTTGTTTGAGCGACGTTTCTAGGTCGTCGCATTCGACGACTGGTCTTTTGCCCTTTGCTCGGGAGGAGCTGTTGAGCAGGTCACCACCATTGTAGGCGGCGAGAGGAACTCCTTCGGGAAGAACTCCGCCAATGTGACGGGTCTTCTTTTCTTTTTTTTTGCCCCCTAGACGTCAGTCCTAGGAGCTTTTCTTTGACGTTTCGCGGCTCTTTTGTTTGGCCGTTTTGCTTTTGTTTTGATGGTCATCGGTGCCAGTTCGATTTATCGAATAGGCTTCTTTCTCCGGGTGACCAAGATCCACCCCTCTGCGTCGGCTACAGCTTCTTCGCGGGGTGCCAGTTTTGGCGCGACCTTAGCCGGTGGTCGTTTGTTGTTATGAGGTCGGCTGGAGGAACCGGGCTTTGGTCGGTACTCCTTCTTCGTGGCCTGCTTCTTGTTTGGCCGAGTTAGCTGATTCGGTTCGGCTCGGATGGAGATGGCATATGAGGAGGCTGTGTTTTCAGCTCCTTCAATTTCAATACGGCCTTGCGCCGCCAGCTCCATGATGCGATCCTTCAAGACGAAGCATTTCTCCGTCGAGTGCCCAACCAGTCGATGGTATTTGCAAAAATTTGGATCTTTGCTTTTGGATTGGTCGCCAGGTCTTTTGATTTCTGGCAGCCTCAATAGTTGATTGTCAAGCAGCTGGTCGAGCATGATGGGAACGTCGGCGTCAGCAGAGGGATATGTCTTTGCCTATCGTTCTTCCAGTGTCAGCTTCTTGAAGCCTCCCATCAATTGTCGTGGGAGGTAGTTCTGCTTGACTTTACTTCCGACTTAGATCGGTTCGACAGTATTTGTTGCGAAAGAGGATTTTGATTTCTCTTTAGTTTCTTTGGGCGCGATCGCAGCAGGTGCCTTCCCCTTTTTGCGAGGGTTGGCGGAAGAGGATCCTTCTTCCCCTCGTTCTTCTATCAAGTTTTCCATATTGTGAGCTTCTGTTACGAGCTCCTGGAAATCTTTCGGCCTTCGGCTTTGTATGTAGCAGAGGAGGTTCCATCGCATTTCCCGTGAACACATTTCTATTTCGGCTTCGAGAGACATATTCGAGCTTTCTTAGCAATTGAGGCTCAGGTTCCTCCATCGGTTGATGTAGTCGACCACTTTTTCGCCCTTCTTCTGTTTGAGATTGGCGATCTCGACTAGTGTTACAGTACACCGAGTACTGTAGAATCGACTAAGGAATTCGCTCTCCAGTTGCTCCCAACTGTCAATAGATTCTTGGGGCAGCTCGATGTACCAATCGAAGGCATTTCCCTTCAGCGACCGGCCGAACTGCTTGACCAACAAGTCGCCGTCTGTGCCGGCGTTGTTGCAAATCTCTATGAAGTGAGCGACATGCTGCTTTGGGTGGCCGTCGCCGTTAAATTGTTGAAACTTGGGAGGGTGACAGCCGATCGGCATTGGGATGTTCTGAATCCTCTGTGTGTACGGTCTCTTGTAGGCGACTGATTTGTGGTCGCCGGTGCTGTTTCGTACTGCACGGTTGACGAGCTCTGTGATGGCGTCAAGTGTGAGAGCAGACGGATCGACTTCGGGTCGACCTCTGCGGATGGCCACTAGAGCGACGGGCGGCAGCTCGTCGTCAGAGGAGAGGTCTTCTTGCAGCAGCTCGGCTGAGGCGCTGGTAGTCGGCCGATTTCGGTCGACTTCTTCAGAGACGCCACCGGCGTTATTGGTGGCTGTGCCCATTTCAAGCCGTTCAAACATCTTTGCAACTTGATCATTGCGAGCTGCTAGTTGAGCATCACGGGCTGCAAGTTGCGCATCTTTTATGCGCAGTTGTTCGCTTTGCTCCTTTATCGCAGCTTGCATTTCAGCAAGCTGTTCTTCAATAGTTTTGGCCGAAGTTGTCATTGCGGCCATCTTGACGGTCTGCATCGGAGTAGTTGTTCTCGACGCGGCTTGGAGATATGAAGCCTTTGGGTGTGACTTCATTGAAGATGCAGTCGCTGTGGGGGACCGGTCACAAGGACCAGTCGCAAGTTGATTGTGGAGAGTGGCTCTGGGCGACGACTGGCTTGCAGTGACAGCCGCCAGTGAGAATCGGAAGGATGAGATAGGTGATGTTGCGGTAGGGGAGGTCGTCGGCGTTTGTCGGCGAGGTGAACAGGTGGTGGACCAGCTGCTGCATTGAGTGCGGCCAGAAGGTCGTGTGAGACCAGCATAACCGGCGAGTTGTCTATCGCCGATGTTCTCTGTACGGAGGAGGCTGGTATTGAGTGTGTTCTCGCAGCAGAGAGGGAGGAGGTGCCCTCGCTTTGCTCGTATCGTTGCACCAAAATGGGAACAATAGAGCTTCTCCGTGATGGCGGCGACTGCGTCGGACTGACAGTCGGGCTGCGAGGAGGAGGAGATGTAGCGACAGCCAGGTATGTTGGTTTGGCCATTGCCGGCAGCAGTTTGGCAGCGACCGTGGCTGGTTTGTTGGAGGCCGCAGTAGCCTGTGGCACGAATAAGGCGCTTGGACGGCGCTCGTCGCGCATGAAAGGAGCTTGTCCAGCAGACAAATTCCTGGCCATAGCTCTCGTCACTGGGCGAGTGGCCGGTGGTGGTGAGGTAGGGACGCGAACGTTGGCCGGCAATGCGTTAGCAGATCCGCGAGTTCTAATAGTTGAACTTGCAGTCGCGGCGGGGCGCGGTTGGGCAGAGCTCGAGGAGGCAGTTTGCTTGCCTCCATTGTTGTTGTTGTTGTTGTTGTTGCCGTTGTCGGCGTTGTTGGCCATGGCTGAGGTTGGAGATTTTTTTGTTGGACGACGAAGGAGATGAGAGGTAGGAAAAGTCCCACCGGGTATGCCAAATCTGTTTCACCGAAAATTCGCCGATCCGCGAAGAGGCGCGACCGAGAGAATATTTCAATTACTTTAGAATAAATTTGTTACAGGGTGTGTTGTAAATATCAAGGAATGCGAGTTCACTCTCCTAGGCTTCCTCTAATTCGATCTCCGTGTGAATTTGGTGAAGTTTTGGCTCCTGCGAGGTCGTCGTCGAGACTTCGAGTTACAGAAACGGATGTACACAATCTGGTGTGGCTTTTGTCGGTCGGACGGAAGTATTTGTGTTCCGTGTATTTTGACTTGTGACGATGCCGGCGACAGTGTAGAATTGCTTCTGGTCGGGTTATTGAGCGATGAACTGCAGATGTTGAACTTCTTTGCGATGAAAGAACCTTTGTGCGTGAGGAACTCTTCTCGGTGAAGGGAGTTTTCGACCTTCGGTTTGGGAATGAGAGAGCTTCTGCACTGATGTTAAGGGAGTCTTTCGAATGTGATTTCTCCAACCCCTGGAACAGGGAACTTCTGGCCTTTTGTAGCCTGTCTGTGTAGTTGTTGAGAGATTTTGCCTGGGAAAGGAGATCACGATCCCCTTTCTACTGAGGGAGTTGATGGGAGGAGGATCAGGAATTCCTCTGTTGTGATCCCTTGAATGAGGATCCTGGCCCTTTTTTTGGGTTTTTATCTCCACGTTTGGGGTAGATGAATGTATGCTGACTTGCGCTGAAGTGGCGATGACTCATCGAGTCATTGCTGACTAGACGTTGACTCACTGTGTTGATAATGCGACAAGACGGGATCCTGGCGATGGGCTATGTCGGATTACTTCGAGAATTGTCGAGGCCTGTCCACGAACTTTGTTTGCTGGGTCGATGGACTCCTGGACCTGTTGAATTTGGGCCATGCACATTTTGGCGCATACAATATCACAAACTATTATGTTATGCATAATATAAGTTCCCATCTTGCTTAACTTAGGATTGGTTCATTATTATTTGTATAAATCGGTTCAAGGGTAAACATATATGTATACTCGCCATCGAATCCATCACTTGATATTTTGCCAACATATATCTGAGTTTCGAAATTTAGCAACCAGATGCTCCATGAGCTGTAATTCTCACTGTTGACTAGTGATATGTTGATCACCTAGTTGAGAATTTATTAGCACCTTTGTATTACTGGCATAAGTGAGGTAGCAACCCCCTTGATACTCTTGACCACCAATAGAGAGTCCCCCTTGATTATGACCTATTTCTTTCGAAAAAAGATTTGCAACAAGTATATGGTTAAGAAAAACTAATTCGCTTAAGTAAAGCCATCTGATTTATGATGTAGGGGCCACATTACAATAAGCATAGAGAACCTTGATGATCTCTTATGATTGACCCCCACCAGCGATATTTAAGGATTTGTTTGAAGATTCGTTAAAATTAGATTTTATTGTATCTTGGTTAGGAGCGTCCATATAATACGAATTTGGGGTACACTAATATTTGGCAATTTAGGAAATCCCCTAATTTGGCCTAGATTTTGGTTGTTAAAGGTAAGGGAGACTAAATTTGAAGGTTATTTCGAATCTAGGAAGCAATAGGACAAGTAAAAAAAAGATGATCTTGTGTTTCTTCAGAGGCCGAACAGAGAGAACATGATGCAGTAACAATCAATTTCCAATTAACAAAAACATAGGCCTCTAGAAGGGAATCACGAAGACAAAGCCATATTAGCATTGTGCTTGGGAGAAAAGTGTAAATAGATAATGTCAGACCAAATTAAATTTGTGAGTTTAACTTTCAGTGTTCCCTCCTCCACATTTTGCCTATATTGTAGATAGTGAAATGTACTCTTGATGAAAAAGTTACCTATGGGACCCAAGTTCTATATGCTAGTATTTTCAGTCATTTGAGGGATGGTATGCATTATTTGGTTTACGAAAAATTAAGACTCATAGAACTATTTTTGCCTAAATTTTGAACGATGGATAAATGTTGACAAAATATCGAGTCATGTGTGCTGCGATGAAAGTGCCCCTCAATTAACACCAGACCCGGTTTGGCCCAATGAAGATGGAATGACATATTAGTTAACGGTCTCCAACATACTATTAAAATATGCATAATCTACTTTCCAATTCTACATAATATACTAGTTAGTGATATAATTTCTTGTGGTTGAAGGGTGTTTGGCTTTATGAAACTACCATAACATATTACTCTATGGTCTATAACATTCTAATATATTATGCATAACATACTTTTCTTTTATGCTTAACATTCTAGTTAATGGTACAATTTAACAAGGTCAAAAGGCGTTTGGTCTTTTTAAGCTGGCATAACATATTAGTTTATAGACTATAACAAACTAAAATTTTATACATAACTTACTTTCTCATTGTATATAATAAACTAGTTAGTGGAATAATTTTTCGTGGTTGAGAGGTATTTGGCCCTATAAAGCTAACATATCATATTAGTAGATTGTATATCACAAACTATTATGTTATGCATAATATAAGTTCCCATCTTGCTTAACATAGGATTGGTTCATTATTATTTGTATAAATCGGTTCAAGGGTAAACATATACGTATACTCGCCATCGAATCCATCACTTGATATTTTGCCAACATATATCTGAGCTTCAAAATTTAGCAACCAGTTTCTCCATGAGTTGTAATTCTCCCAGTTGACTAGTGATATGTTGATCACCTAGTTGAGAATTTATTAGCACATTTGTATTAGTGGAATAAGTGAGGTAGTAACCCCCTTGATACTCTTGACAACCAATAGAGAGTCCCCCTGGATTATGACCTATTTCTTGCGAAAACAGATTTGGAACAGGTATATGGTTAAGAAAAATTAATTCGCTTAAGTAAAGCCATCTGGTTTATGATGTAGGGGCCACATTACAATAAGCATAGAGAACCTTGATGATCTCTTACGGTTGACCCCCACCAGGGATATTTAAGGATTTGTTTGAAGATTCGTTAAAATTATATTTTATTGTATCTTGGTTAGGAGCGTCCATAAAATATGAATTTGGGGTTCACTAATATTTGGCAATTTAGAAAATCCCCTAATTTGGCCTAGAATTTGGTTCTTAAAGGTAAGGGAGTCTAAATTTGAAGGTTATTTCGATTTTAGGAAGCAATAGGACAAGTAAAAAAAAGATGATCTTGTGTTTCTTCAGAGGCCAAAGAGAGAGAACATGATGCAGTAACTATCTATTTCCAATTAACAAAAACATAGGCCTCTAGAAGGGAATCACGAAGACAAAGCCATATTAGCATTGTGCTTGGGAGAAAAGTGTAAATAGGTAATGTCAGACCAAATTAAATTTGTGAGTTTAACTTTCAGTGTACCCTCCTCCACATTCTGCCTATATTGTAGATAGTGAAATGTACTCTTGATGAAAAAGTTACCTTTGGGACCCAAGTTCTATATGCTAGTATTTTCAGTCATTTGAGGGATAGTATGCATTATTTGGTTTAGGAAAAATTATGACTCATAGAACTATTTTTGCCTAAATATTGAACGACGGATAAATGTTGACAAAATATCGAGTCATGTGTGCTGCAATGAAAGTGCCCCTCAATTAACACCCGACCCGGTTTGGCTCAATGAAGATGGAATAACATATTAGTTAAGGATCTATAACTTACTATTAAAATATGCATAATCGACTTTCCTATTCCACATAATATACTAGTTAGTGATATAATTTCTTGTGGTTGAAAGGTGTTTGGCTTTATAAAACTGCCATAACATATTAGTCTATGGTCTATAACATTCTAGTATATTATGCATAACATACTTTTCTATTATGCTTAACATTCTAGTTAATGGTACAATTTCACAAGGTTAAATGGCGTTTGGTCTTTTTAAGCTGGCATAACATATTAGTTAATAGTCTATAACATACAAAAATTTTATACATAACTTACTTTCTCATTCTATATAATAAACTAGTTAATGGAATAATTTTTCGTGGTTGAGAGGTATTTGGCCCTATAAAGCTAACATATCATATTAGTAGATTGTATATCACAAACTATTATGTTATGCATAATATACGTTCCCATCTTGCTTAACATAGGATTGGTTCATTATTATTTATATAAATCGGTTCAAGGGTAAACATCTACGTATACTCGCCATCGAATCCATCACTTGATATTTTGCCAACATATATCTGAGCTTCAAAATTTAGCAACCAGTGGCTCCATGAGCTGTAATTCTCACTGTTGACTAGTGATATGTTGATCACCTAGTTGAGAATTTATTAGCACCTTTGTATTAGTGGCATAAGTGAGGTAACAACCCCCTTGATACTCTTGACCACCAATAGAGAGTCCCCCTTGATTATGACCTATTTCTTACGAAAAAAGATTTGCAATAGGTATATGGTTAAGAAAATGTAATTCGCTTAAGTAAAGCCATCTGTTTTATGATGTAGGGGCAATATTACAATACGCATAGAGAACCTTGATGATCTCTGATGATTGACCCCACCGGCGATATTTAAGGATTTGTTTGAAGATTGGTTAAAATTAGATTTTGTGGTATCTTGGTTAGGAGGGTCCATATAATATAAAGTTGGGGTTCACTAATATTTGGCAATTAAAAAAATCCCCTAATTTGGCCTGGATTTTGGTTCTTAAAGGTAAGGGAGTCTAAATTTGAAGGTTATTTCAAATCTAGGAAGCAATAGGACAAGTAAAAAAAAGTTGATCTTGTGTTTCTTCATCAGGCCAAACAGAGAGAACATGATGCAGTAACAATCAATTTCCAATTAACAATAACAGAGGGCTCTAGAGGGGAATCACGACGACAAAGCCATATTAGCATTGTGCTTGGGAGAAAAGAGTAAATAGGTAATGTCAGACCAAATTAAATTTGTGAGTTTAAATTTCAGTGTACCCTCCTCCAGTTTTAGCCTATATCGTAGACAGTGAGATGTGCTCTTGAAGAAGAAGTTACCTATGGGACCCAAGATCTATATGCTAGTATTTTCAGTCATTTGAGGGATGGTATGCATTATTTTGTTTACGAAAAATTATGACTCACAGAACTATTTTTGCCTAAATATTGAACCATGGATAAATGATGACAAAATATCGAGTCATGTGTGCTGCGATGAAAGTGCCCCTCACTTAACACCAGACCGGGTTTGGCCCAATGAAGATGGAATAACATATTAGTTAATGGTCTAGAACTTACTACTAAAATATGCATAATCTACATTCCAATTCCACATAATATACCAGTTAGTGATATAATTTCTTGTGGTTGAAGGGTGTTTGGCTTTATGAAACTGCCATAACATATTATTCTATGGTCTATAACATTCTTATATATTATGCATTACATACTTTTCTATTATGCTTAACATTCTAGTTAATGGTACAATTTCACAAGGTTAAAGGGCGTTTGGTCTTTTTTAGCTGGCATAACATATTAGTTTATAGTTTATAACATACAAATTTTTTTTACATAACTTACTTTCTCATTCTTTACAATAAACTAGTTAATGCAATAATTTTTCGTGGTTGAGAGGTATTTGGCACTATAAAGCTAACATATCATATTAGTAAATTGTATATCACAAACTACTATGTTATGCATAATATATGTTCCCATCTTGCTTAACTTAGGGTTGGTTCATTATTATTTGTATAAATCGGTTCAAGGGTAAACATATACGTATACTCGCCATCGAATCCATCACTTGATATTTTGCCAACATATATCTGAGTTTCAAAATTTAGCAACCAGATGCTCCATGAGCTGTAATTCTCACTGTTGACTAGTGATATGTTGATCACCTAGTTGAGAATTTATTAGCACCTTTGTATTACTGGCATAAGTGAGGTAGCAACCCCCTTGATACTCTTGACCACCAATGGAGAGTCCCCCTTGATTATGACCTATTTCTTTCGAAAAAAGATTTGCAACAAGTATATGGTTAAGAAAAACTAATTCGCTTAAGTAAAGCCATCTGGTTTATGATGTAGGGGCCACATTACAATAAGCATAGAGAACCTTGATGATCTCTTATGATTGACCCCCACCAGCGATATTTAAGGATTTGTTTGAAGATTCGTTAAAATTAGATTTTATTGTATCTTGGTTAGGAGCGTCCATATAATACGAATTTGGGCTACACTAATATTTGGCAATTTAGGAAATCCCCTAATTTGGCCTAGATTTTGGTTGTTAAAGGTAAGGGAGTCTAAATTTGAAGGTTATTTCGAATCTAGGAAGCAATAGGACAAGTAAAAAAAAGATGATCTTGTGTTTCTTCAGAGGCCGAACAGAGAGAACATGATGCAGTAACAATCAATTTCCAATTAACAAAAACATAGGCCTCTAGAAGGGAATCACGAAGACAAAGCCATATTAGCATTGTGCTTGGGAGAAAAGTGTAAATAGATAATGTAAGACCAAATTAAATTTGTGAGTTTAACTTTCAGTGTTCCCTCCTCCACATTTTGCCTATATTGTAGATAGTGAAATGTACTCTTGATGAAGAAGTTACCTATGGGACCCAAGTTCTATATGCTAGTATTTTCAGTCATTTGAGGGATGGTATGCATTATTTGGTTTACGAAAAATTAAGACTCATAGAACTATTTTTGCCTAAATTTTGAATGATGGATAAATGTTGACAAAATATCGAGTCATGTGTGCTACGATGAAAGTGCCCCTCAATTAACACCAGACCCGGTTTGGCCCAATGAAGATGGAATGACATATTAGTTAACGGTCTCTAACATACTATTAAAATATGCATAATCTACTTTCCAATTCTACATAATATACTAGTTAGTGATATAATTTCTTGTGGTTGAAGGGTGATTGGCTTTATGAAACTGCCATAACATATTACTCTATGGTCTATAACATTCTAATATATTATGCATAACATACTTTTCTTTTATGCTTAACATTCTAGTTAATTGTACAATTTAACAAGGTCAAAAGGAGTTTGGTCTTTTTAAGCTGGCATAACATATTAGTTTATAGACTATAACAAACTAAAATTTTATACATAACTTACTTTCTCATTGTATATAATAAACTAGTTAGTGGAATAATTTTTCGTGGTTGAGAGGTATTTGGCCCTATAAAGCTAACATATCATATTAGTAGATTGTATATCACAAACTATTATGTTATGCATAATATACGTTCCCATCTTGCTTAACATAGGATTGGTTCATTATTATTTGTATAAATCGGTTCAAGGGTAAACATATACGTATACTCGCCATCGAATCCATCACTTGATATTTTGCAAACATATATCTGAGCTTCGAAATTTAGCAACCAGTTTCTCCATGAGCTGTAATTCTCCCAGTTGACTAGTGATATGTTGATCACCTAGTTGAGAATTTATTAGCACATTTGTATTAGTTGAATAAGTGAGGTAGTAACCCCCTTGATACTCTTGACAACCAATAGAGAGTCCCCTTGGATTATGACCTATTTCTTGCGAAAACAGATTTGGAACAGGTATATGGTTAAGAAAAATTAATTCGCTTAAGTAAAGCCATCTGGTTTATGATGTAGGGGCCACATTACAATAAGCATAGAGAACCTTGATGATCTCTTATGGTTGACCCCCACCAGGGATATTTAAGGATTTGTTTGAAGATTCATTAAAATTATATTTTATTGTATCTTGGTTAGGAGCGTCCATAAAATATGAATTTGGGGTTCACTAATATTTGGCAATATAGGAAATCCCCTAATTTGGCCTAGAATATGGTTCTTAAAGGTAAGGGAGTCTAAATTTGAAGGTTATTTCGATTTTAGGAAGCAATAGGACAAGTAAAAAAAAGATGATCTTGTGTTTCTTCAGAGGCCAAAAAGAGAGAGAACATGATGCAGTAACTATCTATTTCCAATTAACAAAAACATAGGCCTCTAGAAGGGAATCACGAAGACAAAGCCATATTAGCATTGTGCTTGGGAGAAAAGTGTAAATAGGTAATGTCAGACCAAATTAAATTTGTGAGTTTAACTTTCAGTGTACCCTCCTCCACATTTTGCCTATATTGTAGATAGTGAAATGTACTCTTGATGAAAAAGTTACCTTTGGGACCCAAGTTCTATATGCTAGTATTTTCAGTCATATGAGGGATAGTATGCATTATTTGGTTTAGGAAAAATTATGACTCATAGAACTATTTTTGCCTAAATATTGAACGACGGATAAATGTTGACAAAATATCGAGTCATGTGTGCTGCAATGAAAGTGCCCCTCAATTAACACCCGACCCGGTTTGGCTCAATGACGATGGAATAACATATTAGTTAAGGATCTATAACTTACTATTAAAATATGCATAATCTACTTTCCTATTCCACATAATATACTAGTTAGTGATATAATTTCTTGTGGTTGAAAGTTGTTTGGCTTTATAAAACTGCCATAACATATTAGTCTATGGTCTATAACATTCTAGTATATTATGCATAACATACTTTTCTATTATGCTTAACATTCTAGTTAATGGTACAATTTCACAAGGTTAAATGGCGTTTGGTCTTTTTAAGCTGGCATAACATATTAGTTAATAGTCTATAACATACAAAAATTTTATACATAACTTACTTTCTCATTCTATATAATAAACTACTTAATGGAATAATTTTTCGTGGTTGAGAGGTATTTGGCCCTATAAAGCTAACATATCATATTAGTAGATTGTATTTCACAAACTATTATGTTATGCATAATATACGTTCCCATCTTGCTTAACATAGGATTGGTTCATTATTATTTATATAAATCGGTTCAAGGGTAAACATCTACGTATACTCGCCATCGAATCCATCACTTGATATTTTGCCAACGTATATCTGAGCTTCAAAATTTAGCAACCAGTGGCTCCATGAGCTGTAATTCTCACTGTTGACTAGTGATATGTTGATCACCTAGTTGAGAATTTATTAGCACCTTTGTATTAGTGGCATAAGTGAGGTAACAACCCCCTTGATACTCTTGACCACCAATAGAGAGTCCCCCTTGATTATGACCTATTTCTTACGAAAAAAGATTTGCAACAGGTATATGGTTAAGAAAACGTAATTCGCTTAAGTAAAGCCATCTGTTTTATGATGTAGGGGCAATATTACAATAAGCATAGAGAACCTTGATGATCTCTGATGATTGACCCCACCGGCGATATTTAAGGATTTGTTTGAAGATTGGTTAAAATTAGATTTTGTGGTATCTTGGTTAAGAGGGTCCATATAATATAAAGTTGGGGTTCACTAATATTTGGCAATTAAGGAAATCCCCTAATTTGGCCTGGATTTTGGTTCTTAAAGGTAAGGGAGTCTAAATTTGAAGGTTATTTCAAATCTAGGAAGCAATAGGACAAGTAAAAAAAAGTTGATCTTGTGTTTCTTCATCAGGCCAAACAGAGAGAAGATGATGCAGTAACAATCAATTGCCAATTAACAAAAATAAAGGACTCTAGAAGGGAATCACGAAGACAAAGCCATATTAGCATTGTGCTTGGGAGAAAAGTGTAAATAGGTAATGTCAGACCAAATTAAATTTGTGAGTTTAAATTTCAGTGTACCCTCCTCCAGTTTTAGCCTATATTGTAGATAGTGTGATGTACTCTTGAAGAAGAAGTTACCTATGCGACCCAAGTTCTATATGCTAGTATTTTCATTCATTTGAGGGATGGTATGCATTATTTGGTTTACGAAAAATTATGACTCAGAGAACTACTTTTGCCTAAATATTGAACCACGGATAAATGATGACAAAATATCGAGTCATGTGTGCTGCGATGAAAGTGCCCCTCACTTTACACCAGACCCGGTTTGGCTCAATGAAGATGGAATGACTTATTAGTTAACGGTCTATAACATACTATTAAAATATGCATAATCTACTTTCCAATTCCACATAATATACTAGTTAGTGATATAATTTCTTGTGGTTGAAGGGTGTTTGGCTTTATGAAACTGCCATAACATATTAGTCTATGGTCTATAACATTCTAATATATTATGCATAACATACTTTTCTATTATGCTTAACATTCTAGTTAATGGTACAATTTCACAAGGTTAAAGGGCGTTTGGTCTTTTTAAGCTGGCATAACATATTAGTTTATAGTTTATAACATACAAAAATTTTTTACATAACTTACTTTCTCATTCTTTATAATAAACTAGTTAATGGAATAATTTTTCGTGGTTGAGAGGTATTTGGCCCTATAAAGCTAACATATCATATTAGTAGATTGTATTTCACAAACTATTATGTTATGCATAATATACGTTACCATCTTGCTTAACTTAGGATTGGTTCATTATTATTTGTATAAATCGGTTCAAGGGAAAACATATACGTATACTCGCCATAGAATCCATCACTTCATATTTTGCCAACATATATTTGAGCTTCGAAATTTAGCACCGAGTTGGTCCATTAGCTGTAGTTCTCGCTGTTGACTAGTGATATGTTGATCACATAGTTGAGAATTTATTAGCACCTTTGTATTAGAGGCATAGGTGAGGTAGCAACCCCCTTGATACTCTTGACCACCAATGGAGAGTCCCCCTTGATTATGACTTATTTCTTTCGAAAAAAGATTTGCAACAAGTATATGGTTAAGAAAAAGTAATTCGCTTAAGTAAAGCCATCTCTTTTATGATGTAGGGGCAACATTACAATAAGCGTAGAGAACTTTGATGATCTCTGATGATTGACCCCTACCGGCGATATTTAAGGATTTGTTTGAAGATTGGTTAAAATTAGATTTTGTGGTATCTTGGTTAGGAGGGTCCATATAATATGAAGTTGGGGTTCACTAATATTTGGCAATTAAGGAAATGCCCTAATTTGGCCTGGATTTTGGTTTTTAAAGGTAAGGGAGTCTAAATTTGAAGGTTATTTCAAATCTAGGAAGCAATAGGACAAGTAAAAAAAAGATGATCTTGTGTTTCTTCAGAGGCCAAACAGAGAGAAGATGATGCAGTAACAATCAATTGCCAATTAACAAAAACAAAGGACTCTAGAAGGGAATCACGAAGACAAAGCCATATTAGCATTGTGCTTGGGAGAAAAGTGTAAATAGGTAATGTCAGACCAAATTAAATTTGTGAGTTTAAATTTCAGTGTACCCTCCTCCAGTTTAAGCCTATATTGTAGATAGTGAGATGTACTCTTGAAGAAGAAGTTACCTATGGGACCCAAGTTCTATATGCTAGTATTTTCATTCATTTGAGGGATGGTATGAATTATTTGGTTTACGAAAAATTATGACTCAGAGAACTATTTTTGCCTAAATATTGAACCACGGATAAATGATGACAAAATATCGAGTCATGTGTGCTGCGATGAAAGTGCCCCTCACTTTACACCAGACCCGGTTTGGCTCAATGAAGATGGAATGACTTATTAGTTAACGGTCTATAACATACTATTAAAATATGCATAATCTACTTTCCTATTCCACATAATATACTAGTTAGTGATATAATTTCTTGTGGTTGAAGGGTGTTTGGCTTTATGAAACTGCCATAACATATTAGTCTATGGTCTATAACATTCTAATATATTATGCATAACATACTTTTCTATTATGCTTAACATTCTAGTTAATGGTACAATTTCACAAGGTTAAAGGGCGTTTGGTCTTTTTAAGCTGGCATAACATATTAGTTTATAGTTTATAACATACAAAAATTTTTTACATAACTTACTTTCTCATTCTTTATAATTAACTAGTTAATGGAATAATTTTTCGTGGTTGAGAGGTATTTGGCCCTATAAAGCTAACATATCATATTAGTAGATTGTATTTCACAAACTATTATGTTATGCATAATATACGTTCCCGTCTTGCTTAACTTAGGATTGGTTCATTATTATTTGTATAAATCGGTTCAAGGGAAAACATATACGTATACTCGCCATAGAATCCATCACTTCATATTTTGCCAACATATATTTGAGCTTCGAAATTTAGCACCGAGTTGCTCCATTAGCTGTAGTTCTCGCTGTTGACTAGTGATATGTTGATCACATAGTTGAGAATTTATTAGCACCTTTGTATTAGAGGCATAGGTGAGGTAGCAACCCCCATGATACTCTTGACCACCAATGGAGAGTCCCCCTTGATTATGACTTATTTCTTTCGAAAAAAGATTTGCAACAAGTATATGGTTAAGAAAAAGTAATTCGCTTAAGTAAAGCCATCTCTTTTATGATGTAGGGGCAACATTACAATAAGCGTGAGAACTTTGATGATCTCTGATGATTGACCCCTCACCGCTGATATTTAAGGATTTGTTTGAAGATTGGTTAAAATTAGATTTTGTGGTATCTTGGTTAGGATGGTCCATATAATATGAAGTTGGGGTTCACTAATATTTGGCAATTAAGGAAATCCCCTAATTTGGCCTGGATTTTGGTTCTTAAAGGTAAGGCAGTCTAAATTTGAAGGTTATTTCAAATCTAGGAAGCAATAGGACAAGTAAAAAAAAGATGATCTTGTGTTTCTTCAGAGGCCAAACAGAGAGAAGATGATGCAGTAACAATCAATTGCCAATTAACAAAAACAAAGGACTCTAGAAGGGAATCACGAAGACAAAGCCATATTAGCATTGTGCTTGGGAGAAAAGTGTAAATAGGTAATGTCAGACCAAATTAAATTTGTGAGTTTAATTTTCAGTGTACCCTCCTCCAGTTTTTGCCTATATTGTAGATAGTGAGATGTACTCTTGAAGAAGAAGTTACCTATGGGACCCAAGTTCGATATGCTAGTATTTTCAGTTATTTGAGGGATGGTATGCATTATTTGGTTTACGAAAAATTATGACTCAGAGAACTATTTTTGCCTAAATATTGAACCACGGATAAATGATGACAAAATATCGAGTCATGTGTGCTGCGATGAAAGTGCCCCTCACTTAACACCAGACCCGGTTTGGCTCAATGAAGATGGAATGACATATTAGTTAACGGTCTATAACATACTATTAAAATATGCATAATCTACTTTCCAATTCCACATAATATACTAGTTAGATATATAATTTCTTGTGGTTGAAGGGTGTTTGGCTTTATGAAACTGCCATAACATATTAGTCTATGGTCTATAACATTCTAATATATTATGCATAACATACTTTTCTATTATGCTTAACATTCTAGTTAATGGTACAATTTCACAAGGTTAAAGGGCGTTTGGTCTTTTTAAGCTGGCATAACATATTAGTTTAAAGTTTATAACATACAAAAATTTTTTACATAACTTACTTTCTCATTCTTTATAATTAACTAGTTAATGGAATAATTTTTCGTGGTTGAGAGGTATTTGGCCCTATAAAGCTAACATATCATATTAGTAGATTGTATTTCACAAACTATTATGTTATGCATAATATAATTCCCCATCTTGCTTAACTTAGGATTGGTTCATTATTATTTGTATAAATCGGTTCAAGGGAAAACATATATCATTATACTATGCCATAGAATCCATCACTTCATATTTTGCCAACATATATTTGAGCTTCGAAATTTAGCACCGAGTTGCTCCATTAGCTGTAGTTCTCGCTGTTGACTAGTGATATGTTGATCACATAGTTGAGAATTTATTAGCACCTTTGTATTAGAGGCATAGGTGAGGTAGCAACCCCCATGATACTCTTGACCACCAATGGAGAGTCCCCCTTGATTATGACTTATTTCTTTCGAAAAAAGATTTGCAACAAGTATATGGTTAAGAAAAAAGTAATTAAGCTTAAGTAAAGCCATCTCTTTTATGATGTAGGGGCAACATTACAATAAGCGTAGAGAACTTTGATGATCTCTGATGATTGACCCCACCGCGATATTTAAGGATTTGTTTGAAGATTGGTTAAAATTAGATTTTGTGGTATCTTGGTTAGGAGGGTCCATATAATATGAAGTTGGGGTTCACTAATATTTGGCAATTAAGGAAATCCCCTAATTTGGCCTGGATTTTGGTTCTTAAAGGTAAGGCAGTCTAAATTTGAAGGTTATTTCAAATCTAGGAAGCAATAGGACAAGTAAAAAAAAAAGATGATCTTGTGTTTCTTCAGAGGCCAAACAGAGAGAAGATGATGCAGTAACAATCAATTGCCAATTAACAAAACAAAGGACTCTAGAAGGGAATCACGAAGACAAAGCCATATTAGCATTGTGCTTGGGAGAAAAGTGTAAATAGGTAATGTCAGACCAAATTAAATTTGTGAGTTTAATTTTCAGTGTACCCTCCTCCCAGTTTTTGCCTATATTGTAGATAGTGAGATGTACTCTTGAAGAAGAAGTTACCTATGGGACCCAAGTTCTATATGCTAGTATTTTCAGTTATTTGAGGGATGGTATGCATTATTTGGTTTACTTAAAAATATGACTCAGAGAACTATTTTTGCCTAAATATTGAACCACGGATAAATGATGACAAAATATCGAGTCATGTGTGCTGCGATGAAAGTGCCCCTCACTTAACACCAGACCCGGTTTGGCTCAATGAAGATGGAATGACATATTAGTTAACGGTCTATAACATACTATTAAAATATGCATAATCTACTTTCCAATTCCACATAATATACTAGTTAGATATATAATTTCTTGTGGTTGATGGGTGTTTGGCTTTATGAAACTGCCATAACATATTAGTCTATGGTCTATAACATTCTAATATATTATGCATAACATACTTTTCTATTATGCTTAACATTCTAGTTAATGGTACAATTTCACAAGGTTAAAGGGCGTTTGGTCTTTTTAAGCTGGCATAACATATTAGTTTAAAGTTTATAACATACAAAAATTTTTTACATAACTTACTTTCTCATTCTTTATAATAAACTAGTTAATGGAATAATTTTTCGTGGTTGAGAGGTATTTGGCCCTATAAAGCTAACATATCATATTAGTAGATTGTATATCACAAACTATTATGTTATGCATAATATACGTTCCCATCTTGCTTAACTTAGCATTGGTTCATTATTATTTGTATAAATGGGTTCAAGGGAATACATATACGTATACTCGCCATCGAATCCATCACTTGATATTTTGCCAACATATATTTTAGCTTCGAAATTTAGCACCGAGTTGCTCCATGAGCTGTAGTTCTCGCTGTTGACTAGTGATATGTTGATCACCTAGTTGAGAATTTATTAGCACCTTTGTATTAGTGGCATAGGTAAGGTAGCAACCCCCTTGATACTCTTGACCACCAATGGAGAGTCCCCCTTGATTATGACCTATTTCTTTCGAAAAAAGATTTGCAACAAGTATATGGTTAAGAAAAAGTAATTCGCTTAAGTAAAGCCATCTCTTTTATGATGTAGGGGCAACATTACAATAAGCGTAGAGAACTTTGATGATCTCTGATGATTGACCCCACCGCTGATATTTAAGGATTTGTTTGAAGATTGGTTAAAATTAGATTTTGTGGTATCTTGGTTAGGAGAGTCCATATAATATGAAGTTGGGGTTCACTAATATTTGGCAATTAAGGAAATCCCCTAATTTGGCCTGGATTTTGGTTCTTAAAGGTAAGGGAGTCTAAATTTGAAGGTTATTTCAAATCTAGGAAGCAATAGGACAAGTAAAAAAAAGATGATCTTGTGTTTCTTCAGAGGCCAAACAAAGAGAAGATGATGCAGTTACAATCAATTGCCATTTAACAAAAACAAAGGACTCTAGAAGGGATTCACGAAGACAAAGCCATATTAGCATTGTGCAAGGGAGAAAAGCATAAATAGGTAATGTAAGACCAAATTAAATTTGTGAGTTTAATTTTCAGTGTACCCTCCTCCAGTTTTTGCCTATATTGTAGATAGTGAGATGTACTTTTGAAGAAGAAGTTACCTATGGGACCCAAGTTCTATAAGCTACTATTTTCTGTTATTTGAGGGATGGTATGCATTATTTGGTTTACGAAAAATTATGACTCAGAGAATTATTTTTGCCTAAATATTGAACCACGGATAAATGATGACAAAATATCGAGTCATGTGTGCTGCGATGAAAGTGCCCCTCACTTAACACCTGACCCGGTTTGGCTCAATGAAGATGGAATGACTTATTAGTTAACGGTCTATAACATACTATTAAAATATGCATAATCTACTTTCCAATTCCACATAATATATTAGTTAGTGATATAATTTCTTGTGGTTGAAGGGTGTTTGGCTTTATGAAACTGCCATAACATATTAGTCTATGGTCTATAACATTCTAATATATTATGCATAACATACTTTTCTATTATGCTTAACATTCTAGTTAATGGTACAATTTCACAAGGTTAAAGGGCGTTTGGTCTTTTTAAGCTGGCATAACATATTAGTTTAAAGTTTATAACATACAAAAATTTTTTACATAACTTACTTTCTCATTCTTTATAATAAACTAGTTAATGGAATAATTTTTCGTGGTTGAGAGGTATTTGGCCCTATAAAGCTAACATATCATATTAGTAGATTGTATATCACAAACTATTATGTTATGCATAATATACGTTCCCATCTTGCTTAACTTAGGATTGGTTCATTATTATTTGTATAAATCGGTTCAAGGGAAAACATATACGTATACTCGCCATCGAATCCATCACTTGATATTTTGCCAACATATATTTGAGCTTCGAAATTTAGCACCGAGTTGCTCCATGAGCTGTAGTTCTCGCTGTTGACTAGTGATATGTTGATCACCTGGTTGAGAATTTATTAGCACCTTTGTATTAGAGGCATAGGTGAGGTAGCAACCCCCTTGATACTCTTGACCACCAATGGAGAGTCCCCCTTGATTATGACTTATTTCTTTCGAAAAAAGATTTGCAACAAGTATATGGTTAAGAAAAAGTAATTCGCTTAAGTAAAGCCATCTCTTTTATGATGTAGGGGCAACATTACAATAAGCGTAGAGAACTTTGATGATCTCTGATGATTGACCCCTACCGGCGATATTTAAGGATTTGTTTGAAGATTGGTTAAAATTAGATTTTGTGGTATCTTGGTTAGGAGGGTCCATATAATATGAAGTTGGGGTTCACTAATATTTGGCAATTAAGGAAATCCCCTAATTTGGCCTGGATTTTGGTTTTTAAAGGTAAGGGAGTCTAAATTTGAAGGTTATTTCAAATCTAGGAAGCAATAGGACAAGTAAAAAAAAGATGATCTTGTGTTTCTTCAGAGGCCAAACAGAGAGAAGATGATGCAGTAACAATCAATTGCCAATTAACAAAAACAAAGGACTCTAGAAGGGAATCACGAAGACAAAGCCATATTAGCATTGTGCTTGGGAGAAAAGTGTAAATAGGTAATGTCAGACCAAATTAAATTTGTGAGTTTAAATTTCAGTGTACCCTCCTCCAGTTTAAGCCTATATTGTAGATAGTGAGATGTACTCTTGAAGAAGAAGTTACCTATGGGACCCAAGTTCTATATGCTAGTATTTTCATTCATTTGAGGGATGGTATGAATTATTTGGTTTACGAAAAAATTATGACTCAGAGAACTATTTTTGCCTAAATATTGAACCACGGATAAATGATGACAAAATATCGAGTCATGTGTGCTGCGATGAAAGTGCCCCTCACTTTACACCAGACCCGGTTTGGCTCAATGAAGATGGAATGACTTATTAGTTAACGGTCTATAACATACTATTAAAATATGCATAATCTACTTTCCTATTCCACATAATATACTAGTTAGTGATATAATTTCTTGTGGTTGAAGGGTGTTTGGCTTTATGAAACTGCCATAACATATTAGTCTATGGTCTATAACATTCTAATATATTATGCATAACATACTTTTCTATTATGCTTAACATTCTAGTTAATGGTACAATTTCACAAGGTTAAAGGGCGTTTGGTCTTTTTTAAGCTGGCATAACATATTAGTTTATAGTTTATAACATACAAAAATTTTTACATAACTTACTTTCTCATTCTTTATAATTAACTAGTTAATGGAATAATTTTTCGTGGTTGAGAGGTATTTGGCCCTATAAAGCTAACATATCATATTAGTAGATTGTATTTCACAAACTATTATGTTATGCATAATATCGTTCCCATCTTTGCTTAACTTAGGATTGGTTCATTATTATTTGTATAAATCGGTTCAAGGGAAAACATATCATGATACTAGCCATAGAATCCATCACTTCATATTTTGCCAACATATATTTGAGCTTGAAATTTAGCACCGAAGTTGCTCCATTAGCTGTAGTTCTCGCTGTTGACTAGTGATATGTTGATCACATAGTTGAGAATTTATTAGCACCTTTGTATTAGAGGCATAGGTGAGGTAGCAACCCCCATGATACTCTTGACCACCAATGGAGAGTCCCCCTTGATTATGACTTATTTCTTTCGAAAAAAAAAGATTTGCAACAAGTATATGGTTAAGAAAAAGTAATTCGCTTAAGTAAAGCCATCTCTTTTATGATGTAGGGGCAACATTACAATAAGCGTAGAGAACTTTGATGATCTCTGATGATTGACCCCTACCGGCGATATTTAAGGATTTGTTTGAAGATTGGTTAAAATTAGATTTTGTGGTATCTTGGTTAGGATGGTCCATATAATATGAAGTTGGGGTTCACTAATATTTGGCAATTAAGGAAATCCCCTAATTTGGCCTGGATTTTGGTTCTTAAAGGTAAGGCAGTCTAAATTTGAAGGTTATTTCAAATCTAGGAAGCAATAGGACAAGTAAAAAAAAGATGATCTTGTGTTTCTTCAGAGGCCAAACAGAGAGAAGATGATGCAGTAACAATCAATTGCCAATTAACAAAAACAAAGGACTCTAGAAGGGAATCACGAAGACAAAGCCATATTAGCATTGTGCTTGGGAGAAAAGTGTAAATAGGTAATGTCAGACCAAATTAAATTTGTGAGTTTAATTTTCAGTGTACCCTCCTCCAGTTTTTGCCTATATTGTAGATAGTGAGATGTACTCTTGAAGAAGAAGTTACCTATGGGACCCAAGTTCGATATGCTAGTATTTTCAGTTATTTGAGGGATGGTATGCATTATTTGGTTTACGAAAAATTATGACTCAGAGAACTATTTTTGCCTAAATATTGAACCACGGATAAATGATGACAAAATATCGAGTCATGTGTGCTGCGATGAAAGTGCCCCTCACTTTACACCAGACCCGGTTTGGCTCAATGAAGATGGAATGACTTATTAGTTAACGGTCTATAACATACTATTAAAATATGCATAATCTACTTTCCTATTCCACATAATATACTAGTTAGTGATATAATTTCTTGTGGTTGAAGGGTGTTTGGCTTTATGAAACTGCCATAACATATTAGTCTATGGTCTATAACATTCTAATATATTATGCATAACATACTTTTCTATTATGCTTAACATTCTAGTTAATGGTACAATTTCACAAGGTTAAAGGGCGTTTGGTCTTTTTAAGCTGGCATAACATATTAGTTTATAGTTTATAACATACAAAAATTTTTTACATAACTTACTTTCTCATTCTTTATAATTAACTAGTTAATGGAATAATTTTTCGTGGTTGAGAGGTATTTGGCCCTATAAAGCTAACATATCATATTAGTAGATTGTATTTCACAAACTATTATGTTATGCATAATATACGTTCCCGTCTTGCTTAACTTAGGATTGGTTCATTATTATTTGTATAAATCGGTTCAAGGGAAAACATATACGTATACTCGCCATAGAATCCATCACTTCATATTTTGCCAACATATATTTGAGCTTGAGAAATTTAGCACCGAAGTTGCTCCATTAGCTGTAGTTCTCGCTGTTGACTAGTGATATGTTGATCACATAGTTGAGAATTTATTAGCACCTTTGTATTAGAGGCATAGGTGAGGTAGCAACCCCATGATACTCTTGACCACCAATGGAGAGTCCCCTTGATTATGACTTATTTCTTTCGAAAAAAGATTTGCAACAAGTATATGGTTAAGAAAAAGTAATTCGCTTAAGTAAAGCCATCTCTTTTATGATGTAGGGGCAACATTACAATAAGCGTAGAGAACTTTGATGATCTCTGATGATTGACCCCTACCGGCGATATTTAAGGATTTGTTTGAAGATTGGTTAAAATTAGATTTTGTGGTATCTTGGTTAGGATGGTCCATATAATATGAAGTTGGGGTTCACTAATATTTGGCAATTAAGGAAATCCCCTAATTTGGCCTGGATTTTGGTTCTTAAAGGTAAGGCAGTCTAAATTTGAAGGTTATTTCAAATCTAGGAAGCAATAGGACAAGTAAAAAAAAGATGATCTTGTGTTTCTTCAGAGGCCAAACAGAGAGAAGATGATGCAGTAACAATCAATTGCCAATTAACAAAAACAAAGGACTCTAGAAGGGAATCACGAAGACAAAGCCATATTAGCATTGTGCTTGGGAGAAAAGTGTAAATAGGTAATGTCAGACCAAATTAAATTTGTGAGTTTAATTTTCAGTGTACCCTCCTCCAGTTTTTGCCTATATTGTAGATAGTGAGATGTACTCTTGAAGAAGAAGTTACCTATGGGACCCAAGTTCGATATGCTAGTATTTTCAGTTATTTGAGGGATGGTATGCATTATTTGGTTTACGAAAAATTATGACTCAGAGAACTATTTTTGCCTAAATATTGAACCACGGATAAATGATGACAAAATATCGAGTCATGTGTGCTGCGATGAAAGTGCCCCTCACTTAACACCAGACCCGGTTTGGCTCAATGAAGATGGAATGACATATTAGTTAACGGTCTATAACATACTATTAAAATATGCATAATCTACTTTCCAATTCCACATAATATACTAGTTAGATATATAATTTCTTGTGGTTGAAGGGTGTTTGGCTTTATGAAACTGCCATAACATATTAGTCTATGGTCTATAACATTCTAATATATTATGCATAACATACTTTTCTATTATGCTTAACATTCTAGTTAATGGTACAATTTCACAAGGTTAAAGGGCGTTTGGTCTTTTTAAGCTGGCATAACATATTAGTTTAAAGTTTATAACATACAAAAATTTTTTACATAACTTACTTTCTCATTCTTTATAATTAACTAGTTAATGGAATAATTTTTCGTGGTTGAGAGGTATTTGGCCCTATAAAGCTAACATATCATATTAGTAGATTGTATTTCACAAACTATTATGTTATGCATAATATACGTTCCCATCTTGCTTAACTTAGGATTGGTTCATTATTATTTGTATAAATCGGTTCAAGGGAAAACATATACGTATACTCGCCATAGAATCCATCACTTCATATTTTGCCAACATATATTTGAGCTTCGAAATTTAGCACCGAGTTGCTCCATTAGCTGTAGTTCTCGCTGTTGACTAGTGATATGTTGATCACATAGTTGAGAATTTATTAGCACCTTTGTATTAGAGGCATAGGTGAGGTAGCAACCCCCATGATACTCTTGACCACCAATGGAGAGTCCCCCTTGATTATGACTTATTTCTTTCGAAAAAAGATTTGCAACAAGTATATGGTTAAGAAAAAGTAATTCGCTTAAGTAAAGCCATCTCTTTTATGATGTAGGGGCAACATTACAATAAGCGTAGAGAACTTTGATGATCTCTGATGATTGACCCCCTACCGCTTATATTTAAGGATTTGTTTGAAGATTGGTTAAAATTAGATTTTGTGGTATCTTGGTTAGGAGGGTCCATATAATATGAAGTTGGGGTTCACTAATATTTGGCAATTAAGGAAATCCCCTAATTTGGCCTGGATTTTGGTTCTTAAAGGTAAGGCAGTCTAAATTTGAAGGTTATTTCAAATCTAGGAAGCAATAGGACAAGTAAAAAAAATGATCTTGTGTTTCTTCAGAGGCCAAACAGAGAGAAGATGATGCAGTAACAATCAATTGCCAATTAACAAAAACAAAGGACTCTAGAAGGGAATCACGAAGACAAAGCCATATTAGCATTGTGCTTGGGAGAAAAGTGTAAATAGGTAATGTCAGACCAAATTAAATTTGTGAGTTTAATTTTCAGTGTACCCTCCTCCAGTTTTTGCCTATATTGTAGATAGTGAGATGTACTCTTGAAGAAGAAGTTACCTATGGGACCCAAGTTCTATATGCTAGTATTTTCAGTTATTTGAGGGATGGTATGCATTATTTGGTTTACTTAAAAATTATGACTCAGAGAACTATTTTTGCCTAAATATTGAACCACGGATAAATGATGACAAAATATCGAGTCATGTGTGCTGCGATGAAAGTGCCCCTCACTTAACACCAGACCGGTTTGGCTCAATGAAGATGGAATGACATATTAGTTAACGGTCTATAACATACTATTAAAATATGCATAATCTACTTTCCAATTCCACATAATATACTAGTTAGATATATAATTTCTTGTGGTTGAAGGGTGTTTGGCTTTATGAAACTGCCATAACATATTAGTCTATGGTCTATAACATTCTAATATATTATGCATAACATACTTTTCTATTATGCTTAACATTCTAGTTAATGGTACAATTTCACAAGGTTAAAGGGCGTTTGGTCTTTTTAAGCTGGCATAACATATTAGTTTAAAGTTTATAACATACAAAAATTTTTTACATAACTTACTTTCTCATTCTTTATAATAAACTAGTTAATGGAATAATTTTTCGTGGTTGAGAGGTATTTGGCCCTATAAAGCTAACATATCATATTAGTAGATTGTATATCACAAACTATTATGTTATGCATAATATACGTTCCCATCTTGCTTAACTTAGCATTGGTTCATTATTATTTGTATAAATGGGTTCAAGGGAATACATATACGTATACTCGCCATCGAATCCATCACTTGATATTTTGCCAACATATATTTTAGCTTCGAAATTTAGCACCGAGTTGCTCCATGAGCTGTAGTTCTCGCTGTTGACTAGTGATATGTTGATCACCTAGTTGAGAATTTATTAGCACCTTTGTATTAGTGGCATAGGTAAGGTAGCAACCCCCTTGATACTCTTGACCACCAATGGAGAGTCCCCCTTGATTATGACCTATTTCTTTCGAAAAAAGATTTGCAACAAGTATATGGTTAAGAAAAAGTAATTAAGCTTAAGTAAAGCCATCTCTTTTTTTTATGATGTAGGGGCAACATTACAATAAGCGTAGAGAACTTTGATGATCTCTGATGATTGACCCCTACCGGCGATATTTAAGGATTTGTTTGAAGATTGGTTAAAATTAGATTTTGTGGTATCTTGGTTAGGAGAGTCCATATAATATGAAGTTGGGGTTCACTAATACTTGGCAATTAAGGAAATCCCCTAATTTGGCCTGGATTTTGGTTCTTAAAGGTAAGGGAGTCTAAATTTGAAGGTTATTTCAAATCTAGGAAGCAATAGGACAAGTAAAAAAAAGATGATCTTGTGTTTCTTCAGAGGCCAAACAAAGAGAAGATGATGCAGTTACAATCAATTGCCAATTAACAAAAACAAAGGACTCTAGAAGGGATTCACGAAGACAAAGCCATATTAGCATTGTGCAAGGGAGAAAAGCATAAATAGGTAATGTAAGACCAAATTAAATTTGTGAGTTTAATTTTCAGTGTACCCTCCTCCAGTTTTTGCCTATATTGTAGATAGTGAGATGTACTTTTGAAGAAGAAGTTACCTATGGGACCCAAGTTCTATAAGCTACTATTTTCATTTATTTGAGGGATGGTATGCATTATTTGGTTTACGAAAAATTATGACTCAGAGAAATTATTTTTGCCTAAATATTGAACCACGGATAAATGATGACAAAATATCGAGTCATGTGTGCTGCGATGAAAGTGCCCCTCACTTAACACCTGACCCGGTTTGGCTCAATGAAGATGGAATGACTTATTAGTTAACGGTCTATAACATACTATTAAAATATGCATAATCTACTTTCCAATTCCACATAATATACTAGTTAGATATATAATTTCTTGTGGTTGAAGGGTGTTTGGCTTTATGAAACTGCCATAACATATTAGTCTATGGTCTATAACATTCTAATATATTATGCATAACATACTTTTCTATTATGCTTAACATTCTAGTTAATGGTACAATTTCACAAGGTTAAAGGGCGTTTGGTCTTTTTAAGCTGGCATAACATATTAGTTTAAAGTTTATAACATACAAAAATTTTTACATAACTTACTTTCTCATTCTTTATAATAAACTAGTTAATGGAATAATTTTTCGTGGTTGAGAGGTATTTGGCCCTATAAAGCTAACATATCATATTAGTAGATTGTATATCACAAACTATTATGTTATGCATAATATAATGTTCCCATCTTGCTTAACTTAGCATTGGTTCATTATTATTTGTATAAATCGGTTCAAGGGAATACATATCATTATACTATACATCGAATCCATCACTTGATATTTTGCCAACATATATTTTAGCTTCGAAATTTAGCACCGAGTTGCTCCATGAGCTGTAGTTCTCGCTGTTGACTAGTGATATGTTGATCACCTAGTTGAGAATTTATTAGCACCTTTGTATTAGTGGCATAGGTAAGGTAGCAACCCCCTTGATACTCTTGACCACCAATGGAGAGTCCCCCTTGATTATGACCTATTTCTTTCGAAAAAAGATTTGCAACAAGTATATGGTTAAGAAAAAGTAATTCGCTTAAGTAAAGCCATCTCTTTTATGATGTAGGGGCAACATTACAATAAGCGTAGAGAACTTTGATGATCTCTGATGATTGACCCCTACCGGCGATATTTAAGGATTTGTTTGAAGATTGGTTAAAATTAGATTTTGTGGTATCTTGGTTAGGAGAGTCCATATAATATGAAGTTGGGGTTCACTAATATTTGGCAATTAAGGAAATCCCCTAATTTGGCCTGGATTTTGGTTCTTAAAGGTAAGGGAGTCTAAATTTGAAGGTTATTTCAAATCTAGGAAGCAATAGGACAAGTAAAAAAAAGATGATCTTGTGTTTCTTCAGAGGCCAAACAAAGAGAAGATGATGCAGTTACAATCAATTGCCATTTAACAAAAACAAAGGACTCTAGAAGGGATTCACGAAGACAAAGCCATATTAGCATTGTGCAAGGGAGAAAAGCATAAATAGGTAATGTAAGACCAAATTAAATTTGTGAGTTTAATTTTCAGTGTACCCTCCTCCAGTTTTTGCCTATATTGTAGATAGTGAGATGTACTCTTGAAGAAGAAGTTACCTATGGGACCCAAGTTCTATATGCTAGTATTTTCATTCATTTGAGGGATGGTATGAATTATTTGGTTTACGAAAAATTATGACTCAGAGAACTATTTTTGCCTAAATATTGAACCACGGATAAATGATGACAAAATATCGAGTCATGTGTGCTGCGATGAAAGTGCCCCTCACTTTACACCAGACCCGGTTTGGCTCAATGAAGATGGAATGACTTATTAGTTAACGGTCTATAACATACTATTAAAATATGCATAATCTACTTTCCTATTCCACATAATATACTAGTTAGTGATATAATTTCTTGTGGTTGAAGGGTGTTTGGCTTTATGAAACTGCCATAACATATTAGTCTATGGTCTATAACATTCTAATATATTATGCATAACATACTTTTCTATTATGCTTAACATTCTAGTTAATGGTACAATTTCACAAGGTTAAAGGGCGTTTGGTCTTTTTAAGCTGGCATAACATATTAGTTTATAGTTTATAACATACAAAAATTTTTTACATAACTTACTTTCTCATTCTTTATAATTAACTAGTTAATGGAATAATTTTTCGTGGTTGAGAGGTATTTGGCCCTATAAAGCTAACATATCATATTAGTAGATTGTATTTCACAAACTATTATGTTATGCATAATATACGTTCCCGTCTTGCTTAACTTAGGATTGGTTCATTATTATTTGTATAAATCGGTTCAAGGGAAAACATATACGTATACTCGCCATAGAATCCATCACTTCATATTTTGCCAACATATATTTGAGCTTCGAAATTTAGCACCGAGTTGCTCCATTAGCTGTAGTTCTCGCTGTTGACTAGTGATATGTTGATCACATAGTTGAGAATTTATTAGCACCTTTGTATTAGAGGCATAGGTGAGGTAGCAACCCCCATGATACTCTTGACCACCAATGGAGAGTCCCCCTTGATTATGACTTATTTCTTTCGAAAAAAGATTTGCAACAAGTATATGGTTAAGAAAAAGTAATTCGCTTAAGTAAAGCCATCTCTTTTATGATGTAGGGGCAACATTACAATAAGCGTAGAGAACTTTGATGATCTCTGATGATTGACCCCTACCGGCGATATTTAAGGATTTGTTTGAAGATTGGTTAAAATTAGATTTTGTGGTATCTTGGTTAGGATGGTCCATATAATATGAAGTTGGGGTTCACTAATATTTGGCAATTAAGGAAATCCCCTAATTTGGCCTGGATTTTGGTTCTTAAAGGTAAGGCAGTCTAAATTTGAAGGTTATTTCAAATCTAGGAAGCAATAGGACAAGTAAAAAAAAGATGATCTTGTGTTTCTTCAGAGGCCAAACAGAGAGAAGATGATGCAGTAACAATCAATTGCCAATTAACAAAAACAAAGGACTCTAGAAGGGAATCACGAAGACAAAGCCATATTAGCATTGTGCTTGGGAGAAAAGTGTAAATAGGTAATGTCAGACCAAATTAAATTTGTGAGTTTAATTTTCAGTGTACCCTCCTCCAGTTTTTGCCTATATTGTAGATAGTGAGATGTACTCTTGAAGAAGAAGTTACCTATGGGACCCAAGTTCGATATGCTAGTATTTTCAGTTATTTGAGGGATGGTATGCATTATTTGGTTTACGAAAAATTATGACTCAGAGAACTATTTTTGCCTAAATATTGAACCACGGATAAATGATGACAAAATATCGAGTCATGTGTGCTGCGATGAAAGTGCCCCTCACTTTACACCAGACCCGGTTTGGCTCAATGAAGATGGAATGACTTATTAGTTAACGGTCTATAACATACTATTAAAATATGCATAATCTACTTTCCTATTCCACATAATATACTAGTTAGTGATATAATTTCTTGTGGTTGAAGGGTGTTTGGCTTTATGAAACTGCCATAACATATTAGTCTATGGTCTATAACATTCTAATATATTATGCATAACATACTTTTCTATTATGCTTAACATTCTAGTTAATGGTACAATTTCACAAGGTTAAAGGGCGTTTGGTCTTTTTTAAGCTGGCATAACATATTAGTTTATAGTTTATAACATACAAAAATTTTTTACATAACTTACTTTCTCATTCTTTATAATTAACTAGTTAATGGAATAATTTTTCGTGGTTGAGAGGTATTTGGCCCTATAAAGCTAACATATCATATTAGTAGATTGTATTTCACAAACTATTATGTTATGCATAATATACGTTCCCATCTTGCTTAACTTAGGATTGGTTCATTATTATTTGTATAAATCGGTTCAAGGGAAAACATATACGTATACTCGCATAGAATCCATCACTTCATATTTTGCCAACATATATTTGAGCTTCGAAATTTAGCACCGAGTTGCTCCATTAGCTGTAGTTCTCGCTGTTGACTAGTGATATGTTGATCACATAGTTGAGAATTTATTAGCACCTTTGTATTAGAGGCATAGGTGAGGTAGCAACCCCCATGATACTCTTGACCACCAATGGAGAGTCCCCCTTGATTATGACTTATTTCTTTCGAAAAAAGATTTGCAACAAGTATATGGTTAAGAAAAAGTAATTCGCTTAAGTAAAGCCATCTCTTTTATGATGTAGGGGCAACATTACAATAAGCGTAGAGAACTTTGATGATCTCTGATGATTGACCCCTACCGGCGATATTTAAGGATTTGTTTGAAGATTGGTTAAAATTAGATTTTGTGGTATCTTGGTTAGGATGGTCCATATAATATGAAGTTGGGGTTCACTAATATTTGGCAATTAAGGAAATCCCCTAATTTGGCCTGGATTTTGGTTCTTAAAGGTAAGGCAGTCTAAATTTGAAGGTTATTTCAAATCTAGGAAGCAATAGGACAAGTAAAAAAAAGATGATCTTGTGTTACTTCAGAGGCCAAACAGAGAGAAGATGATGCAGTAACAATCAATTGCCAATTAACAAAAACAAAGGACTCTAGAAGGGAATCACGAAGACAAAGCCATATTAGCATTGTGCTTGGGAGAAAAGTGTAAATAGGTAATGTCAGACCAAATTAAATTTGTGAGTTTAATTTTCAGTGTACCCTCCTCCAGTTTTTGCCTATATTGTAGATAGTGAGATGTACTCTTGAAGAAGAAGTTACCTATGGGACCCAAGTTCTATATGCTAGTATTTTCAGTTATTTGAGGGATGGTATGCATTATTTGGTTTACGAAAAATTATGACTCAGAGAACTATTTTTGCCTAAATATTGAACCACGGATAAATGATGACAAAATATCGAGTCATGTGTGCTGCGATGAAAGTGCCCCTCACTTAACACCAGACCCGGTTTGGCTCAATGAAGATGGAATGACATATTAGTTAACGGTCTATAACATACTATTAAAATATGCATAATCTACTTTCCAATTCCACATAATATACTAGTTAGATATATAATTTCTTGTGGTTGAAGGGTGTTTGGCTTTATGAAACTGCCATAACATATTAGTCTATGGTCTATAACATTCTAATATATTATGCATAACATACTTTTCTATTATGCTTAACATTCTAGTTAATGGTACAATTTCACAAGGTTAAAGGGCGTTTGGTCTTTTTTAAGCTGGCATAACATATTAGTTTAAAGTTTATAACATACAAAAATTTTTTTTATAACTTACTTTCTCATTCTTTATAATTAACTAGTTAATGGAATAATTTTTCGTGGTTGAGAGGTATTTGGCCCTATAAAGCTAACATATCATATTAGTAGATTGTATATCACAAACTATTATGTTATGCATAATATAATGTTCCCATCTTGCTTAACTTAGGATTGGTTCATTATTATTTGTATAAATCGGTTCAAGGGAAACATATATCGTTATACTATAGATAGAATCCATCACTTCATATTTTGCCAACATATATTTGAGCTTGAAATTTAGCAATCGAAGTTGCTCCATTAGCTGTAGTTCTCGCTGTTGACTAGTGATATGTTGATCACCTAGTTGAGAATTTATTAGCACCTTTGTATTAGTGGCATAGGTGAGGTAGCAACCCCCATGATACTCTTGACCACCAATGGAGAGTCCCCTTGATTATGACCTATTTCTTTCGAAAAAAGATTTGCAACAAGTATATGGTTAAGAAAAAAAGTAATTCGCTTTAAGTAAAGCCATCTCTTTTTTGATGATGTAGGGGCAACATTACAATAAGCGTGAGAACTTTGATGATCTCTGATGATTGACCCCTACCGCTGATATTTAAGGATTTGTTTGAAGATTGGTTAAAATTAGATTTTGTGGTATCTTGGTTAGGAGGGTCCATATAATATGAAGTTGGGGTTCACTAATATTTGGCAATTAAGGAAATCCCCTAATTTGGCCTGGATTTTGGTTCTTAAAGGTAAGGGAGTCTAAATTTGAAGGTTATTTCAAATCTAGGAAGCAATAGGACAAGTAAAAAAATGATCTTGTGTTTCTTCAGAGGCCAAACAAAGAGAAGATGATGCAGTAACAATCAATTGCCAATTAACAAAAAAAACAAAGGACTCTAGAAGGGAATCACGAAGACAAAGCCATATTAGCATTGTGCTTGGGAGAAAAGTGTAAATAGGTAATGTCAGACCAAATTAAATTTGTGAGTTTAATTTTCAGTGTACCCTCCTCCAGTTTTTGCCTATATTGTAGATAGTGAGATGTACTCTTGAAGAAGAAGTTACCTATGGGACCCAAGTTCTATAAGCTACTATTTTCTGTTATTTGAGGGATGGTATGCATTATTTGGTTTACGAAAAATTATGACTCAGAGAATTATTTTTGCCTAAATATTGAACCACGGATAAATGATGACAAAATATCGAGTCATGTGTGCTGCGATGAAAGTGCCCCTCACTTAACACCAGACCCGGTTTGGCTCAATGAAGATGGAATGACATATTAGTTAACGGTCTATAACATACTATTAAAATATGCATAATCTACTTTCCAATTCCACATAATATACTAGTTAGATATATAATTTCTTGTGGTTGAAGGGTGTTTGGCTTTATGAAACTGCCATAACATATTAGTCTATGGTCTATAACATTCTAATATATTATGCATAACATACTTTTCTATTATGCTTAACATTCTAGTTAATGGTACAATTTCACAAGGTTAAAGGGCGTTTGGTCTTTTTAAGCTGGCATAACATATTAGTTTAAAGTTTATAACATACAAAAATTTTTTTTTACATAACTTACTTTCTCATTCTTTATAATAAACTAGTTAATGGAATAATTTTTCGTGGTTGAGAGGTATTTGGCCCTATAAAGCTAACATATCATATTAGTAGATTGTATATCACAAACTATTATGTTATGCATAATATAATTCCCCATCTTGCTTAACTTAGCATTGGTTCATTATTATTTGTATAAATCGGTTCAAGGGAATACATATAATTATACTAATACCATCGAATCCATCACTTGATATTTTGCCAACATATATTTTAGCTTCAAATTTAGCACCGAGTTGCTCCATGAGCTGTAGTTCTCGCTGTTGACTAGTGATATGTTGATCACCTAGTTGAGAATTTATTAGCACCTTTGTATTAGTGGCATAGGTAAGGTAGCAACCCCCTTGATACTCTTGACCACCAATGGAGAGTCCCCCTTGATTATGACCTATTTCTTTCGAAAAAAGATTTGCAACAAGTATATGGTTAAGAAAAAGTAATTCGCTTAAGTAAAGCCATCTCTTTTATGATGTAGGGGCAACATTACAATAAGCGTAGAGAACTTTGATGATCTCTGATGATTGACCCCTACCGGCGATATTTAAGGATTTGTTTGAAGATTGGTTAAAATTAGATTTTGTGGTATCTTGGTTAGGAGAGTCCATATAATATGAAGTTGGGGTTCACTAATACTTGGCAATTAAGGAAATCCCCTAATTTGGCCTGGATTTTGGTTCTTAAAGGTAAGGGAGTCTAAATTTGAAGGTTATTTCAAATCTAGGAAGCAATAGGACAAGTAAAAAAAAGATGATCTTGTGTTTCTTCAGAGGCCAAACAAAGAGAAGATGATGCAGTTACAATCAATTGCCAATTAACAAAAACAAAGGACTCTAGAAGGGATTCACGAAGACAAAGCCATATTAGCATTGTGCAAGGGAGAAAAGCATAAATAGGTAATGTAAGACCAAATTAAATTTGTGAGTTTAATTTTCAGTGTACCCTCCTCCAGTTTTTGCCTATATTGTAGATAGTGAGATGTACTTTTGAAGAAGAAGTTACCTATGGGACCCAAGTTCTATAAGCTACTATTTTCTGTTATTTGAGGGATGGTATGCATTATTTGGTTTACGAAAAATTATGACTCAGAGAATTATTTTTGCCTAAATATTGAACCACGGATAAATGATGACAAAATATCGAGTCATGTGTGCTGCGATGAAAGTGCCCCTCACTTAACACCTGACCCGGTTTGGCTCAATGAAGATGGAATGACTTATTAGTTAACGGTCTATAACATACTATTAAAATATGCATAATCTACTTTCCAATTCCACATAATATACTAGTTAGATATATAATTTCTTGTGGTTGAAGGGTGTTTGGCTTTATGAAACTGCCATAACATATTAGTCTATGGTCTATAACATTCTAATATATTATGCATAACATACTTTTCTATTATGCTTAACATTCTAGTTAATGGTACAATTTCACAAGGTTAAAGGCGTTTGGTCTTTTTAAGCTGGCATAACATATTAGTTTAAAGTTTATAACATACAAAAATTTTTTACATAACTTACTTTCTCATTCTTTATAATAAACTAGTTAATGGAATAATTTTTTTAGTGGTTGAGAGGTATTTGGCCCTATAAAGCTAACATATCATATTAGTAGATTGTATATCACAAACTATTATGTTATGCATAATATACGTTCCCATCTTGCTTAACTTAGGATTGGTTCATTATTATTTGTATAAATCGGTTCAAGGGAAAACATATACGTATACTCGCCATCGAATCCATCACTTGATATTTTGCCAACATATATTTGAGCTTCGAAATTTAGCACCGAGTTGCTCCATGAGCTGTAGTTCTCGCTGTTGACTAGTGATATGTTGATCACCTAGTTGAGAATTTATTAGCACCTTTGTATTAGTGGCATAGGTGAGGTAGCAACCCCCTTGATACTCTTGACCACCAATGGAGAGTCCCCCTTGATTATGACCTATTTCTTTCGAAAAAAGATTTGCAACAAGTATATGGTTAAGAAAAAGTAATTCGCTTAAGTAAAGCCATCTGTTTTATGATGTAGGGGCAACATTACAATAAGCGTAGAGAACCTTGATGATCTCTGATGATTGACCCCTACCGGCGATATCTAAGGATTTGTTTGAAGATTGGTTAAAATTAGATTTTGTGGTATCTTGGTTAGGAGAGTCCATATAATATGAAGTTGGGGTTCACTAATATTTGGCAATTAAGGAAATCCCCTAATTTGGCCTGGATTTTGGTTCTTAAAGGTATGGGAGTCTAAATTTGAAGGTTATTTCAAATCTAGGAAGCAATAGGACAAGTAAAAAAAAAAGATGATCTTGTGTTTCTTCAGAGGCCAAACAAAGAGAAGATGATGCAGTTAACAATCAATTTCCAATTAACAAAAACAAAGGACCCTAGAAGGGAATCACGAAGACAAAGCCATATTAGCATTGTGCTTGGGAGAAAAGTGTAAATAGGTAATGTCAGACCAAATTAAATTTGTGAGTTTAATTTTCAGTGTACCCTCCTCCAGTTTTTGCCTATATTGTAGATAGTGAGATGTACTCTTGAAGAAGAAGTTACCTATGGGACCCAAGTTCTATAAGCTACTATTTTCAGTTATTTGAGGGATGGTATGCATTATTTGGTTTACGAAAAATTATGACTCAGAGAATTATTTTTGCCTAAATATTGAACCACGGATAAATGATGACAAAATATCGAGTCATGTGTGCTGCGATGAAAGTGCCCCTCACTTAACACCAGACCCGGTTTGGCTCAATGAAGATGGAATGACATATTAGTTAACGGTCTATAACATACTATTAAAATATGCATAATCTAGTTTCCAATTCCACATAATATACTAGTTAGTGATATAATTTCTTGTGGTTGAAGGGTGTTTGGCTTTATGAAACTGCCATAACATATTAGTCTATGGTCTATAACATTCTAATATATTATGCATAACATACTTTTCTATTATGCTTAACATTCTAGTTAATGGTACAATTTCACAAGGTTAAAGGGCGTTTGGTCTTTTTAAGCTGGCATAACATATTAGTTTAAAGTTTATAACATACAAAAATTTTTTACATAACTTACTTTCTCATTCTTTATAATAAACTAGTTAATGGAATAATTTTTCGTGGTTGAGAGGTATTTGGCCCTATAAATCTAACATATCATATTAGTAGATTGTATATCACAAACTATTATGTTATGCATAATATACGTTCCCATCTTGCTTAACTTAGGATTGGTTCATTATTATTTGTATAAATCGGTTCAAGGGAAAACATATACGTATACTCGCCATCGAATCCATCACTTGATATTTTGCCAACATATATTTGAGCTTCGAAATTTAGCACCGAGTTGCTCCATGAGTTGTAGTTCTCGCTGTTGACTAGTGATATGTTGATCACCTAGTTGAGAATTTATTAGCACCTTTGTATTAGTGGCATAGGTGAGGTAGCAACCCCCTTGATACTCTTGACCACCAATGGAGAGTCCCCCTTGATTATGACCTATTTCTTTCGAAAAAAGATTTGCAACAAGTATATGGTTAAGAAAAAGTAATTCGCTTAAGTAAAGCCATCTGTTTTATGATGTAGGGGCAACATTACAATAAGCGTAGAGAACCTTGATGATCTCTGATGATTGACCCCTACCGGCGATATCTAAGGATTTGTTTGAAGATTGGTTAAAATTAGATTTTGTGGTATCTTGGTTAGGAGAGTCCATATAATATGAAGTTGGGGTTCACTAATATTTGGCCATTAAGGAAATCCCCTAATTTGGCCTGGATTTTGGTTCTTAAAGGTATGGGAGTCTAAATTTGAAGGTTATTTCAAATCTAGGAAGCAATAGGACAAGTAAAAAAAAGATGATCTTGTGTTTCTTCAGAGGCCAAACAGAGAGAACGTGATGCAGTAACAATCAATTTCCAATTAACAAAAACAAAGGACCCTAGAAGGGAATCACGAAGACAAAGCCATATTAGCATTGTGCTTGGGAGAAAAGTGTAAATAGGTAATGTCAGACCAAATTAAATTTGTGAGTTTAATTTTCAGTGTACCCTCCTCCAGTTTTTGCCTATATTGTAGATAGTGAGATGTACTCTTGAAGAAGAAGTTACCTATGGGACCCAAGTTCTATAAGCTACTATTTTCTGTTATTTGAAGGATGGTATGCATTATTTGGTTTACGAAAAATTATGACTCAGAGAATTATTTCTGCCTAAATATTGAACCATGGATAAATGATGACAAAATATCGAGTCATGTGTGCTGCGAGGAAAGTGCCCCTCACTTAACACCAGACCGGTTTGGCTCAATGAAGATGGAATGACATATTAGTTAACGGTCTATAACATACTATTAAAATATGCATAATCTAGTTTCCAATTCCACATAATATACTAGTTAGTGATATAATTTCTTGTGGTTGAAGGGTGTTTGGCTTTATGAAAATGCCATAACATATTAGTCTATGGTCTATAACATTCTAATATATTATGCATAACATACTTTTCTATTATGCTTAACATTCTAGTTAATAGTACAATTTCACAAGGTTAAAGGGCGTTTGGTCTTTTTAAGCTGTCATAACATATTAATTTAAAGTTTATAACATACAAAAATTTTTTACATAACTTACTTTCTCATTCTTTATAATAAACTAGTTAATGAATAATTTTTCGTGGTTGAGAGGTATTTGGCCCTATAAAGCTTACATATCATATTAGTAGATTGTATATCACAAACTATTATGTTATGCATAATATACGTTCCCATCTTGCTTAACTTAGGATTGGTTCATTATTATTTGTATAAATCGGTTCAAGGGAAAACATATACGTATACTCGCCATCGAATCCATCACTTGATATTTTGCCAACATATATTTGAGCTTAGAAATTTAGCACCGAGTTGCTCCATGAGCTGTAGTTCTCGCTGTTGACTAGTGATATGTTGATCACCTAATTGAGAATTTATTAGCACCTTTGTATTTGTGGCATAGGTGAGGTAGCAACCCCCTTGATACTCTTGACCACCAATGGAGAGTCCCCCTTGATTATGACCTATTTCTTTCGAAAAAAGATTTGCAACAAGTATATGGTTAAGAAAAAGTAATTCGCTTAAGTAAAGCCATCTGTTTTATGATGTAGGGGCAACATTACAATAATCGTAGAGAACCTTGATGATCTCTGATGATTGACCCCTACCGGCGATATCTAAGGATTTGTTAGAAGATTGGTTAAAATTAGATTTTGTGGCATCTTGGTTAGGAGAGTCCATATAATATGAAGTTGGGGTTCACTAATATTTGGCAATTAAGGAAATCCCCTAATTTGGCCTGGATTTTGGTTCTTAAAGGTATGGGAGTCTAAATTTGAAGGTTATTTCAAATCTAGGAAGCAATAGGACAAGTAAAAAAAAGATGATCTTGTGTTTCTTCAGAGGCCAAATAGAGAGAACGTGATGCAGTAACAATCAATTTCCAATTAACAAAAACAAAGGACCCTAGAAGGGAATCACGAAGACAAAGCCATATTAGCATTGTGCTTGGGAGAAAAGTGTAAATAGGTAATGTCAGACCAAATTAAATTTGTGAGTTTAATTTTCAGTGTACCCTCCTCCAGTTTTTGCCTATATTGTAGATAGTGAGATGTACTCTTGAAGAAGAAGTTACCTATGGGACCCAAGTTCTATAAGCTACTATTTTCTGTTATTTGAGGGATGGTATGCATTATTTGGTTTACGAAAAATTATGACTCAGAGAATTATTTTTGCCTAAATATTGGACCACGGATAAATGATGACAAAATATCGAGTCATGTGTGCTGCGAGGAAAGTGCCCCTCACTTAACACCAGACCGGTTTGGCTCAATGAAGATGGAATGACATATTAGTTAACGGTCTATAACATACTATTAAAATATGCATAATCTACTTTCCAATTCCACATAATATACTAGTTAGTGATATAATTTCTTGTGGTTGAAGGGTGTTTGGCTTTATGAAACTGCCATAACATATTAGTCTATGGTCTATAACATTCTAATATATTATGCATAACATACTTTTCTATTATGCTTAACATTCTAGTTAATGGTACAATTTCACAAGGTTAAAGGGCGTTTGGTCTTTTTAAGCTGGCATAACATATTAGTTTAAAGTTTATAACATACAAAAATTTTTTACATAACTTACTTTCTCATTCTTTATAATAAACTAGTTAATGGAATAATTTTTCGTGGTTGAGAGGTATTTGGCCCTATAAAGCTAACATATCATATTAGAAGATTGTATATCACAAACTATTATGTTATGCATAATATACGTTCCCATCTTGCTTAACATAGGATTGGTTCATTATTATTTGTATAAATCGGTTCAAGGGAAAACATATACGTATACTCGCCATCGAATCCATCACTTCATATTTTGCCAACATATATTTGAGCTTCGAAATTTAGCACCGAGTTGCTCCATGAGTTGTAGTTCTCGCTGTTGACTAGTGATATGTTGATCACCTAGTTGAGAATTTATTAGCACCTTTGTATTAGTGGCATAGGTGAGGTAGCAACCCCCTTGATACTCTTGACCACCAATGGAGAGTCCCCCTTGATTATGACCTATTTCTTTCGAAAAAAGATTTGCAACAAGTATATGGTTAAGAAAAAGTAATTAAAGCAAGTAAAGCCATCTGTTTTATGATGTAGGGGCAACATTACAATAAGCGTAGAGAACCTTGATGATCTCTGATGATTGACCCCACCGGCTTATATCTAAGGATTTGTTTGAAGATTGGTTAAAATTAGATTTTGTGGTATCTTGGTTAGGAGAGTCCATATAATATGAAGTTGGGGTTCACTAATATTTGGCCATTAAGGAAATCCCCTAATTTGGCCTGGATTTTGGTTCTTAAAGGTATGGGAGTCTAAATTTGAAGGTTATTTCAAATCTAGGAAGCAATAGGACAAGTAAAAAAAAGATGATCTTGTGTTTCTTCAGAGGCCAAACAGAGAGAACATGATGTAGTAACAATCAATTGCCAATTACCAAAAACGGAGGACTCTATAAGGGAATCACAAAGACAAAGCCATATTAGGATTGTGCTTGGGAGAAAAGTGTAAATAGGTAATGTCAGACCAAATTAAATTTGTGAGTTTAATTTTCAGTGTACCCACCTCCAGTTTTTGCCTATATTGTAGATAGTGAGATGTACTCTTGAAGAAGAAGTTACCTATGGGACCCAAGTTCTATAAGCTACTATTTTCTGTTATTTGAGGGATGGTATGCATTATTTGGTTTACGAAAAATTATGACTCAGAGAATTATTTTTGCCTAAATATTGAACCATGGATAAATGATGACAAAATATCGAGTCATGTGTGCTGCGAGGAAAGTGCCCCTCACTTAACACCAGACCGGTTTGGCTCAATGAAGATGGAATGACATATTAGTTAACGGTCTATAACATACTATTAAAATATGCATAATCTAGTTTCCAATTCCACATAATATACTAGTTAGTGATATAATTTCTTGTGGTTGAAGGGTGTTTGGCTTTATGAAACTGCCATAACATATTAGTCTATGGTCTATAACATTCTAATATATTATGCATAACATACTTTTCTATTATGCTTAACATTCTAGTTAATGGTACAATTTCACAAGGTTAAAGGGCGTTTGGTCTTTTTAAGCTGGCATAACATATTAGTTTAAAGTTTATAACATACAAAAATTTTTTACGTAACTTACTTTCTCATTCTTTATAATAAACTAGTTAATGGAATAATTTTTCGTGGTTGAGAGGTATTTGGCCCTATAAAGCTTACATATCATATTAGTAGATTGTATATCACAAACTATTATGTTATGCATAATATACGTTCCCATCTTGCTTAACTTAGGATTGGTTCATTATTATTTGTATAAATCGGTTCAAGGGAAAACATATACGTATACTCGCCATCGAATCCATCACTTGATATTTTGCCAACATATATTTGAGCTTAGAAATTTAGCACCGAGTTGCTCCATGAGCTGTAGTTCTCGCTGTTGACTATTGATATGTTGATCACCTAATTGAGAATTTATTAGCACCTTTGTATTTGTGGCATAGGTGAGGTAGCAACCCCCTTGATACTCTTGACCACCAATGGAGAGTCCCCCTTGATTATGACCTATTTCTTTCGAAAAAAGATTTGCAACAAGTATATGGTTAAGAAAAAGTAATTCGCTTAAGTAAAGCCATCTGTTTTATGATGTAGGGGCAACATTACAATAAGCGTAGAGAACCTTGATGATCTCTGAGGATTGACCCCTACCGGCGATATCTAAGGATTTGTTAGAAGATTGGTTAAAATTAGATTTTGTTGTATCTTGGTTAGGAGAGTCCATATAATATGAAGTTGGGGTTCACTAATATTTGGCAATTAAGGAAATCCCCTAATTTGGCCTGGATTTTGGTTCTTAAAGGTATGGGAGTCTAAATTTGAAGGTTATTTCAAATCTAGGAAGCAATAGGACAAGTAAAAAAAAAAGATGATCTTGTGTTTCTTCTTCAGAGCCAAAAGAGAGAACGTGATGCAGTAACAATCAATTTCCAATTAACAAAAAAAAAAGGACCCTAGAAGGGAATCACGAAGACAAAGCCATATTAGCATTGTGCTTGGGAGAAAAGTGTAAATAGGTAATGTCAGACCAAATTAAATTTGTGAGTTTAATTTTCAGTGTACCCTCCTCCAGTTTTTGCCTATATTGTAGATAGTGAGATGTACTCTTGAAGAAGAAGTTACCTATGGGACCCAAGTTCTATAAGCTACTATTTTCTGTTATTTGAGGGATGGTATGCATTATTTGGTTTACGAAAAATTATGACTCAGAGAATTATTTTTGCCTAAATATTGAACCACGGATAAATGATGACAAAATATCGAGTCATGTGTGCTGCGAGGAAAGTGCCCCTCACTTAACACCAGACCCGGTTTGGCTCAATGAAGATGGAATGACATATTAGTTAACGGTCTATAACATACTATTAAAATATGCATAATCTACTTTCCAATTCCACATAATATACTAGTTAGTGATATAATTTCTTGTGGTTGAAGGGTGTTTGGCTTTATGAAACTGCCATAACATATTAGTCTATGATCTATAACATTCTAATATATTATGCATAACATACTTTTCTATTATGCTTAACATTCTAGTTAATGGTACAATTTCACAAGGTTAAAGGGCGTTTGGTCTTTTTAAGCTGGCATAACATATTAGTTTAAAGTTTATAACATACAAAAATTTTTTACATAACTTACTTTCTCATTCTTTATAATAAACTAGTTAATGGAATAATTTTTCGTGGTTGAGAGGTATTTGGCCCTATAAAGCTAACATATCATATTAGAAGATTGTATATCACAAACTATTATGTTATGCATAATATACGTTCCCATCTTGCTTAACATAGGATTGGTTCATTATTATTTGTATAAATCGGTTCAAGGGAAAACATATACGTATACTCGCCATCGAATCCATCACTTGATATTTTGCCAACATATATTTGAGCTTCGAAATTTAGCACCGAGTTGCTCCATGAGCTGTAGTTCTCGCTGTTGACTAGTGATATGTTGATCACCTAGTTGAGAATTTATTAGCACCTTTGTATTAGTGGCATAGGTGAGGTAGCAACCCCCTTGATACTCTTGACCACCAATGGAGAGTCCCCCTTGATTATGACCTATTTCTTTCAAAAAAAGATTTGCAACAAGTATATGGTTAAGAAAAATTAATTCGCTTAAGTAAAGCCATCTGTTTTATGATGTAGGGGCAACATTACAATAAGCGTAGAGAACCTTGATGATCTCTGATGATAGACCCCTACCGGCGATATCTAAGGATTTGTTTGAAGATTGGTTAAAATTAGATTTTGTGGTATCTTGGTTAGGAGAGTCCATATAATATGAAGTTGGGGTTCACTAATATTTGGCAATTAAGGAAATCCCCTAATTTGGCCTGGATTTTGGTTCTTAAAGGTATGGGAGTCTAAATTTGAAGGTTATTTCAAATCTAGGAAGCAATAGGACAAGTAAAAAAAAGATGATCTTGTGTTTCTTCAGAGGCCAAACAGAGAGAACGTGATGCAGTAACAATCAATTTCCAATTAACAAAAACAAAGGACCCTAGAAGGGAATCACGAAGACAAAGCCATATTAGCATTGTGCTTGGGAGAAAAGTGTAAATAGGTAATGTCAGACCAAATTAAATTTGTGAGTTTAATTTTCAGTGTACCCTCCTCCAATTTTTGCCTATATTGTAGATAGTGAGATGTACTCTTGAAGAAGAAGTTACCTATGGGACCCAAGTTCTATAAGCTACTATTTTCTGTTATTTGAGGGATGGTATGCATTATTTGGTTTACGAAAAATTATGACTCAGAGAATTATTTTTGCCTAAATATTGAACCACGGATAAATGATGACAAAATATCGAGTCATGTGTGCTGCGATGAAAGTGCCCCTCACTTAACACCAGACCCGGTTTGGCTCAATGAAGATGGAATGACATATTAGTTAACGGTCTATAACATACTATTAAAATATGCATAATCTAGTTTCCAATTCCACATAATATACTAGTTAGTGTTATAATTTCTTGTGGTTGAAGGGTGTTTGGCTTTATGAAACTGCCATAACATATTAGTCTATGGTCTATAACATTCTAATATATTATGCATAACATACTTTTCTATTATTCTTAACATTCTAGTTAATGGTACAATTTCACAAGGTTAAAGGGCGTTTGGTCTTTTTAAGCTGGCATAACATATTAGTTTAAAGTTTATAACATACAAAAATTTTTTACATAACTTACTTTCTCATTCTTTATAATAAACTAGTTAATGGAATAATTTTTCGTGGTTGAGAGGTATTTGGCCCTATAAATCTAACATATCATATTAGTAGATTGTATATCACAAACTATTATGTTATGCATAATATAATGCCCCATCTTGCTTAACTTAGGATTGGTTCATTATTATTTGTATAAATCGGTTCAAGGGAAAACATATAATGTATACTACTTACCGAATCCATCACTTCATATTTTGCCAACATATATTTGAGCTTCAAAATTTAGCACCGAAGTTGCTCCATGAGCTGTAGTTCTCGCTGTTGACTAGTGATATGTTGATCACCTAGTTGAGAATTTATTAGCACCTTTGTATTAGTGGCATAGGTGAGGTAGCAACCCCTTGATACTCTTGACCACCAATGGAGAGTCCCCATGATTATGACCTATTTCTTTCAAAAAAAGATTTGCAACAAGTATATGGTTAAGAAAAAAGTAATTAAACTTAAGTAAAGCCATCTGTTTTATGATGTAGGGGCAACATTACAATAAGCGTAGAGAACCTTGATGATCTCTGATGATTGACCCCTACCGCTTATATCTAAGGATTTGTTTGAAGATTGGTTAAAATTAGATTTTGTGGTATCTTGGTTAGGAGAGTCCATATAATATGAAGTTGGGGTTCACTAATATTTGGCAATTAAGGAAATCCCCTAATTTGGCCTGGATTTTGGTTCTTAAAGGTACGGGAGTCTAAATTTGAAGGTTATTTCAAATCTAGGAAGCAATAGGACAAGTAAAAAAAAGATGATCTTGTGTTTCTTCAGAGGCCAAACAGAGAGAACGTGATGCAGTAACAATCAATTTCCAATTAACAAAAACAAAGGACCCTAGAAGGGAATCACGAAGACAAAGCCATATTAGCATTGTGCTTGGGAGAAAAGTGTAAATAGGTAATGTCAGACCAAATTAAATTTGTGAGTTTAATTTTCAGTGTACCCTCCTCCAGTTTTTGCCTATATTGTAGATAGTGAGATGTACTCTTGAAGAAGAAGTTACCTATGGGACCCAAGTTCTATAAGCTACTATTTTCAGTTATTTGAGGCATGGTATGCATTATTTGGTTTACGAAAAATTATGACTCAGAGAATTATTTTTGCCTAAATATTGAACCACGGATAAATGATGACAAAATATCGAGTCATGTGTGCTGCGATGAAAGTGCCCCTCACTTAACACCAGACCCGGTTTGGCTCAATGAAGATGGAATGACATATTAGTTAACGGTCTATAACATACTATTAAAATATGCATAATCTAGTTTCCAATTCCACATAATATACTAGTTAGTGTTATAATTTCTTGTGGTTGAAGGGTGTTTGGCTTTATGAAACTGCCATAACATATTAGTCTATGGTCTATAACATTCTAATATATTATGCATAACATACTTTTCTATTATTCTTAACATTCTAGTTAATGGTACAATTTCACAAGGTTAAAGGGCGTTTGGTCTTTTTAATCTGGCATAACATATTAGTTTGTAGTTTATAACATACAAAAATTTTTTACATAACTTACTTTCTCATTCTCTATAATAAACTCGTTAATGGAATAATTTTTCGTGGTTGAGAGGTATTTGGCCCTATAAAGCTAACATATCATATTAGTAGATTGTATATCACAAACTATTATGTCATGCATAATATACGGTCCCAACTTGCTTAATTTAGGATTGGTTCATTATTATTTGTATAAATTGGTTCAAGGGAAAACATATACGTATACTCGCCATCGAATCTATCACTTGATATTTTGCCAACATATATCTGAGCTTCGGAATTTAGCACCCATTTGCTCCATGAGCTGTAATTCTCGCTGTTCACTAGTGATATGTTGATCACCTAGTTGAGAATTTATTAGCACCTTTGTATTAGTGGCATAGGTGAGGTAGCAACCCCCTTGATACTCTTGACCACCAATGGAGAGTCCCCCTTGATTATGACCTATTTCTTGCAAAAAAAGATTTGCAACAAGTATATGGTTAAGAAAAAGTAATTCGCTTAAGTAAAGCCATCTGTTTTATGATGTAGGGGCAACATTACAATAAGCGTAGAGAACCTTGATGATCTCTGATGATTGATCCCCACCGGCGATATTTAAGGATTTTTTTGAAGATTGGTTAAAATTAGATTTTGTGGTATCTTGGTTAGGAGGGTCCATATAATATGAAGTTGGGGTTCACTAACATTTGGCAAATAAGGAAATCCCCTAATTTGGCCTGGATTTTGGTTCGTAAATGTAAGGGAGTCTAAATTTGAAGGTTATTTCAAATCTAGGAAGCAAATGAACAAGTAAAAAAAAGATGATCTTGCGTTTCTTCAGAGGCCAAACAGAGAGAACATGATGCAGTAACAATCAATTCCCAATTAACAAAAATAAAAAAGTCTAGAAGGGAATCACGAAGACAAAGCCGTATTAGCATTGTGCTTGGGAGAAAAGTGTAAATAGGTAATGTCATACCAAATTAAACTTGTGAGTTTAAATTTTAGTGTACCCTCCTCCACATTTATCCTATATTGTAGATAGTGAGATGTACTCTTGAAGAAGAAGTTACCTATGGGACCCAAGTTCTATATGCTAGTATTTTCAGTCATTTGAGGGATGGTATGCATTATTTGGTTGACGAAAAATTATGACTCATAGAACTATTTTTTCCTACATATTGAACCACGGATAAATGTTGACCAAATATCTAGTCATGTGTGCTGCGATGAAAGTGCCCCTCACTTAACACCACACTCGGTTTGGCCCAATGATGATGGAATAACATATTAGTTAACGGTCTAGAACTTCCTATTAAAATATGCATAATCTACTTTCGAATTCCACATAATATACCAGTTAGTGATATAATTTCTTGTGGTTGAAGGGTGTTTGGCTTTATAAAACTGCCATAACATATTAGTCTATGGTCTGTAACATTCTAATATATTATGCATAACATACTTTTCTATTATGATTAACATTCTAGTTAATGGCACAATTTCACAAGGTTAAAGGTTGTTTGGTCTTTTTAAGCTGGCATAACATATTAGTTAATAGTCTATAACATACTAAAATTTTATACATAACCTACTTTCTCATTCTAGATAATAAACTTGTTAATGGATTAATTTTTCGTGGTTGAGAGGTATTTGGCCCTACAAAGCTAACATATCATATTAGTAGATTGTATATCACAAACTATTATGTTATGCATAATATACGTTCCCAACTTGCTTAACTTAGGATTGGTTCATTGCTATTTGTATAAATCGGTTCAAGGGTAAACATATACGTGTACAAGCCATCGAATCTATCACTTGATATTTTGCCAACAAATATCTGAGCTTCGAAATTTAGCAACCAGTTCCTCCATGAGTTGTAATTCTCACTGTTGACTAGTGATATGTTGATCACCTAGTTGAGAATTTATTAGCACCTTTGTTTTAGTGGGATAAGTGAGGTAGAAACCCCCTTGATACTCTTGACCACCAATAGAGTGTCCCCCTCGATGATGACCTATTTCTTGCGAAAAAAGATTTGCAACAGGTATATGGTTAAGAAAAAGTAATTCGCTTAAGTTAAGCCATCTGTTTTATGATGTAGGGGCCGCATTACAATAAGCATAGAGAACCTTGATGATCTATGATGATCGACCCCCACCAGCAATATTTAAGGATTTGTTTGAAGATTGGTTAAAATTAGATTTTGTGGTATCTTGGTTAGGAGGATCCATATAATATGAAGATGGGGTTCACTAATATTTGGCAATTAAGGAAATCCCCTAATTTGGCCTGGATTTTGGTTCTTAAAGGTAAGGGAGACAAAATTTGAAGGTTATTTCAAATCTAGGAAGTAATAGGACGAGTAAAAAAAAGATGATCTTGTGTTTCTTCAGAGGCCAAATAGAGAGATCATGATGCAGTAACAATCAATTTCCAATTAACAAAAACAGAGGCCTCTATATGGGAATCACGAAGACAAAGCCATATTATCATTGTGCTTGGGAGAAAAGTGTAAAAAGGTAATGTCAGACCAAATTAAATTTTTAAGTTTAAATTTCCGTGTACCCTCCTCCACATTTAGCCTATATTGTAGATAGTGAGATGTACTATTGAAGAAGAAGTAACCTATGGGACCCAAGTTCTATATCCTAGTATTTTATGTCATTTGACGGATGGTATGCATTATTTTGTTTACAAAAAATTATGACTCATAGAACTATTTTTGCCTAAATATTGAACCACGGATAAATGTTCACAAAATATCGAGTCATCTGTGCTGCGATGAAAGTGCCCCTCACTTAACACCAGACCTGGTTTGGCCCAATGAAGATGGAATAACATATTAGTTAACGGTCTATAACTTACTATTAAAATATGCATAATCTAGTTTCCAATTCCACATAATATACTAGTTAGTGATATAATTTCTTGTGGTTGAAGGGTGTTTGGCTTTATGAAACTGCCATAACATATTATTCTTGTGGTTGAAGGGTGTTTGGTTGTAATTCTCGCTGTTGACTAGTGATATGTTGTTCACCTAGTTGAGAATTTATTAGCACCTTTGTATTAGTGGCATAAGTGAGGTAGCAACCCCCTTGATACTCTTGACCACCAATAGAGAGTCCACCTGGATTATGACCTATTTCTTGCGAAAAATGATTTGGAACAGGTATATGGTTAAGAAAAAGTAATTCGCTAAGTAATGCCATGTGTTTTATGATGTAGGGGCCACATTACAATAAGCTTAGAAAACCTTGATGATCTCTGATGATTGACCCCCACCATCGATATTTAAGGATTTGTTTGATGATTTTGTCAAAATTAGATTTTATGGTATTATGGTTAGGAGGGTCCATATAATATGAAGTTGGGGATCACTAATTTTTGGCAATTCAGGAAATCTCTTAATTTGACCTAGATTTTGGTTCTTAAAGGAAAGGAAGTCAAAATTTGAAGGTTATTTCAAATCTATGAAGCAATAGGACAAGTAAAAAAAAGATGATCTTGTGTTTCTTCAGAGGCCTAACAAAGGAAACATGATGCAGTAACAATCAATTTCCAATTAACAAAAACAGAGGCCTCTAGAGGGGAATCACGAAGACGAAGCCATATTAGCATTGTGCTTGGGAGAAAAGTGTAAATAGATAATGTCAGACCAAATTGAATTTGTGAGTTTAAATTTCAGTGTACCCTCCTCCACATTTTGCTAATATTGTAGAAAGTGATATGTGCTCTTGATGAAGAAGTTACCTATGGGACCCAAGTTCTATATGCTAATATTTTCAGTCATTTGAGGGATGGTATGCATTATTTGGTTTAGGAAAAATTATGACTTATAGAACTATTTTTTCCTAAATATTGAACCTTGGATAATTGTTGACCAAATATCGAGTCATGTGTGCTGCGATGAAAGTGCCCCTCACTTAACACCAAACCCGGTTTGGCCCAATGAAGATGGAATAACATATTAGTTAACGGTCTATAACATACTATTAAAATATGCATAATCTACTTTCCAATTGCACATAATATACTACTTAGTGATATATTTTCTTGTGGTTGAAAGGTGTTTGGCTTAATGAAACTGCCATAACATATTAGTCTATGGTCTATAATATTCTAGTTAATGGTACAATTTCACAAGGTTAATGGGCGTTTGGTCTTTTTTAATTTCTCATTCTATATAATAAACTAGTTAATGGAATAATTTTTCGTGGTAGACAGGTATTTGTCCCTATCAAGCTAACATATCATATTAGTAGATTGTATATCACAAACTATTATAGTATGCATAATATACGTTCCCATCTTGCTTAACTTAGGATTGGTTCATTACTATTTGTATACATCGGTTCAAGGGTAAACTTATACGTATACTCGCCATCATATCCATCATTTGATATTTTGCCAACATATATCTGTGCTTCGAAATTTAGCAACCAGTTGCTCCATGAGTTGTAATTCTCCTAGTTGACAAGTGATATGTTGATCACCTAGTTGAGAATTTATTAGCATCTTTGTAGTAGTGGCATTAGTGAGGTTGCAACCCCCTTGATACTCTTGACTACCAATAGAGTGTCCCCCTGGATTATGTCCTATTTCTTTCAAAAAAAGATTTGGAACAGGTATATGGTTAAGAAAAAGTAATTCGCTTAAGTAAAGCCATCAGTTTGATGATGTAGGGGCCACATTACAATAAGCATAGAGAACCTTGATGATCTCAGATGATTGACGCCCACCAGCGATATTTAACGATTTGTTTGAAGATTCGTCAGAATTAGATTTTATGATATCTTGGTTAGGAGGGTCCATATAATATGAAGTTGGGTTCACTAATTTTTGGCAATTCAGGAAATCCCCTAATTTGGCCTAGATTTGGGTTCTTAAAGGTAAGGGAGTCTAAATTCGAAGGTTATTTCAAATCTAGGAAGCAATAGGACAAGTAAAAAAAAGATGATCTTGTGTTTCTTGAGAGGCCAAACAGAGAGAACATGATGCCGTAACAATCAATTGGCAATTAACAAAAATAGAGGACTCTATTAGGGAATCACGAAGACAAAGCCATATTAGCATTGTGCTTGGGAGAAAAGTGTAAATAGGTAATGTTAGACCAAATTAAATTTGTGAGTTTAAATTTCAGTGTACCCTCCTCCACATTTTGCCTATATTGTAGATAGTGAGATGTACTCTTGAAGAAGAAGTTACCTATGGGACCCAAGTTCTATATGCTAGTATTTTCAGTCATTTGAGGGAAGGTATGTATTATTTGGTTTACGAAAAATTAAGACTCATAGAACTATTTTTGCCTAAATATTGAACCACGAATAAATGATGACAAAATATCGAGTCATGTGTGCTGCGAGGAAAGTGCCCCTCACTTAACACCAGACCCGGTTAGGTTCAATGAAGATGGAATCACATATTAGTTAACAGTCTACAACATACTATTAAAATATGCATCATCTACTTTCCAATTCCACATAATATACTAGTTAGTGATATAATTTCTTGTGGTTGACGGGTGTTTGGCTTTATGAAACTGCCATAACATATTTGTCTGTGGTCTATAACATTCTAATATATTATGCATAACATACTTTTCTATTATACTTAACATTCTAGTTAATGGTACAATTTCACAAGGTTATAGGGCTTTTGGTCCTTTTAAGCTGGCATAACATATTAGTTTATAGTTTATAACATACAAAATTTTTTTACATAACTTACTTTCTCATTCTTTATAATAAACTAGTTAATGCAATAATTTTTCGTGGTTGAGAGGTATTTGGCCCTATAAAGCTAACATATCATATTAGTAGATTGTATATCACAAACTATTATGTTATGCATAATATACGTTCCCATCTTGCTTAACTTAGGATTGGTTCATTATTATTTGTTTAAATCGGTTCATGGGTAAACGTATACGTATACTCCCCATCGAATCCATCACTTGATATTTTGCCAACAAATATCTGAGCTTCGAAATTTAGCAACCAGTTGCTCCATGAGCTATAATTCTCCTAGTTGACTTGTGATTTGTTGATCACCTAGTTGAGAAATTATTAGTACATTTGTATTAGTGGCATAAGTGAGGTCGCAACCCCCTTGATACTCTTGACTACCAATAGAGAGTCCCCCTGGATTATGACCTATTTATTTCAAAAAAAGATTTGGAACAGGTATATGGTTAAGAAAAAGTAATTCGCTTAAGTAAAGCCATCTATTTTATGATGTAGGGGCCACATTACAATAAGCATAGAGAACCTTGATGATCTCAGATGATTGACCCCAACCAGCGATATTTAAGCATTTGGTTGAAGATTCGTCAAAATTAGATTTTATGGTATCTTGGTTTGGAGCGTCCATATTACATGAAGTTGGGGTTCACTAATTTTTGGCAATTCAGGAAATCACCTAATTTGACCTAGATTTGGGTTCTTGAAGGTAAGGGAGTCTAAATTTGAAGGTTATTTCAAATCTAGGAAGCAATAGGACAAGTAAAAAAAAGACGATCTTGTGTTTCTTTAGAGGCCAAACAGAGAGAACATGATGCAATAACTATCAATTACTAATTAACAAAAACAGAGGACTCTATAAGGGAATCACGAAGACAAAGCCATATTAGCATTATGCTTGGGAGAAAAGTGTAAATAGGTAATGTCAGACCAAATTAAATTTGTGAGTTTAAATTTCAGTGTACCCTCCTCCACATTTAGCCTATATTGTAGATAGTGAGATGTACTCTTGAAGAAGAAGTTACCTATGGGACCCAAGTTCTATATGCTAGTATTTTCAGTCATTTGAGGGATGGTATACATTATTTGGTTTACGAAAAATTATGACTCATAGAACTATTTTTGCCTAAATATTCAACCACTGATAAATAATGACAAAATATCGAGTCATGTGTTCTGCGATGAAAGTGCCCCTCACTTAACACCAGACCCAGTTTGGCTCAATGAAGACGGAATAACATATTAGTTAACGGTCTATAACATACTATTAAAATATGCATAATCTACTTTCCAATTTCACGTAATATACTAGTTAGTGATATAATTTCTTGAGGTTGAAGGGTGTTTGGCTTTATGAAACTGCCATAACATATAACTCTATGGTCTATAACATTCTAATATATTACGCATAACATACTTTTCTATTATGCTTAACATTCTAGTTAATGGTACAATTTGACAAGGTTAAAGGGTGTTTGGTCTTTTTTAGCTGGCATAACATATTAGTTTATAGTTTATAACATACAAAAATTTTTTACATAACTTACTTTCTCATTCTTTATAATAAACTAGTTAATGGAATAATTTTTCGTGGTTGAGCGGTATTTGGCCCTATAAAGCTAACATATCATATTAGTAGATTGTATATGACAAACTATTATGTTATGCAAAGCATAATATACGTTCCCATCTTGCTTAACTTGAGATTGGTTCATTATTATTTGTATAAATCGGTTCAAGGGTAAACATATACGTATACTCGCCATCGAATCTCACACTTGATATTTTGCCAACATATATCTGAGCTTTGAAATTTAGCAACCAGTTGCTCCATGAGCTGTAATTCTCGCTGTTGACTAGAGATATGTTGATCACCTAGTTGAGAATTTATTAGCACCTTTGTATTAGTGGCATAGGTGAGGTAGCAACCCCCTTGATACTCTTGACCACCAATAGAGTGTCCCCCTTGATTATGACCTATTTCTTGCGAAAAAAGATTTGCAACTAGTATATGGTTAAGAAAAAGTAATTCGCATAAGTAAAGCCAACTGTTTTATGATGTAGGGTCAACATTACAATAAGCATAGAGAACCTTGATGTTCTCTGATGATTGACCCCCACCGGCGATATTTAAGGATTTGTTTGAAGATTGGTTAAAATTAGATTTTGTGGTATCTTGGTTAGGAGGGTCCAGATAATATGAAGTTGGGGTTCACTAATATTTGGCAATTAAGGAAATCCCCTAATTTGGCCAGGATTTTGGTTCTTAAAGGTGAGGGAGTCTAAATTTGAAGGTTATTTCAAATCTAGGAAGCAATAGGACAAGTAAAAAAAAGATGATCTTGTGTTTCTTCAGAGGCCAAAACACAGAGAACATGATGCAGAAACAATCAATTGCCAATTAACAAAAACGGAGGACTCTATAAGGGAATCACAAAGACAAAGCCATATTAGGATTGTGCTTGGGAGAAAAGTGTAAATAGGTAATGTCAGACCAACTTAAATTTGTGAGTTTAAATTTCGGTGTACCCTCCTCCACATTTAGCCTATATTGTAGATAGTGAGATGTACTCTTGAAGAAGAAGTTACCTATGGGACCCAAGTTCTATATGCTAGTATTTTCAGTCATTTGAAGGATGGTATGCATTATTTGGTTTACGAATAATTATGACTCATAGAACTATTTTTGCCTAAATATTGAACCACGGATAAATGATGACAAAATATCGGGTCACGTGTGCTGCGATGAAAGTGCCCCTCACTTAGCCCCAGACCCGGTTTGGCTCAATGAAGATGGAATAACATATTAGTTAACGGTCTATAACTTACTATTAAAATATGCATAATCTACTTTCCAATTCCACATAATATACAAGTTAGTGATATAATTTCTTGTGGTTGAAGGGTGTTTGGCTTTATGAAACTGCCATAACATATTAGTCTATGGTCTATAACATTCTAATATATTATGCATAACATACTTTTCTATTATGCTTAACATTCTAGTTAATGGTACAATTTCACAAGGTTATAGGGCGTTTGGTCTTTTTAAGCTGGCATAACATATTAGTTAATAGTTTATAACAAACAAAAATTTTATACATAACTTATTTTCTCATTCTTTATAATAAACTAGTTAATGGAATAATTTTTTGTGGTTGAGAGGTATTTGGCCCTATAAAGCTAACATATCATATTAGTAGATTGTAAATCACAAACTATTAAGTTATGCAAAGCATAATATAATTCCCCCATCTTGCTTAACTTGGGATTGGTTCATTATTGTTTGTATAAATCGGTTCAAGGGTAAACATATAATATACTACATCATCGAATCCGTCACTTGATATTTTGCCAACATATATCTGAGCTTAGAAATTTAGCAACCAGTTGCTCCATGACCAGTAATTCTCGCTGTTGACTAGTGATATGTTGTTCACCTAGTTGAGAATTTATTAGCACCTTTGTATTACTGGCATAGGTGACGTAGGAACCTCCTTGATACTCTTGACCACCAATAGAGAGTCCCTCTTGATTATGACCTATTTCTTGCGAAAAAAGATTTGCAACAAGTATATGGTTAAGAAAAAGTAATTTGCTTAAGTAAAGCCATCTGTTTTATGATGTAGGGTCAACATTACAATAAGCATAGAGAACCTTGATGATCTCTGATGATTGACCCCCACCGGCGATATTTAAGGATTTGTTTGAAGATTGGTTAAAATTAGATTTTGTGGTATCGTGGTTAGGAAGGTCCACATAATATGAAGTTGGGGTTCACTAATATTTGGCAATTATGGAAATCCCCTAATTTGGCCTGGATTTTGGTTCTTAAAGGTAAGGGAGTCTAAATTTGAAGATTATTTCAAATCTAGGAATCAATAGGACAAGTAAAAAATTGATGATCTTGTGTTTCTTCAGAGGCCAAACAGAGAGAACATGATGCTGTAACAATCAATTTCCAATTAACAAAAACCAGAGGACTCTAGAAGGGAATCACGAAGACAAAGCCATATTAGCATTGTGCTTGGGAAAAAAGTGTAAATAGGTAATGTCAGACCAAATTAAATTTTTGAGTTTAAATTTTAGTGTACCCTCCTCCACATTTTGTCTATATTGTAGATAGTGAGATGTACTCTTGAAGAAGAAGTTACCTATGGGACCCAAGTTCTATATGATAGTATTTTCAGTCATTTTAGGGATGGTATGCATTATTTGGTTTACGAAAAATTATGACTCATGGAACTATTTTTGCCAAAATATTGAACCACGGATAAATGTTGACAAAATATCGAGTCATGTGTGCTGCGATGAAAGTGCCCCTCACTTAACACCAGACCCGGTTTGGCCCAATGAAGATGGAATAACATATTAGTTAATGGTCTATAACTTACTATTAAAATATGCATAATCTTCTTTCCTATTCCACATAATATACGACTTAGTGATATAATTTCTTGTGGTTGAAGGGTGTTTGGCTTTATGAAACTGCCATAACATATTAGTCTATGGTCTATAACATTCTAATATATTATGCATAACATTCTTTTCTATTATGCTTAACATTCTAGTTAATGGTACAATTTCACAAGGTTAAAGGGCGTTTGGTCTTTTTAAGCTGGCATAAGATATTAGTTAATAGTTTATAACAAACAAAAATTTTATACATAACTTACTTTCTCTTTCTTTATAATAAACTAGTTAATGCAATAATTTTTCGTGGTTGAGAGGTATTTGGCCCTATAAAGCTAACATATCATATTAGTAGATTGTATATCACAAACTATTATGTTATGCATAATATAATGCTCCCATCTTGCTTAACTTAGGATTGGTTCATTATTATTTGTTTAAATCGGTTCAAGGATAAACGATAATGATACTCCCCCATCGAATCCTTCACTTGATATTTTGCCAACATATATCTGAGTTTCGAAATTTAGCAACCAGTTGCTCCATGAGCTATAATTCTCCTAGTTGACTTGTGATATGTTGATCACCTAGTTGAGAAATTATTAGTACATTTGTATTAGTGGCATAAGTGAGGTCGCAACCCCCTTGATACTCTTGACTACCAATAGAGAGTCCCCCTGGATTATGACCTATTTCTTTCAAAAAAAGATTTGGAACAGGTATATGGTTAAGAAAAAGTAATTCGCTTAAGTAAAGCCATCTATTTTATGATGTAGGGGCCACATTACAATAAGCATAGAGAACCTTGATGATCTCAGATGATTGACCCCAACCAGCGATATTTAAGCATTTGGTTGAAGATTCGTCAAAATTAGATTTTATGGTATCTTGGTTTGGAGCGTTCATATTACATGAAGTTGGGGTTCACTAATTTTTGGCAATTCAGGAAATCACCTAATTTGACCTAGATTTGGGTTCTTGAAGGTAAGGGAGTCTAAATTTGAAGGTTATTTCAAATCTAGGAAGCAATAGGACAAGTAAAAAAAAGTCGATCTTGTATTTCTTCAGAGGCCAAACAGAGAGAACAAGATGCAGTAACTATCAATTGCCAATTAACAAAAACAGAGGACTCTATAAGGGAATCACGAAGACAAAGCCATATTAGCATTGTGCTTGGGAGAAAAGTGTAAATAGGTAATGTCAGACCAAATTGAATTTGTGAGTTTAAATTTCAGTGTACCCTCCTCCACATTTAGCCTATATTGTAGATAGTGAGATGTACTCTTGAAGAAGAAGTTACCTATGGGACCCAAGTTCTATCTGCTAGTATTTTCAGTCATTTGAGGGATGGTATACATTATTTGGTTTACGAAAAATTATGACTCATAGAACTATTTTTGCCTAAATATTCAACCACTGATAAATAATGACAAAATATCGAGTCATGTGTTCTGCGATGAAAGTGCCCCTCACTTAACACCAGACCCGGTTTGGCTCAATGAAGACGGAATAACATATTAGTTAACGGTCTATAACATACTATTAAAATATGCATAATCTACTTTCCAATTTCACATAATATACTAGTTAGTGATATAATTTCTTGTGGTTGAAGGGTGTTTGGCTTTATGAAACTGCCATAACATATAACTCTATGGTCTATAACATTCTAATATATTACGCATAACATACTTTTCTATTATGCTTAACATTCTAGTTAATGGTACAATTTCACAAGGTTAAAGGGCGTTTGGTCTTTTTTAGCTAGCATAACATATTAGTTTATAGTTTATAACCTACAAAAATTTTTTACATAACTTACTTTCTCATTCTTTATAATAAACTAGTTAATGGAATAATTTTTCGTGGTTGAGCGGTATTTGGCCCTATAAAGCTAACATATCATATTAGTAGATTGTATATGACAAACTATTATGTTATGCAAAGCATAATATACGTTCCCATCTTGCTTAACTTGAGATTGGTTCATTATTATTTGTATAAATCGGTTCAAGGGTAAACATATACGTATACTCGCCATCGAATCTCTCACTTGATATTTTGCCAACATATATCTGAGCTTTGAAATTTAGCAACCAGTTGCTCCATCAGCTGTAATTCTCGCTGTTGACTAGAGATATGTTGATCACCTAGTTGAGAATTTATTAGCACCTTTGTATTAGTGGCATAGGTGAGGTAGCAACCCCCTTGATACTCTTGACCACCAATAGAGTGTCCCCCTTGATTATGACCTATTTCTTGCGAAAAAATATTTGCAACTAGTATATGGTTAAGAAAAAGTAATTCGCTTAAGTAAAGCCATTTGTTTTATGATGTAGGGTCAACTTTACAATAAGCATAGAGAACCTTGATGATCTCTGATGATTGACCCCCACCGGCGATATTTAAGGATTTGTTTGAAGATTGGTTAAAATTAGATTTTGTGGTATCTTGGTTAGGAGGGTCCATTTAATATGAAGTTGGGGTTCACTAATATTTGGCAATTAAGGAAATCCCCTAATTTGGCCAGGATTTTGGTTCTTAAAGGTAAGGGAGTCTAAATTTGAAGGTTATTTCAAATCTAGGAAGCAATAGGACAAGTAAAAAAAAGATGATCTTGTGTTTCTTCAGAGGCCAAACAGAGAGAACATGATGTAGTAACAATCAATTGCCAATTACCAAAAACGGAGGACTCTATAAGGGAATCACAAAGACAAAGCCATATTAGGATTGTGCTTGGGAGAAAAGTGTAAATAGGTAATGTCAGACCAACTTAAATTTGTGAGTTTAAATTTCAGTGTACCCTCCTCCACATTTAGCCTATATTGTAGATAGTGAGATGTACTCTTGAAGAAGAAGTTACCTATGGGACCCAAGTTCTATATGCTAGTATTTTCAGTCATTTGAAGGATGGTATGCATTATTTGGTTTACGAATAATTATGACTCATAGAACTATTTTTGCCTAAATATTGAACCACGGATAAATGATGACAAAATATCGGGTCACGTGTGCTGCGATGAAAGTGCCCCTCACTAAACACCAGACCCGGTTTGGCTCAATGAAGATGGAATAACATATTAGTTAATGGTCTATAACTTACTATTAAAATATGCATAATCTACTTTCCAATTCCACATAATATACTAGTTAGTGATATAATTTCTTGTGGTTGAAGGGTGTTTGGCTTTATGAAACTGCCATAACATATTAGTCTATGGTCTATAACATTCTAATATATTACGCATAACATACTTTTCTATTATGCTTAACATTCTAGTTAATGGTACAATTTCACAAGGTTATAGGGCATTTGGTCTTTTTAAGCTGGCATAACATATTAGTTAATAGTTTGTAACAAACAAAAATTTTATACATAACTTATTTTCTCATTCTTTATAATAAACTAGTTAATGGAATAATTTTTTGTGGTTGAGAGGTATTTGGCCCTATAAAGCTAACATATCATATTAGTAGATTGTAAATCACAAACTATTAAGTTATGCAAAGCATAATATACGTTCCCATCTTGCTTAACTTGGGATTGGTTCATTATTGTTTGTATAAATCGGTTCAAGGGTAAACATATACGTATACTCGCCATCGAATCCGTCACTTGATATTTTTCCAACAAATATCTGAACTTCGAAATTTAGCAACCAGTTGCTCCATGAGCTGTAATTCTCGCTGTTGACTAGTGATATGTTGATCACCTAGTTGAGAATTTATTAGCACCTTTGTATTAGTGGCATAGGTGAGGTAGGAACCTCCTTGATACTCTTGACCACCAATAGAGAGTCCCCCTTGATGATGACCTATTTCTTGCGAAAAAAGATTTGCAACAAGTATATGGTTAAGAAAAAGTAATTTGCTTAAGTAAAGCCATCTGTTTTATGATGTAGGGTCAACATTACAATAAGCATAGAGAACCTTGATGATCTCTGATGATTGACCCCCACCGGCGATATTTAAGGATTTGTTTGAAGATTGGTTAAAATTAGATTTTGTGGTATCGTGGTTAGGAAGGTCCATATAATATGAAGTTCGGGTTCACTAATATTTGGCAATTATGGAAATCCCCTAATTTGGCCTGGATTTTGGTTCTTAAAGGTAAGGGAGTCTAAATTTGAAGATTATTTCAACTCTAGGAATCAATAGGACAAGTAAAAAATTGATGATCTTGTGTTTCTTCAGAGGCCAAACAGAGAGAACATGATGCAGTAACAATCAATTTCCAATTAACAAAAACCAGAGGACTCTAGAAGGGAATCACGAAGACAAAGCCATATTAGCATTGTGCTTGGGAAAAAAGTGTAAATAGGTAATGTCAGACCAAATTAAATTTTTGAGTTTAAATTTTAGTGTACCCTCCTCCACATTTAGCCTATATTGTAGATAGTGAGATGTGCTCTTGAAGAAGAAGTTACCTATGGGACCCAAGTTCTATATGATAGTATTTTCAGTCATTTGAGGGATGGTATGCATTATTTGGTTAACGAAAAATTATGACTCATAGAACTATTTTCCCCAAAATATTGAACCACGGATAAATGTTGACAAAATATCGAGTCATGTGTGCTGCGATGAAAGTGCCCCTCACTTAACACCAGACCCGGTTTTGCCCAATGAAGATGGAATAACATATTAGTTAGTGGTCTATAACTTACTATTAAAATATGCATAATCTTCTTTCCTATTCCACATAATATACGACTTAGTGATATAATTTCTTGTGGTTGAAGGGTGTTTGGCTTTATGAAACTGCCATAACATATTAGTCTATGGTCTACAACATTCTAATATATTATGCATAACATTCTTTTCTATTATGCTTAACATTCTAGTTAATGGTACAATTTCACAAGGTTAAAGGGCGTTTGGTCTTTTTAAGCTGGCATAACATATTACTTAATAGTTTATAACAAACAAAAATTTTATACATAACTTACTTTCTCATTCTTTATAATAAACTAGTTAATGGAATAATTTTTCGTGGTTGAGAGGTATTTGGCCCTATAAAGCTAACATATCATATTAGTAGATTGTATATCACAAAATATTATTTTATGCATAATATAATGTTCCCATCTTGCTTAACCTAGGATTGGTTCATTATTATTTGTATAAATCGGTTCATGGGTAAACATATATGTATACTCACCATCGAATCCATCACTTGATATTTTGCCAACAAATATCTGAGGTTAGAAATTTAGCAACCAGTTGCTTCATGAGCTGTAATTCTCGCAGAGTTGACTAGTGATATGTTGATCACCTTGTTGAGAATTTATTAGCACCTTTGTATTAGTGGCATAGGTGAGGTAGCAACCCCCTTGATACTCTTGACCACCAATAGAGAGTCCCTCTTGATTATGACGTATTTCTTGCTTAAGAAAAAAATATTTGCAACAAGTATATGGTTAAGAAAAAGTAATTAAAAAGTAAAGCCATATGTTTTATGATGTAGAGGCAACATTACAATAACCATAGAGAACCTTGATGATCTCTGATGATTGACCCCACCGGCTATATTTAAGGATTTGTTTGAAGATTGGTTTAAATTAGATTTTGTGGTATCTTGGTTAGGAGGGTCCAGATAATATGAAGTTGGGGTTCACTAATATTTGGCAATTAAGGAAATCCCTTAATTTGGCCTGAATTTTGGTTCTTAAAGGTAAGGGAGTATAAATTTGAAGGTTATTTCAAATCTAGGAAGCAATAGGACAAGTAAAAAAATGATGATCTTGTGTTTCTTCAGAGGCCAAACAGAGAGAACATGATGCAGTAAGAATCAATTTCCAATTAACAAAAAAAAGGGTCTCTAGAAGGGAATCACGAAGACAAAGCCATATTAGCATTGTGCATGGGAGAAAAGTGTAAATAGGTAATGTCAGACCAAATTAAATTTGTGAGTTCAAATTTCCGTGTACCCTCCTCCACATTTAGCCTATATTGTAGATAGTGAGATGTACTATTGAAGAAGAAGTTACCTATGGGACCCAAGTTCTATATCCTAGTATTTTAAGTCATTTGAGGGATGGTAAGCATTATTTGGTTTACGAAAAATTATGACTCATAGAACTATTTTTGCCTAAATATTGAACCACGGATAAATGTTGACAAAATATCGAGTCATGTGTGCTGCGATGAAAGTGCCCCTCACTTAACACCAAACCGGGTTTGGCCCAATGAAGATGGAATAACATATTAGTTAACGGTCTATAACTTACTATTAAAATATGCATAATCTACTTTCCAATTCCACATAATATACCAGTTAGTGATATAATTTCTTGTGGTTGAAGGGTGTTTGGCTTTATGAAACTGCCATAACATATTAGTTTATAGTCTATAACATTCTAATATATTATGCTTAACTTACTTTTCTATTATGCTTAACATTCTAGTTAATGGTACAATTTCACAAGGTTATAGGGCGTTTGGTCTTTTTTAAGCTGGCAAAACATATTAGTTAATAGTTTATAACAAACAAAAAATATTATACATAACTTATTTTCTCATTTTTTTATAATAAACTAGTTAATGGAATAATTTTTCGTGGTTGAGAGGTATTTGGCCCTATAAAGCTAACATATCATATTAGTAGATTGTATATCACAAACTATTAAGTTATGCATAATATAATTCCCATCTTGCTTAACTTAGGATTGGTTCATTATTATTTGTATAAATCAGTTCAAGGGTAAACATATATCATTATACTAGCCATCGAATCCATCACAAGATATTTTGCCAACATATATCTGAGCTTCGAAATTTAGCAACCAGTTGCTCCATGAGCTGTAATTCTCACTGTTGACTAGTGATATGTTTATCACCTAGTTCTTAAATTTATTAGCACCTTGATATTAGTGGCATAAGTGAGGTAGCAACCCCCTGGATAGTCTTGACCACCAATAGAGAGTCCCCCCTGATTGAGACCTATTTCTTGCGAAAAAATATTTGCAACAAGTATATGGTTAAGAAAAAGTAATTTGCTTAAGTAAAGCCACCTGTTTTATGATGTAGGGGCAACATTACAATAAGCATAGAGAACCTTGATGATCTCTTATGATTGACCCCCACCGGCGATATTTAAGTATTTTTTTGAAGATTGGTTAAAATTAGATTTTTTGGTATCTTGGTTAGGAGGGTCCATATAATATGAAGTTGGCGTTCACTAATATTTGGCAATTAAGAAAATCCCCTAATTTGGCTTGGATTTTGGTTCTTAAAGGTAAGGGAGTACAAATTTGAAGGTTATTTCAAATCTAGGAAGCAATAGGACAAGTAAAAAAAAGATGATATTGTGTTTCTTCAGAGGCCAAACAGAGAGAACATGATGCAGAAACAATCAATTTCCAATTAACAAAAACAGAGGCCTCTAGAAAGGAATCACGAAGACAAAGCCATATTAGCATTGTGCTTGGGAGAAAAGTGTAAATAGGTAATATCAGACCAAATTATATTTGTGAGTTTAAATTTCAGTGTACCCTCCTCCACATTTAGCCTATATTGTAGATAGTGAGATGTACTATTGAAGAAGAAGTTACCTATGGGACCCAAGTTCTATATCCTAGTATTTTAAGTCATTTGAGGGATGGTATGCTTTATTTGGTTTACGAAAAATTATGACTCATAGAACAATTTTTACCTAAATATTGAACCAGGGATAAATGTTGACAAAATATCGAGTCATGTCTGCTGCGATGAAAGTGCCCCTCACTTAACACACGACCCAGTTTGGCCCAATGAAGATGGAATAACATATTAGTTAACGGTCTATAACTTATAATTAAAATTAGCATTATCTACTTTCCAATTCCACATCATATACTAGTTAGTGATA
>CM034083.1:13186327-13467620 GCA_019845555.1 Aristolochia fimbriata
ATTAGTAGATTGTAAATCACAAACTATTAAGTTATGCAAAGCATAATATACGTTCCCATCTTGCTTAACTTGGGATTGGTTCATTATTGTTTGTATAAATCGGTTCAAGGGTAAACATATACGTATACTCGCCATCGAATCCGTCACTTGATATTTTGCCAACATATATCTGAGCTTAGAAATTTAGCAACCAGTTGCTCCATGACCAGTAATTCTCGCTGTTGACTAGTGATATGTTGTTCACCTAGTTGAGAATTTATTAGCACCTTTGTATTACTGGCATAGGTGACGTAGGAACCTCCTTGATACTCTTGACCACCAATAGAGAGTCCCTCTTGATTATGACCTATTTTTCAAAAAAAAGATTTGCAACAAGTATATGGTTAAGAAAAAAGTAATTTGCTTAAGTAAAGCCATCTGTTTTATGATGTAGGGTCAACATTACAATAAGCATAGAGAACCTTGATGATCTCTGATGATTGACCCCCACCGGCGATATTTAAGGATTTGTTTGAAGATTGGTTAAAATTAGATTTTGTGGTATCGTGGTTAGGAAGGTCCACATAATATGAAGTTGGGGTTCACTAATATTTGGCAATTATGGAAATCCCCTAATTTGGCCTGGATTTTGGTTCTTAAAGGTAAGGGAGTCTAAATTTGAAGATTATTTCAAATCTAGGAATCAATAGGACAAGTAAAAAATTGATGATCTTGTGTTTCTTCAGAGGCCAAACAGAGAGAACATGATGCTGTAACAATCAATTTCCAATTAACAAAAACCAGAGGACTCTAGAAGGGAATCACCTAAGACAAAGCCATATTAGCATTGTGCTTGGGAAAAAGTGTAAATAGGTAATGTCAGACCAAATTAAATTTTTGAGTTTAAATTTTAGTGTACCCTCCTCCACATTTTGTCTATATTGTAGATAGTGAGATGTACTCTTGAAGAAGAAGTTACCTATGGGACCCAAGTTCTATATGATAGTATTTTCAGTCATTTTAGGGATGGTATGCATTATTTGGTTTACGAAAAATTATGACTCATGGAACTATTTTTGCCAAAATATTGAACCACGGATAAATGTTGACAAAATATCGAGTCATGTGTGCTGCGATGAAAGTGCCCCTCACTTAACACCAGACCCGGTTTGGCCCAATGAAGATGGAATAACATATTAGTTAATGGTCTATAACTTACTATTAAAATATGCATAATCTTCTTTCCTATTCCACATAATATACGACTTAGTGATATAATTTCTTGTGGTTGAAGGGTGTTTGGCTTTATGAAACTGCCATAACATATTAGTCTATGGTCTATAACATTCTAATATATTATGCATAACATTCTTTTCTATTATGCTTAACATTCTAGTTAATGGTACAATTTCACAAGGTTAAAGGGCGTTTGGTCTTTTTAAGCTGGCATAAGATATTAGTTAATAGTTTATAACAAACAAAAATTTTATACATAACTTACTTTCTCTTTCTTTATAATAAACTAGTTAATGCAATAATTTTTCGTGGTTGAGAGGTATTTGGCCCTATAAAGCTAACATATCATATTAGTAGATTGTATATCACAAACTATTATGTTATGCATAATATACGTTCCCATCTTGCTTAACTTAGGATTGGTTCATTATTATTTGTTTAAATCGGTTCAAGGATAAACGTATACGTATACTCCCCATCGAATCCTTCACTTGATATTTTGCCAACATATATCTGAGTTTCGAAATTTAGCAACCAGTTGCTCCATGAGCTATAATTCTCCTAGTTGACTTGTGATATGTTGATCACCTAGTTGAGAAATTATTAGTACATTTGTATTAGTGGCATAAGTGAGGTCGCAACCCCCTTGATACTCTTGACTACCAATAGAGAGTCCCCCTGGATTATGACCTATTTCTTTCAAAAAAAGATTTGGAACAGGTATATGGTTAAGAAAAAGTAATTCGCTTTAAGTAAAGCCATCTATTTTATGATGTAGGGGCCACATTACAATAAGCATAGAGAACCTTGATGATCTCAGATGATTGACCCCAACCAGCGATATTTAAGCATTTGGTTGAAGATTCGTCAAAATTAGATTTTATGGTATCTTGGTTTGGAGGCGTTCATATTACATGAAGTTGGGGTTCACTAATTTTTTGGCAATTCAGGAAATCACCTAATTTGACCTAGATTTGGGTTCTTGAAGGTAAGGGAGTCTAAATTTGAAGGTTATTTCAAATCTAGGAAGCAATAGGACAAGTAAAAAAAAGTCGATCTTGTATTTCTTCAGAGGCCAAACAGAGAGAACAAGATGCAGTAACTATCAATTGCCAATTAACAAAAACAGAGGACTCTATAAGGGAATCACGAAGACAAAGCCATATTAGCATTGTGCTTGGGAGAAAAGTGTAAATAGGTAATGTCAGACCAAATTGAATTTGTGAGTTTAAATTTCAGTGTACCCTCCTCCACATTTAGCCTATATTGTAGATAGTGAGATGTACTCTTGAAGAAGAAGTTACCTATGGGACCCAAGTTCTATCTGCTAGTATTTTCAGTCATTTGAGGGATGGTATACATTATTTGGTTTACGAAAAATTATGACTCATAGAACTATTTTTGCCTAAATATTCAACCACTGATAAATAATGACAAAATATCGAGTCATGTGTTCTGCGATGAAAGTGCCCCTCACTTAACACCAGACCCGGTTTGGCTCAATGAAGACGGAATAACATATTAGTTAACGGTCTATAACATACTATTAAAATATGCATAATCTACTTTCCAATTTCACATAATATACTAGTTAGTGATATAATTTCTTGTGGTTGAAGGGTGTTTGGCTTTATGAAACTGCCATAACATATAACTCTATGGTCTATAACATTCTAATATATTACGATAACATACTTTTCTATTATGCTTAACATTCTAGTTAATGGTACAATTTCACAAGGTTAAAGGGCGTTTGGTCTTTTTTTAGCTAGCATAACATATTAGTTTATAGTTTATAACCTACAAAAATTTTTACATAACTTACTTTCTCATTCTTTATAATAAACTAGTTAATGGAATAATTTTTTCGTGGTTGAGCTGTATTTGGCCCTATAAAGCTAACATATCATATTAGTAGATTGTATATGACAAACTATTATGTTATGCAAAGCATAATATAACGTTCCCATCTTGCTTAACTTGAGATTGGTTCATTATTATTTGTATAAATCGGTTCAAGGGTAAACATATAATGATATACTAGCCATCGAATCTCTCACTTGATATTTTGCCAACATATATCTGAGCTTTGAAATTTAGCAACCAGTTGCTCCATCAGCTGTAATTCTCGCTGTTGACTAGAGATATGTTGATCACCTAGTTGAGAATTTATTAGCACCTTTGTATTAGTGGCATAGGTGAGGTAGCAACCCCTTGATACTCTTGACCACCAATAGAGTGTCCCCTTGATTATGACCTATTTCTAAAAAAAATATTTGCAACTAGTATATGGTTAAGAAAAAGTAATTCGCTTAAGTAAAGCCATTTGTTTTATGATGTAGGGTCAACTTTACAATAAGCATAGAGAACCTTGATGATCTCTGATGATTGACCCCCACCGGCGATATTTAAGGATTTGTTTGAAGATTGGTTAAAATTAGATTTTGTGGTATCTTGGTTAGGAGGGTCCATTTAATATGAAGTTGGGGTTCACTAATATTTGGCAATTAAGGAAATCCCCTAATTTGGCCAGGATTTTGGTTCTTAAAGGTAAGGGAGTCTAAATTTGAAGGTTATTTCAAATCTAGGAAGCAATAGGACAAGTAAAAAAAAGATGATCTTGTGTTTCTTCAGAGGCCAAACAGAGAGAACATGATGTAGTAACAATCAATTGCCAATTACCAAAAACGGAGGACTCTATAAGGGAATCACAAAGACAAAGCCATATTAGGATTGTGCTTGGGAGAAAAGTGTAAATAGGTAATGTCAGACCAACTTAAATTTGTGAGTTTAAATTTCAGTGTACCCTCCTCCACATTTAGCCTATATTGTAGATAGTGAGATGTACTCTTGAAGAAGAAGTTACCTATGGGACCCAAGTTCTATATGCTAGTATTTTCAGTCATTTGAAGGATGGTATGCATTATTTGGTTTACTTAATAATTATGACTCATAGAACTATTTTTGCCTAAATATTGAACCACGGATAAATGATGACAAAATATCGGGTCACGTGTGCTGCGATGAAAGTGCCCCTCACTAAACACCAGACCCGGTTTGGCTCAATGAAGATGGAATAACATATTAGTTAATGGTCTATAACTTACTATTAAAATATGCATAATCTACTTTCCAATTCCACATAATATACTAGTTAGTGATATAATTTCTTGTGGTTGAAGGGTGTTTGGCTTTATGAAACTGCCATAACATATTAGTCTATGGTCTATAACATTCTAATATATTACGATAACATACTTTTCTATTATGCTTAACATTCTAGTTAATGGTACAATTTCACAAGGTTATAGGGCATTTGGTCTTTTTAAGCTGGCATAACATATTAGTTAATAGTTTGTAACAAACAAAAATTTTATACATAACTTATTTTCTCATTCTTTATAATAAACTAGTTAATGGAATAATTTTTTGTGGTTGAGAGGTATTTGGCCCTATAAAGCTAACATATCATATTAGTAGATTGTAAATCACAAACTATTAAGTTATGCAAAGCATAATATACGTTCCCATCTTGCTTAACTTGGGATTGGTTCATTATTGTTTGTATAAATCGGTTCAAGGGTAAACATATACGTATACTCGCCATCGAATCCGTCACTTGATATTTTTCCAACAAATATCTGAACTTCGAAATTTAGCAACCAGTTGCTCCATGAGCTGTAATTCTCGCTGTTGACTAGTGATATGTTGATCACCTAGTTGAGAATTTATTAGCACCTTTGTATTAGTGGCATAGGTGAGGTAGGAACCTCCTTGATACTCTTGACCACCAATAGAGAGTCCCCCTTGATGATGACCTATTTCTTGCGAAAAAAGATTTGCAACAAGTATATGGTTAAGAAAAAGTAATTTGCTTAAGTAAAGCCATCTGTTTTATGATGTAGGGTCAACATTACAATAAGCATAGAGAACCTTGATGATCTCTGATGATTGACCCCCACCGGCGATATTTAAGGATTTGTTTGAAGATTGGTTAAAATTAGATTTTGTGGTATCGTGGTTAGGAAGGTCCATATAATATGAAGTTCGGGTTCACTAATATTTGGCAATTATGGAAATCCCCTAATTTGGCCTGGATTTTGGTTCTTAAAGGTAAGGGAGTCTAAATTTGAAGATTATTTCAACTCTAGGAATCAATAGGACAAGTAAAAAAATTGATGATCTTGTGTTTCTTCAGAGGCCAAACAGAGAGAACATGATGCAGTAACAATCAATTTCCAATTAACAAAAACCAGAGGACTCTAGAAGGGAATCACGAAGACAAAGCCATATTAGCATTGTGCTTAAAAAAAAAAAAAGTGTAAATAGGTAATGTCAGACCAAATTAAATTTTTGAGTTTAAATTTTAGTGTACCCTCCTCCACATTTAGCCTATATTGTAGATAGTGAGATGTGCTCTTGAAGAAGAAGTTACCTATGGGACCCAAGTTCTATATGATAGTATTTTCAGTCATTTGAGGGATGGTATGCATTATTTGGTTAACGAAAAATTATGACTCATAGAACTATTTTCCCCAAAATATTGAACCACGGATAAATGTTGACAAAATATCGAGTCATGTGTGCTGCGATGAAAGTGCCCCTCACTTAACACCAGACCCGGTTTTGCCCAATGAAGATGGAATAACATATTAGTTAGTGGTCTATAACTTACTATTAAAATATGCATAATCTTCTTTCCTATTCCACATAATATACGACTTAGTGATATAATTTCTTGTGGTTGAAGGGTGTTTGGCTTTATGAAACTGCCATAACATATTAGTCTATGGTCTACAACATTCTAATATATTATGCATAACATTCTTTTCTATTATGCTTAACATTCTAGTTAATGGTACAATTTCACAAGGTTAAAGGGCGTTTGGTCTTTTTAAGCTGGCATAACATATTACTTAATAGTTTATAACAAACAAAAATTTTATACATAACTTACTTTCTCATTCTTTATAATAAACTAGTTAATGGAATAATTTTTCGTGGTTGAGAGGTATTTGGCCCTATAAAGCTAACATATCATATTAGTAGATTGTATATCACAAAATATTATTTTATGCATAATATACGTTCCCATCTTGCTTAACCTAGGATTGGTTCATTATTATTTGTATAAATCGGTTCATGGGTAAACATATATGTATACTCACCATCGAATCCATCACTTGATATTTTGCCAACAAATATCTGAGGTTAGAAATTTAGCAACCAGTTGCTTCATGAGCTGTAATTCTCGCAGTTGACTAGTGATATGTTGATCACCTTGTTGAGAATTTATTAGCACCTTTGTATTAGTGGCATAGGTGAGGTAGCAACCCCCTTGATACTCTTGACCACCAATAGAGAGTCCCTCTTGATTATGACTTATTTCTTGCGAAAAAATATTTGCAACAAGTATATGGTTAAGAAAAAGTAATTCGCTTAAGTAAAGCCATATGTTTTATGATGTAGAGGCAACATTACAATAACCATAGAGAACCTTGATGATCTCTGATGATTGACCCCCACCGGCGATATTTAAGGATTTGTTTGAAGATTGGTTTAAATTAGATTTTGTGGTATCTTGGTTAGGAGGGTCCAGATAATATGAAGTTGGGGTTCACTAATATTTGGCAATTAAGGAAATCCCTTAATTTGGCCTGAATTTTGGTTCTTAAAGGTAAGGGAGTATAAATTTGAAGGTTATTTCAAATCTAGGAAGCAATAGGACAAGTAAAAAAATGATGATCTTGTGTTTCTTCAGAGGCCAAACAGAGAGAACATGATGCAGTAAGAATCAATTTCCAATTAACAAAAAAAGAGGTCTCTAGAAGGGAATCACGAAGACAAAGCCATATTAGCATTGTGCATGGGAGAAAAGTGTAAATAGGTAATGTCAGACCAAATTAAATTTGTGAGTTCAAATTTCCGTGTACCCTCCTCCACATTTAGCCTATATTGTAGATAGTGAGATGTACTATTGAAGAAGAAGTTACCTATGGGACCCAAGTTCTATATCCTAGTATTTTAAGTCATTTGAGGGATGGTAAGCATTATTTGGTTTACGAAAAATTATGACTCATAGAACTATTTTTGCCTAAATATTGAACCACGGATAAATGTTGACAAAATATCGAGTCATGTGTGCTGCGATGAAAGTGCCCCTCACTTAACACCAAACCGGTTTGGCCCAATGAAGATGGAATAACATATTAGTTAACGGTCTATAACTTACTATTAAAATATGCATAATCTACTTTCCAATTCCACATAATATACCAGTTAGTGATATAATTTCTTGTGGTTGAAGGGTGTTTGGCTTTATGAAACTGCCATAACATATTAGTTTATAGTCTATAACATTCTAATATATTATGCTTAACTTACTTTTCTATTATGCTTAACATTCTAGTTAATGGTACAATTTCACAAGGTTATAGGGCGTTTGGTCTTTTTAAGCTGGCAAAACATATTAGTTAATAGTTTATAACAAACAAAAATATTATACATAACTTATTTTCTCATTTTTTATAATAAACTAGTTAATGGAATAATTTTTCGTGGTTGAGAGGTATTTGGCCCTATAAAGCTAACATATCATATTAGTAGATTGTATATCACAAACTATTAAGTTATGCATAATATACGTTCCCATCTTGCTTAACTTAGGATTGGTTCATTATTATTTGTATAAATCAGTTCAAGGGTAAACATATACGTATACTAGCCATCGAATCCATCACAAGATATTTTGCCAACATATATCTGAGCTTCGAAATTTAGCAACCAGTTGCTCCATGAGCTGTAATTCTCACTGTTGACTAGTGATATGTTTATCACCTAGTTGCGAATTTATTAGCACCTTGATATTAGTGGCATAAGTGAGGTAGCAACCCCCTGGATAGTCTTGACCACCAATAGAGAGTCCCCCCTGATTGAGACCTATTTCTTGCGAAAAAATATTTGCAACAAGTATATGGTTAAGAAAAAGTAATTTGCTTAAGTAAAGCCACCTGTTTTATGATGTAGGGGCAACATTACAATAAGCATAGAGAACCTTGATGATCTCTTATGATTGACCCCCACCGGCGATATTTAAGTATTTTTTTGAAGATTGGTTAAAATTAGATTTTTTGGTATCTTGGTTAGGAGGGTCCATATAATATGAAGTTGGCGTTCACTAATATTTGGCAATTAAGAAAATCCCCTAATTTGGCTTGGATTTTGGTTCTTAAAGGTAAGGGAGTACAAATTTGAAGGTTATTTCAAATCTAGGAAGCAATAGGACAAGTAAAAAAAAGATGATATTGTGTTTCTTCAGAGGCCAAACAGAGAGAACATGATGCAGAAACAATCAATTTCCAATTAACAAAAACAGAGGCCTCTAGAAAGGAATCACGAAGACAAAGCCATATTAGCATTGTGCTTGGGAGAAAAGTGTAAATAGGTAATATCAGACCAAATTATATTTGTGAGTTTAAATTTCAGTGTACCCTCCTCCACATTTAGCCTATATTGTAGATAGTGAGATGTACTATTGAAGAAGAAGTTACCTATGGGACCCAAGTTCTATATCCTAGTATTTTAAGTCATTTGAGGGATGGTATGCTTTATTTGGTTTACGAAAAATTATGACTCATAGAACAATTTTTACCTAAATATTGAACCAGGGATAAATGTTGACAAAATATCGAGTCATGTCTGCTGCGATGAAAGTGCCCCTCACTTAACACACGACCCAGTTTGGCCCAATGAAGATGGAATAACATATTAGTTAACGGTCTATAACTTATAATTAAAATTAGCATTATCTACTTTCCAATTCCACATCATATACTAGTTAGTGATATAATTTCTTGTGGTTGAAGGGTGTTTGGATTTATGAAACTGCCATAACATATTATTCTATGGTCGATAACATTTTAATATAGTATCCATAACATACTTTTCTATTATGCTTAACATTCTGGTTAATGGTACAATTTCACAAGGTTAAAGGGCGTTTGGTCTTTTTAAGCTGGCATAACATATTAGTTAATAGTCTATAACATACAAAAATTTTGTACATAACTTACTTTCTCATTCTATATAATAAACTAGTTAATGAAATAATTTTTCATGGTTGAGAGGTATTTGGCCCTACAAACCTAACATATTATATTAGTAGATTATATATCACAAACTATTATGTTATGCATAATATACGTTCCCATCTTGCTTAACTTAGGATTGGTTCATTACTATTTGTATAAATCACTTCAAGGGTAAACATAAACGTATACTCGCCATCGCATCCATCACTTCATATTTTGCCAACATATATCAGAGTTTCAAAATTTAGCAACCAGTTGCTCCATGAGCTGTAATTCTCGCTGTTGACTAGTGATATGTTGATCACCTAGTTGAGAATTTATTAGCACCTTTGTATTAGTGGCATAAGTGAGGTTGCAACCCCCTAGATACTCTTGACCAGCAATAGAGAGTCCACCTGGATTATGACCTATTTCTTGCGAAAAAAGATTTGGAACAGGTATATGGTTAAGAAAAAGTAATTCGCTTAAGTAATGCCATCTGTTTTATGATGTAGGGGCCACATTACAATAAACATAGAGAACCTTGATGATCTCTGATGATTGACCCCCAACAGCGATATTTATGGATTTGTTTGATGATTTCGTCAAAATTAGATTTTATGGTATCAAGGTTAGGTGGGTCCATATAATACGAAGTTGGGGTTCACTAAGTTTTGGCAATTCAGGAAATCTCCCAATTTGGCCTAGATTTTGGTTCTTTAAGGAAAGGGAGTCAAAATTTGAAGGTTATTTCAAATCTAGGAAGCAATAGGACTAGTAAAAAAAAGATGATCTTGTGTTTCTTCAGAGGCCTAACAAAGAGAACATGAAGCAGTAACAATCAATTTCCAATTAACAAAAATAGAGGCCTCTAGAAGGGAATCACGAAGACAAAGCCTTATTAGCATTGTGCGCTGGAGAAAAGTGTAAATAGGTAATGTCAGAACAAATTGAATTTGTGAGTCTAAATTTCAGTGTACCCTCCTCCACATCTTGCCTATCTTGTAGAAAGTGATATGTACTCTTGATGAAGAAGTTACCTATGGGACCCAAGTTCTATATGCTAGTATTTTCAATCATTTGAGGGATGGTATGCATTATTTGGTTTAGGAAAAATTAAGACTCATAGAACTATTTTTGCCTAAATATTGAACCATGGATAATTGTTGACAAAATATCGAGTCATGTCTGCTGCGATGAAAGAGCCCCTCACTTAACACCAGACCCGGTTTTGCCCAATGAAGATGGAATAACATATTAGTTACCGGTCTAAAACATACAATTAAAATATGCATAATCTACTTTCCTATTCCACATAATATACAAGTTAGTGATATAATTTCTTGTGGTTGAAGGGTGTTTGGATTTATGAAACTGCCATAACATATTATTCTATGGTCGATAACATTTTAATATAGTATCCATAACATACTTTTCTATTATGCTTAACATTCTGGTTAATGGTACAATTTCACAAGGTTAAAGGGCGTTTGGTCTTTTTAAGCTGGCATAACATATTAGTTAATAGTCTATAACATACAAAAATTTTGTACATAACTTACTTTCTCATTCTATATAATAAACTAGTTAATGAAATAATTTTTCATGGTTGAGAGGTATTTGGCCCTACAAACCTAACATATTATATTAGTAGATTATATATCACAAACTATTATGTTATGCATAATATACGTTCCCATCTTGCTTAACTTAGGATTGGTTCATTACTATTTGTATAAATCACTTCAAGGGTAAACATAAACGTATACTCGCCATCGCATCCATCACTTCATATTTTGCCAACATATATCAGAGTTTCAAAATTTAGCAACCAGTTGCTCCATGAGCTGTAATTCTCGCTGTTGACTAGTGATATGTTGATCACCTAGTTGAGAATTTATTAGCACCTTTGTATTAGTGGCATAAGTGAGGTTGCAACCCCCTAGATACTCTTGACCAGCAATAGAGAGTCCACCTGGATTATGACCTATTTCTTGCGAAAAAAGATTTGGAACAGGTATATGGTTAAGAAAAAGTAATTCGCTTAAGTAATGCCATCTGTTTTATGATGTAGGGGCCACATTACAATAAACATAGAGAACCTTGATGATCTCTGATGATTGACCCCCACCAGCGATATTTAAGGATTTGTTTGATAATTTCGTCAAAATTAGATTTTATGGTATCAAGGTTAGGTGGGTCCATATAATACGAAGTTGGGGTTCACTAATTTTTGGCAATTCAGGAAATCTCCCAATTTGGCCTAGATTTTGGTTCTTAAAGGAAAGGGAGTCAAAATTTGAAGGTTATTTCAAATCTAGGAAGCAATAGGACTAGTAAAAAAAAGATGATCTTGTGTTTCTTCTGAGGCCTAACAAGAGAACATGATGCAGTAACAATCAACTTCCAATTAACAAAAACAGAGGCCTCTAGAAGGGAATCACGAAGACAATGCCATATTAGCATTGTGCTTGGGAGAAAAGTGTAAATAGGTAATGTCAGACCAAATTGAATTTGTGAGTTTAAATTTCAGTGTACCCTCCTCCACATTTTGCCTATATTGTAGAAAGTGATATGTACTCTTGATGAAGAAGTTACCTATGGGACCCAAGTTCTATAAGCTAGTATTTTCAGTCATTTGAGGGATGGTATGCATTATTTGGTTTACGAAAAATTATGACTCATAGAAATATTTTTGCCTAAATATTGAACCATGGATAATTGTTGACAAAATATCGAGTCATATGTGTTGCGATGAAAGTGCCCCTCACTAAACACCAGACCCGGTTTTGCCCAATGAAGATGGAATAACATATTAGTTACCGGTCGATAACAAACTATTAAAATATGCATAATCTACTTTCCAATTCTACATAATATTCTACTAAGTGATATAATTTCTTGTGGTTGAAGGGTGTTTGGCTTAATAAAACTGCTATAACATATTAGTCTATGGTCTATAACATTCTAATATATTATGCACAACATACTTTCCTATTATGCTTAACATTCTAGTTAATGGTACAATTTCACAAGGTTAAAGGGGGTTTGGCCTTTTTAAGCTGGCATAACCTATTAGTTAATAGTCTATAACATACTAAAATTTTATACATAACTTACTTTCTCTTTCTATATAATAAACTTGTTAATGGATTAATTTTTCGTGGTTGAGAGGTATATGGCCCTACAAAGCTAACATATCATATTAGTAGATTGTATATCACAAACTATTATATTATGCATAATATACGTTCCCATCTTGCTTAACTTACGATTGGTTCATTACTATTTGTATAAATCGGTTCAAGGGTAAACACATACGTATACTAGCCATCGAATCCATCACTTGATATTTTGCCAACATATATCTGAGCTTCGAAATTTAGCAACCAGTTGCTCCATGAGCTGTAATTCTCACTGTTGACTAGTGATATGTTGATCACCTAGTTGAGAATTTATTAGCACCTTTGTATTAGTGGCATAAGTGAGGTAGCAACCCCCTGGATACTCTTGACCACCAATAGAGAGTCCCCCTTGATTGTGACCTATTTCTTGCGAAAAAATATTTGCAACAAGTATATGGTTAAGAAAAAGTAATTCGCTTAAGTAAAGCCATCTGTTTTATGATGTAGGGGCAACATTACAATAAGCATATAGAACCTTGATGATCTCTGATGATTGACCCCCACCGGCGATATTTAAGGATTTTTTTGAAGAATGGTTAAAATTAAATTTTGTGGTATCTTGGTTAGGAGGGTCCATATAATATGAAGTTGTGGTTCACTAATATTTGGCTATTAAGGAAATCCCCTAATTTGGCCTGGATTTTGGTTCTTAAAGGTAAGGGAGTATAAATTTGAAGGTTATTTCAAATCTCGGAAGCAAGAGGACAAGTAACAAAAATATGATTTTGTGTTTCTTCAGAGGCCAAACAGAGAGAACATGATGCAGTAACAATCAATTTCCAATTAACAAAAACAGATGCCTCTAGAAGGGAATCACGAAGACAAAGCGATATTAGCATTGTGCTTGGGAGAAAAGTGTAAATAGGTAATATCAGACCAAATTAAATTTGTGAGTTTAAATTTCAGTGTACCCTCCTCCACATTTAGCCTATATTGTAGATAGTGAGATGTACTATTGAAGAAGAAGTTACCTATGGGACCCAAGTTCTATATCCTAGTATTTTAAGTCATTTGAGGGATGGTATGCTTTATTTGGTTTACGAAAAATTATGACTCATAGAACTATTTTTACCTAAATATTGAACCAGGGATAAATGTTGACAAAATATCGAGTCATGTGTGCTGCGATGAAAGTGCCCCTCACTTAACACACGACCCAGTTTGGCCCAATGAAGATGGAATAACATATTAGTTAACGGTCAATAACTTATAATTAAAATTTGCATAATCTACTTTCCAATTCCACATCATATACTAGTTAGTGATATAATTTCTTGTGGTTGAAGGGTGTTTGGCTTTATGAAACTGCCATAACATATTATTTTATGGTCGATAACATTCTAATATATTATGCATAACATTCTTTTCTATTATGCTTAACATTCTAGTTAATGGTACAATTTCACAAGGTTAAAGGGCGTTTGGTCTTTTTAAGCTGGCATAACATATTAGTTAATAGTCTATAACATACAAAAATTTTATACATAACTTACTTTCTCATTCAATATAATAAACTAGTTAATGAAATAATTTTTCGTGGTTGAGAGGTATTTGGCCCTACAAAGCTAACATATTATATAAGTAGATTATATATCACAAACTATTATGTTATGCATAATATACGTTCCCATCTTGCTTAACTTAGGATTGGTTCATTACTATTTGTATAAATCGGTTCAAGGGTAAACATATACGTATACTCGCCATCGAATCCATCACTTCATATTTTGCCAACATATATCTGAGCTTCAAGATTTAGCAACCAGTTGGTCCATGAGTTGTAATTCTCGTTGTTGACTAGTGATATGTTGATCACCTAGTTGAGAATTTATTAACACCTTTGTATTAGTGGCATAAGTGAGGTAGCAACCCCCTAGATACTCTTGACCACCAATAGAGAGTCCACCTGGATTATGACCTATTTCTTGCGAAAAAAGATTTGGAACAGGTATATGGTTAAGAAAAAGTAATTCGCTTAAGTAATGCCATCTGTTTTATGATGTATGGGCCACATTACAATAAACATAGAGAACCTTGATGATCTCTGATGATTGACCCCCACCAGCGATATTTAAGGATTTGTTTGATGATTTCGTCAAAATTAGATTTTATGGTATCAAGGTTAGGTGGGTCCATATAATACGAAATTGGGGTTCACTAAGTTTTGGCAATTCAGGAAATCTCCCAATTTAGCCTAGATTTTGGTTCTTAAAGTAAAAGGGAGTCAAAATTTGAAGGTTATTTCAAATCTAGGAAGCAATAGGACTAGTAAAAAAAAGATGATCTTGTGCTTCTTCAGAGGCCTAACAAAGAGAACATGAAGTAGTAACAATCAATTTCCAATTAACAAAAATAGAGGCCTCTAGAAGGGAATCACGAAGACAAAGCCATATTAGCATTATGCTTGGGAGAAAAGTGTAAATAGGTAATGTCAGACCAAATTGAATTTGTGAGTTTAAATTTCAGTGTACCCTCCTCCACATCTTGCCTATATTGTAGAAAGTGATATGTACTCTTGATGAAGAAGTTACCTATGGGACCCAAGTTCTATATGCTAGTATTTTCAGTCATTTGAGGGATGGTATGCATTATTTGGTTTAGGAAAAATTAAGACTCATAGAACTATTTTTGCCTAAATATTGAACCATGGATAATTGTTGACAAAATATCGAGTCATGTCTGCTGCGATGAAAGTGCCCCTCACTTAACACCAGACCCGGTTTTGCCCAATGAAGATGGAATAACATATTAGTTACCGGTCTAAAACATACAATTAAAATATGCATAATCTACTTTCCTATTCCACATAATATACAAGTTAGTGATATAATTTCTTGTGGTTGATGGGTGTTTGGATTTATGAAACTGCCATAACATATTATTCTATGGTCGATAACATTCTAATATAGTATGCATAACATACTTTTCTATTATGCTTAACATTCTGGTTAATGGTACAATTTCACAAGGTTAAAGGGCGTTTGGTCTTTTTAAGCTGGCATAACATATTAGTTAATAGTCTATAACTACAAAAATTTTATACATAACTTACTTTCTCATTCTATATAATAAACTAGTTAATGAAATAATTTTTCATGGTTGAGAGGTATTTGGCCCTACAAACCTAACATATTATATTAGTAGATTATATATCACAAACTATTATGTTATGCATAATATACGTTCCCATCTTTCTTAACTTAGGATTGGTTCATTACTATTTGTATAAATCGGTTCAAGGGTAAACATATACGTATACTCGCCATCGAATCCATCACTTCATATTTTGCCAACATATATCTGAGCTTCAAGATTTAGCAACCAGTTGCTCCATGAGCTGTAATTCTCGCTGTTGACTAGTGATATGTTGATCACCTAGTTGAGAATTTATTAGCACCTTTGTATTAGTGGCATAAGTGAGGTAGCAACCCCCTAGATACTCTTGACCACCAATAGAGAGTCCACCTGGATTATGACCTATTTCTTGCGAAAAAAGATTTGGAACAGGTATATGGTTAAGAAAAAGTAATTCGCTTAAGTAATGCCATCTGTTTTATGATGTAGGGGCCACATTACAATAAACATAGAGAACCTTGATGATCTCTGAGGATTGACCCCCACCAGCGATATTTAAGGATTTGTTTGATGATTTCGTCAAAATTAGATTTTATGGTATCAAGGTTAGGTGGGTCCATATAATACGAAGTTGGGGTTCACTAATTTTTGGCAATTCAGGAAATCTCCCAATTTGGCCTAGATTTTGGTTCTTAAAGGAAAGGGAGTCAAAATTTGAAGGTTATTTCAAATCTAGGAAGCAATAGGACTAGTAAAAAAAAGATGATCTTGTGTTTCTTCTGAGGCCTAACAAGAGAACATGATGCAGTAACAATCAACTTCCAATTAACAAAAACAGAGGCCTCTAGAAGGGAATCACGAAGACAAAGCCATATTAGCATTGTGCTTGGGAGAAAAGTGTAAATAGGTAATGTCAGACCAAATTGAATTTGTGAGTTTAAATTTCAGTGTACCCTCCTCCACATCTTGCCTATATTGTAGAAAGTGATATGTACTCTTGATGAAGAAGTTACCTATGGGACCCAAGTTCTATATGCTAGTATTTTCAGTCATTTGAGGGATGGTATGCATTATTTGGTTTAGGAAAAATTAAGACTCATAGAACTATTTTTGCCTAAATATTGAACCATGGATAATTGTTGAAAAAATATCGAGTCATGTCTGCTGCGATGAAAGTGCCCCTCACTTAACACCAGACCCGGTTTTGCCCAATGAAGATGGAATAACATATTAGTTACCGGTCTAAAACATACAATTAAAATATGCATAATCTACTTTCCTATTCCACATAATATACAAGTTAGTGATATAATTTCTTGTGGTTGAAGGGTGTTTGGATTTATGAAACTGCCATAACATATTATTCTATGGTCGATAACATTCTAATATAGTATGCATAACATACTTTTCTATTATGCTTAACATTCTGGTTAATGGTACAATTTCACAAGGTTAAAGGGCGTTTGGTCTTTTTATGCTGGCATAACATATTAGTTAATAGTCTATAACATACAAAAATTTTATACATAACTTACTTTCTCTTTCTATATAATAAACTAGTTAATGAAATAATTTTTCATGGTTGAGAGGTATTTGGCCCTACAAACCTAACATATTATATTAGTAGATTATATATCACAAACTATTATGTTATGCATAATATACGTTCCCATCTTGCTTAACTTAGGATTGGTTCATTACTATTTGTATAAATCGTTTCAAGGGTAAACATATACGTATACTCGCCATCGCATCCATCACTTCATATTTTTCCAACATATATCAGAGCTTCGAGATTTAGCAACCAGTTGCTCCATGAGCTGTAATTCTCGCTGTTGACTAGTGATATGTTGATCACCTAGTTGAGAATTTATTAGCACCTTTGTATTAGTGGCATAAGTGAGGTAGCAACCCCCTAGATACTCTTGACCACCAATAGAGAGTCCACCTGGATTATGACCTATTTCTTGCGAAAAAAGATTTGGAACAGGTATATGGTTAAGAAAAAGTAATTCGCTTAAGTAACGCCATCTGTTTTATGATGTAGGGGCCACATTACAATAAACATAGAGAACCTTGATGATCTCTGATGATTGACCCCCACCAGCGATATTTAAGGATTTGTTTGATGATTTCGTCAAAATTAGATTTTATGGTATCAAGGTTAGGTGGGTCCATATAATACGAAGTTGGGGTTCACTAATTTTTGGCAATTCAGGAAATCTCCCAATTTGGCCTAGATTTTGGTTCTTAAAGGAAAGGGAGTCAAAATTTGAAGGTTATTTCAAATCTAGGAAGCAATAGGACTAGTAAAAAAAAGATGATCTTTGTGTGTTTCTTCCGAGGCCTAACAAGAGAACATGATGCAGTAACAATCAACTTCCAATTAACAAAACAGAGGCCTCTAGAAGGGAATCACGAAGACAAAGCCATATTAGCATTGTGCTTGGGAGAAAAGTGTAAATAGGTAATGTCAGACCAAATTGAATTTGTGAGTTTAAATTTCAGTGTACCCTCCTCCACATCTTGCCTATATTGTAGAAAGTGATATGTACTCTTGATGAAGAAGTTACCTATGGGACCCAAGTTCTATATGCTAGTATTTTCAGTCATTTGAGGGATGGTATGCATTATTTGGTTTAGGAAAAATTAAGACTCATTGAACTATTTTTGCCTAAATATTGAACCATGGATAATTGTTGAAAAAATATCGAGTCATGTCTCTGCTGATGAAATTGCCCCTCACTTAACACCAGACCGGTTTTGCCCAATGAAGATGGAATAACATATTAGTTACCGGTCTAAAACATACAATTAAAATATGCATAATCTACTTTCCTATTCCACATAATATACAAGTTAGTGATATAATTTCTTGTGGTTGAAGGGTGTTTGGATTTATGAAACTGCCATAACATATTATTCTATGGTCGATAACATTCTAATATAGTATGCATAACATACTTTTCTATTATGCTTAACATTCTGGTTAATGGTACAATTTCACAAGGTTAAAGGGCGTTTGGTCTTTTTATGCTGGCATAACATATTAGTTAATAGTCTATAACATACAAAAATTTTATACATAACTTACTTTCTCTTTCTATATAATAAACTAGTTAATGAAATAATTTTTCATGGTTGAGAGGTATTTGGCCCTACAAACCTAACATATTATATTAGTAGATTATATATCACAAACTATTATGTTATGCATAATATACGTTCCCATCTTGCTTAACTTAGGATTGGTTCATTACTATTTGTATAAATCGCTTCAAGGGTAAACATATACGTATACTCGCCATCGCATCCATCACTTCATATTTTGCCAACATATATCAGAGCTTCGAAATTTAGCAACCAGTTGCTCCATGAGCTGTAATTCTCGCTGTTGACTAGTGATATGTTGATCACCTAGTTGAGAATTTATTAGCACCTTTGTATTAGTGGCATAAGTGAGGTAGCAACCCCCTAGATACTCTTGACCACCAATAGAGAGTCCACCTGGATTATGACCTATTTCTTGCGAAAAAAGATTTGGAACAGGTATATGGTTAAGAAAAAGTAATTCGCTTAAGTAATGCCATCTGTTTTATGATGTAGGGGCCACATTACAATAAACATAGAGAACCTTGATGATCTCTGATGATTGACCCCCACCAGCGATATTTAAGGATTTGTTTGATGATTTAGGTCAAAATTAGATTTTATGGTATCAAGGTTAGGTGGGTCCATATATCTGAAGTTGGGGTTCACTAATTTTTTGGCAATTCAGGAAATCTCCCAATTTGGCCTAGATTTTGGTTCTTAAAGGAAAGGGAGTCAAAATTTGAAGGTTATTTCAAATCTAGGAAGCAATAGGACTAGTAAAAAAAAGATGATCTTGTGTTTCTTCTGAGGCCTAACAAGAGAACATGATGCAGTAACAATCAACTTCCAATTAACAAAAACAGAGGCCTCTAGAAGGGAATCACGAAGACAAAGCCATATTAGCATTGTGCTTGGGAGAAAAGTGTAAATAGGTAATGTCAGACCAAATTGAATTTGTGAGTTTAAATTTCAGTGTACCCTCCTCCACATTTTGCCTATATTGTAGAAAGTGATATGTACTCTTGATGAAGAAACCTATGGGACCCAAGTTCTATAAGCTAGTATTTTCAGTCATTTGAGGGATGGTATGCATTATTTGGTTTACGAAAAATTATGACTCATAGAACTATTTTTGCCTAAATATTGAACCATGGATAATTGTTGACAAAATATCGAGTCATGTGTGTTGTGATGAAAGTGCCCCTCACTTAACACCAGACCCGGTTTTGCCCAATGAAGATGGAATAACATATTAGTTACCGGTCTATAACAAACTATTAAAATATGCATAATCTACTTTCCAATTCCACATAATATTCTTCTAAGTGATATAATTTCTTGTGGTTGAAGGGTGTTTGGCTTAATAAAACTGCTATAACATATTAGTCTATGGTCTATAACATTCTAATATATTATGCACAACATACTTTCCTATTATGCTTAACATTCTAGTTAATGGTACAATTTCACAAGGTTAAAGGGGGTTTGGTCTTTTTAAGCTGGCATAACCTATTAGTTAATAGTCTATAACAAACTAAAATTTTATACATTACTTACTTTCTCTTTCTATATAATAAACTTGTTAATGGATTAATTTTTCGTGGTTGAGAGGTATATGGCCCTACAAAGCTAACATATCATATTAGTAGATTGTATATCACAAACTATTATATTATGCATAATATACGTTCCCATCTTGCTTAACTTAGGATTCGTTCATTACTATTTGTATAAATCGGTTCAAGGGTAAACATATACTTATACTAGCCTTCGAATCCATCAGTTGATATTTTGCCAACATATATCTGAGCTTCGAAATTTAGCAACCAGTTGCTCCATTAGCTGTAATTCTCACTGTTGACTAGTGATATGTTGATCACCTAGTTGAGAATTTATTAGCACCTTTGTATTAGTGGCATAAGTGAGGTAGCAACCCCCTGGATACTCTTGACCACCAATAGAGAGTCCCCCTTGATTGTGACCTATTTCTTGAGAAAAAAAATTTGCAACAAGTAAATGGTTAAGAAAAAGTAATTCGCTTAAGTAAAGCCATCTGTTTTATGATGTAGGGTCAACATTACAATAAGCATATAGAACCTTGATGATCTCTGATGATTGACCCCCACCGGCGATATTTAAGGATTTTTTTGAAGATTGGTTAAAATTAGATTTTGTGGTATCTTGGTTAGGAGGGTCCATATACTATGAAGTTGTGGTTCACTAATATTTGGCAATTAAGGAAATCCCCTAATTTGGCCTGGATTTTGGTTCTTAAAGGTAAGGGAGTATAAATTTGAAGGATATTTCAAATCTAGGAAGCAAGATGACAAGTAACAAAAAGATGATCTTGTGTTTCTTCAGAGGCCAAACAGAGAGAACATGATGCAGTAACAATCAATTTCCAATTAACAAAAATAGATGCCTCTAGAAGGGAATCACGAAGACAAAGCCATATTAGCATTGTGCTTGGGAGAAAAGTGTAAATAGGTAATGTCAGACCAAATTAAATTTGTGAGTTTAAATTTCAGTGTACCCTCCTCCACATTTTGCCTATATTGTAGAAAGTGATATGTACTCTTGATGAAGAAGTTACCTATGGGACCCAAGTTCTATAAGCTAGTATTTTCAGTCATTTGAGGGATGGTATGCATTATTTGGTTTACGAAAAATTATGACTCATAGAACTATTTTTGCCTAAATATTGAACCATGGATAATTGTTGACAAAATATCGAGTCATGTGTGTTGCGATGAAAGTGCCCCTCACATAACACCAGACCCAGTTTTGCCCAATGAAGATGGAATAACATATTAGTTACCGGTCTATAACAAACTATTAAAATATGCATAATCTACTTTCCAATTCCACATAATATTCTACTAAGTGATAAAATTTCTTGTGGTTGAAGGGTGTTTGGCTTAATAAAACTACTATAACATATTAGTCTATGGTCTATAACATTCTAATATATTATGCACAACATACTTTCCTATTATGCTTAACATTCTAGTTAATGGTACAATTTCACAAGGTTAAAGGGGGTTTGGTCTTTTTAAGCTGGCATAACCTATTAGTTAATAGTCTATAACAAACTAAAATTTTATACATTACTTACTTTCTCTTTCTATATAATAAACTTGTAAATGGATTAATTTTTCGTGGTTGAGAGGTATATGGCCCTACAAAGCTAACATATCATATTAGTAGATTGTATATCACAAACTATTATATTATGCATAATATACGTTCCCATCTTGCTTAACTTAGGATTCGTTCATTACTATTTGTATAAATCGGTTCAAGGGTAAACATATACGTATACTAGCCATCGAATCCATCACTTGATATTTTGCCAACATATATCTGAGCTTCAAAATTTAGCAACCAGTTGCTCCATGGCCTGTAATTCTCACTGTTGACTAGTGATATGTTGATCACCTAGTTGAGAATTTATTAGCACCTTTGTATTAGTGGCATAAGTGAGGTAGCAACCCCCTGGATACTCTTGACCACCAATAGAGAGTCCCCCTTGATTGTGACCTATTTCTTGCGAAAAAAAATTTGCAACAAGTAAATGGTTAAGAAAAAGTAATTCGCTTAAGTAAAGCCATCTGTTTTATGATGTAGGGTCAAGGTTACAATAAGCATATAGAACCTTGATGATCTCTGATGATTGATCCCCACCGGCGATATTTAAGGATTTTTTTGAAGATTGGTTAAAATTAGATTTTGTGGTATCTTGGTTAGGAGGGTCCATATAATATGAAGTTGTGGTTCACTAATATTTGGCTATTAAGGAAATCCCCTAATTTGGCCTGGATTTTGGTTCTTAAAGGTAAGGGAGTATAAATTTGAAGGATATTTCAAATCTAGGAAGCAAGATGACAAGTAACAAAAAGATGATCTTGTGTTTCTTCAGAGGCCAAACAGAGAGAACATGATGCAGTAACAATCAATTTCCAATTAACAAAAATAGATGCCTCTAGAAGGGAATCACGAAGACAAAGCCATATTAGCATTGTGCTTCGAAGAAAAGTGTAAATTGGTAATGTCAGACCAAATTAAATTTGTGAGTTTAAATTTCAGTGTACCCTCCTCCACATTTAGCCTATATTGGAGATAGTGAGATGTACTATTGAAGAAGAAGTTACCTATGGGACCCAAGTTCTATATCCTAGTATTTTCTGTCATTTGAGGGATGGTAAGCATTATTTGGTTTACGAAAAATTATGACTCATAGAACTATTTTTGGCTAAATATTGAACCAAGGATAAATGTTGACAAAATATCGAGTCATGTGTGCTGCGATGAAAGTGCCCCTCACTTAACACCAGACCCAGTTTGGCCCAATGAAGATGGAATAACATATTAGTTAACGGTCTATAACTTATTATTAAAATATGCATAATCTACTTTCCTATTCCACACAATATACTAGTTAGTGATATAATTTCTAGTGGTTGAAGGGTGTTTGGCTTTATAAAACTGCCATAACATATTATTCTATGGTCGATAACATTCTAATATATTATGCATAACATACTTTTCTATTATGCTTAACATTCTAGTTAATGGTACAATTTCACAAGGTTAAAGGGCGTTTGGTCTTTTTAGGCTGGCATAACATATTAGTTAATAGTCTATAACACACAAAAATTTTATACATAACTTACTTTCTCATTCTATATAATAAACTAGTTAATGAAATAATTTTTCGTGGTTGAGAGGTATTTGGCCCTACAAAGCTAACATATCATATTAGTAGATTGTATATCACAAACTATTACGTTATGCATAATATACGTTCCCATCTTGCTTAACTTAGGATTGGTTCATTACTATTTGTATAAATCGGTTCAAGCGTAAACATATACGTATACTCGCCATCGAATCCATCACTTCATATTTTGCCAACATATATCTGAGCTTCAAGATTTAGCAACCAGTTGCTCCATGAGCTGTAATTCTCGCTGTTGACTAGTGATACGTTGATCACCTAGTTGAGAATTTATTAGCACCTTTGTATTAGTGACATAAGTGAGGTAGCAACCCCCTTGATACTCTTGACCACCAATAGAGAGTCCACCTGGATTATGACATATTTCTTGCGAAAAAAGATTTGGAACAGGTATATGGTTAAGAAAAAGTAATTCGCTTAAGTAATGCCATCTATTTTATGATGTAGGGGCCACATTACAATAAGCATTGAGAACCTTGTTGATCTCTGATGATTGACCCCCACCAGCGATATTTAAGGATTTGTTTGATGATTTCGTCAAAATTAGATTTTATGGTATCAAGGTTAGGTGGGTCCATATAATACGAAGTTGGGGTTGACGAAGTTTTGGCAATTCAGGAAATCTCCTAATTTGGCCTAGATTTTGGTTCTAAAAGGAAAGGGAGTCAAAATTTGAAGGTTATTTCAAATCTAGGAAGAAATAGGACTAGTAAAAAAAAGATGATCTTGTGTTTCTTCAGAGGCCTAACAAAGAGAACATGAAGAAGTAACAATCAATTTCCAATTAACAAAAATAGAGGCCTCTAGAAGGGAATCACGAAGACAAAGCCATATTAGCATTGTGCTTGGGAGAAAAGTGTAAATAGGTAATGTCAGACCAAATTGAATTTGTGAGTTTAAATTTCAGTGTACCCTCCTCCACATTTTGCCTATATTGTAGAAAGTGATATGTACTCTTGATGAAGAAGTTACCTATGGGACCCAAGTTCTATATGCTAGTATTTTCAGTCCTTTGAGGGATGGTATGCATTATTTGCTTTCGGAAAAATTAAGACTCATAGAACTATTTTTGCCTAAATATTGAACCATGGATAATTGTTGACAAAATATCGAGTCATGTGTGCTGCGATGAAAGTGCCCCTCACTTAACACCAGACCCGGTTTTGCGCAATGAAGATGGAATAACATATTAGTTACCGGTCTAAAACATACAATTGAAATATACATAATCTACTTTCCAATTCCACATAATATACTAGTTAGTGATATAATTTCTTGTGGTTGAAGGGTGTTTGGCTTTATGAAACTGCCATAACATATTAGTCTATGGTCTATAACATTCTAATATATTATGCATAACATACTTTTCTATTATGCTTAACATTCTAGTTAATTGTACAATTTCACAAGGTTAAAGGGCGTTTGGTCTTTTTAAGCTGGCAAAACGTATTAGTTAATAGTCTATAACATACTAAAATTTTATACTTAACTTACTTTCTCATTCTATATAATAAATTAGTTAATGGAATAATTTTTCGTGGTTGAGAGGTATTTGGGCCTACAAAGCTAACATATCATATTAGTAGATTGTATATCACAAACTATTATGTTATGCATAATATACGTTCCCATCTTGCTTAACTTAGGATTTTTTCATTATTATTTGTATAAATCGGTTCATGGGTAAACATAGACGTATCTTCGCCATCGAATCCATCACTTGATATTTTGCCAACATATATCTGTGCTGCTAAATTAAGCAACCAGTTGCTCCATGAGTTGTAATTCTCCTAGTTGACTACTGATATGTTGATCACCTAGTTGAAAATTTATTAGCACCTTTATATTAGGGGCATAAGTGAGGTAGCAACCGCCTTGATACACTTGACCACCAACAGAGAGTCCCCCAGGATTATGACCTTTTTCTTTCGAAAAAAGATTTGGAACAGGTATATGGTTAAGAAAAAGTAATTCACTTAAGTAAAGCAATTTGTTTTATGATGTAGGGGCCACATTACAATAACCATAGAGAACCTAGATGATCTCAGATGATTGACCCCACCAGCGATATTTAAGGATTTGTTTGAAGATTTTGTCAAATAGATTTTATGGTATCTTCATTAGGAGGGTCTAGATAATATGAAGTTGGGGTTCACTAATTTTTGGCAATTCAGGAAATCCCTTAATTTGGCCTAGATTTAATTTCTTAAAGGTAAGGGAGTCTAAATTTTAAGGTTATTTCAAATATAGGAAGCAATAGTACAAGTAAAAAAAAGATGATCTTGTGTTTCTTCAAATGCCAAACAGAGAGAACATGATGCAGTAACAATCAATTTTCAGTTAACAAAAGCAGAGGCCTCTAGAAGGGAATCACGATGACAAAGCATTAGCATTGTGCTTCGGAGAAGAGTGTAAATAGGTACTGTCATACCAAATTAAATTTGTGAGTTTAAATTTCAGTGCACACTCCTCCACATTTTGCCTATGTTGCAGATAGTGATATGTACTCTTGATAAAGAAGTTACCTATGAGCCCAAAGTTCTATTTGCTAGTATTTTCTGTCTTTTGAGGGATGGTATGCATTATTTGGTTTAGGAAAAATAGTGACTCATCGAACTATTTATGCCGAAATATTGAACCACGGATAAATGTTGACAAAATATTGAGTCATGTGTATTGCGATGAAAGTGCCCCTCACTTAACACCAGACCCGGTTTAGCACAAAGAAGATGGAATAACATATTAGTTAACGGTCTATAACACACAATTAAAATATGCATAGTCTACTTTCCAATTCCACATAATATACTAGTTAGTGATATAATTTCTTGTGGTTGAAGGGTGTTTGGGTTTATCAAACTGCCATAACATATTAGTCTATGGTCTGTAACATTCTAATATATTATGCATAACATTCTTTTCAATTATGCTTAACATTTTAGTTAATGATAAAATTTCAAAAGGTTAAAGGGCGTTTGGTCTTTTTAAGCTAGCATAACATAGTAGTTAATAGTCTATAACACACTAAAATTTGATACATAACTTACTTTCTCATTATATATAATGAACTAGTTAATGGAATAATTTTTCGGGGTTGAGAGGTATTTGGCCCTACAAAGCTAACATATCATATTAGTAGATTGTAAATCACAAACCATTATGTTATGCTTTAATATACGTTCTCATCTTGCAACTTAGGATTGGTTCATTATTATTTGTATAAATCGGTTCAAGGGTAAACATATACTTATATTCGCCATCGAATCCATCACTTGATATTTTGCCAACATATATTTGTGCTTCAAAATTTAGCAACCAGTTGCTCCATGAGTTGTAATTCTCCTAGTTCACTAGTGATATGTTGATCACCTAGTTGAGAATTTATTAGCACCTTTGTATTAGTGGCATAAGTGAGGTAGCAACCCCCTTGATACTCTTGACCACCAATAGAGAGTCCCCCTGGATTATGACCTATTTCTTTCGAAAAAAGATTTGGAACAGGTATATGGTTAAGAAAAAGTAATTCTCTTAAGTAAAGCCATTTGTTTTATGAAGTAGGCGCCACATTACAATAAGCACAGAGAACCTTGATGATCTCTGATGATTGACCCCCACCAGCGATTTTTAAGGATTTGTTTGAAGATTCGTCAAAATTAGATTTTATGGTATCTTGGTTCGGAGGGTCCATGTAATATGAAGTTGGGGTTCACTAAATTTTGGCAATTCAGGAAATCCCCTAATTTTGCCTTGATTTTGGTTCTTAAAGGTAAGGGAGTCTAAATTTGAAGGTTATTTCAAATCTAGGAAGCAATAGCACAAATAAAAAAGAGATGATCTTGAGTTTCTTCTGAGGCCAAACAGAGAGAACATGATGCAGTAACAATCAATTTCCAATTAACAAAAACGGAGGCCTCTAGAAGGGAATCACGAAGACAAAGCCATATTAGCATTTTTCTTGGGAGAAAAGTGTAAATAGGTAATGTCATACCAAATTAAATTTGTGAGTTTAAATTTCAGTGTACCCTCCTCCACTTTTTGCCTATATTGTAGATAGTGATATGTACTCTTGATGAAGAAGTTACCAATGGGACCCAAGTTCTATATGCTAGTATTTTCAGTCATTTGAGGGATGGTATGCATTATTTGGTTTAGGAAAAATTATGACTCATAGAACTATTTTTGCCTAAATATGGAGCCACGGATAAATGTTGACAAAATATCGAGTCATGTGTGCTGCGATGAAAGTGCCCCTCACTTAACAGCAGATCCGGTTTGGCCCAATAAAGATGGAATAACATATTAGTTAACGGTCTATGACATACTATTAAAATATGCATAATCTACTTTCCAATTCCACATAATATACTAGTTAGTGAAATAATTTCTTGTGGTTGAAGGGTGTTTGGCTTTATGAAACTGCCATAACATATTAGTCTATGGTCTATAACATTCTAATATATTATGCATAACATACTTTTCTATTATGCTTAACATTCTAGTTAATGGTACAATTTCAGAAGGTTAAAGGGCGTTTGGTCTTTTTAAGCTGGCATAACATATTAGTTTATAGTTTATAACATACAAAAATTTTTTACATAACTTACTTTCTCTTTCTTTATAATAAACTAGTTAATGGAATAATTTTTTGTGGTCGAGAGGTATTTGGCCCTATAAAGCTAACATATCATATTAGTAGATTGTATATCACAAACTATTATGTTATGCATAATATACGTTCCCATCTTGCTTAACTTAGGATTGGTTCATTATTATTTGTATAAATCGGTTCATGGGTAAACATATACGTATATTCGCCATCGAATCCATCACTTGATATTTTGCCAACATATATCTGTGCTTCAAAATTTAGCAACCAGATGCTCCATGAGTTGTAATTCTCCTTGTTGACTAGAGATAAGTAGATCACCTAGTTGAGAATTTATTAACACCTTTGTATTAGTCGCATAAGTGAGGTAGCAACCCCCTTGATACTCTTGACATCCAATAGAGAGTCCCTCTGGATTATGACCTACTTCTTGCGAAAAAAGATTTGGAACCCGTATATGGTTAAGAAAAAGTAATTCGCTTAAGTAAAGCCATCTATTTTAAGATATAGGGGCCACATTACAATAAGCATGGAGAACCTTGATGATCTCTGATGATTGACCCCCACCAGCGATATTTAAGGATTTGTTTGAAGAATCATCAAAATTAGATTTTGCGGTATCTTGCTTAGGAGGGTCCATATTATATGAAGTTGAGGTTCACTAATTTTTGGCAATTCAGGAAATCCCCTAATTTGGCCTAGATTTTGGTTCTTAAAGGTAAGGGAGTCTAAATTTGAAGGTTATTTCCAATCTCGGAAGCAATAGGACAAGTAAAAAAAAGATGATCTTGAGTTTCTTCAGAGGCCAAACAGAGAGAACATGATGCAGTAACAATCAATTTCTAATTAACAAAAATAGAGGCCTCTATAAGCGAATCACGAAGACAAAGCCATATTAGCATTGTGCTTGGGAGAAAAGTGTAACAAGGTAATGTCAGACCAAATTAAATTTGTGAGTTTAAATTTCAGTGTACCCTCCTCCACATTTTTCCTATATTGTATATAGTGATATGTAGTCTTGATGAAGAAGTTACCTATGGGACCCAAGTTCTATATGCTAGTATTTTCAGTCATTTGAGGGATGGTATGCATTATTTGGTTTAGGAAAAATTATGACTCATAGAACTATTTTTGCCTAAATATTGAACCACGGATAAATGTTGACAAAATATCGAGTCATGTGTGCTACGATGAAAGTGCCCCTCACTTAACACCAGACCCGGTTTGGCCCTATGAAGATGGAATAACATATTAGTTACCGGTCTATAACATACAATTGAAATATACATAATCTACTTTCCAATTCCACATAATATACTAGTTAGTGATATAATTTCTTGTGGTTGAAGGGTGTTTGGCTTTATGAAACTGCCATAACATATTAGTCTATGGTCTATAACATTCTAATATATTATGCATAACATACTTTTCTATTATGCTTAACATTCTAGTTAATGGTACAATTTTGCAAGGTTAAAGGGCGTTTTGTCTTTTTAAGCTGGCAAAACATATTAGTTAATAGTCTATAACATACTAAAGTTTTATACATAACTTACTTTCTCATTCTATATAATAAACTAGTTAATGGAATAAATTTTTGTGGTTGAAAGGTATTTGGCCCTATAAATCTAACATATCATATTAGTAGATTGTATATTCCAAACTATTATGTTATGCATAATATACGTTCCCATCTTGCTTAACTTAGGATTGGTTCATTATTATTTGTATAAATCGGTTCAAGGGTAAACATATACGTATACTCGCCATCGAATCCATCACTTGATATTTTGCCAACATATATCTGTGCTTCAAAATTTACCCACCAATTGCTCCATGAGTTGTAATTCTCCTTGTTGACTAGTGATATGTAGATCACCTAGTTGAGAATTTATTAGCACCTTTGTATTAGTGGCATAAGTGAGGTAGCAACCCCGTTGATACTCTTGACCTCCAATAGAGAGTCCCCCTGGATTATGACCAACTACTTGCGAAAAAAGATTTGGAACAGGTATTTGGTTAAGAAAAAGTAATTTGCTTAAGTAGAGCCATCTGTTTTATGATGTAGGGGCCACATTACAATAAGCATAGAGAACCTTGATCATCTTTGATGATTGACCCCCACCAGCGATATTTAAGGATTTGTTTGATGAATCGTCAAAATCAGATTTTATGGTAGCTTGGTTAGGAGGGTACATACAATATGAAGTTGGGGTTCACTAATTTTTGGCAATTCAGGAAATCCCCAAATTTGGCCTAGATTTTGGTGCTTAAAGGTAAGGGAGTCTAAATTTGAAGGTTATTTCAAATCTCGGAAGCAATAGGACACGTAAAAAAAAGATGATCTTGTGTTTCTTCTGAGGCCAAACAGAGAGAACATGATGCAGTAACAATCAATTTCTAATTAAAAAAAATAGAGGCCTCTAGAAGGGAATCACGAATAGAAAGCCATATTAGCATTGTGCTTGGGAGAAAAGTGTAAAAAGGTAATGTGAGACCAAATTAAATTTGTGAGTTTAAATTTCAGTGTACCCTCCTCTACATTTTGCCTATATTGTAGATAGTGATATGTACTCTTGATGAAGAAGTTACCTATGGGACCTAAGTTCTATATGCTAGTATCCTCAGTCATTTGAGGGATGGTATGCATAATTTGGTTTAGGAAAAATTACGACTCTTAGAACTATTTTTTCCGAAATATTGAACAATGGATACATGTTGACAAAATATCGAGTCTTGTGTACTGGGATGAAAGTGTCCCTCACTTAACACTTGACCCGGTTTGGCCCAATGAAGATGGAAAAACATATTAGTTAACAGTCTATAACATACTATTAAAATATGCATAATCTAGTTTCCAATTCCACATAATGTACTTGTTAGTGATATAATTTCTTGTGGTTGAAGGGTGTTTGGCTATATGAAATTGCCATAACATATTAGTATAAGGTCTATAACATTCTAATATATTATGCATAACATACTTTTCTATTTTGCTTAACATTCTAGTTAATGGTACAATTTCACAAGGTTAAAGGGCGTTTGGTCTTTTTAAGCTGGCATAACGTATTAGTTAATATTCTACAACATACTAAAATTTTATACATAACTTACTTTCTCATTCTGTATAATAAACTAGTTAATGGAATAATTTTTCGTGGTTGAGAGGTATTTGGCCCTATAAAGCTAACAAATCATATTAGTAGAATGTATATCACCAACTATTATGTTATGCATAATATACTTTCCCATCTTGCTTAACTTAGGATTGGTTCATTCTTATTTGTATAAATCGGTTCACGGGTTAACATATATGTATATTCGCCATTGAATCCATGACTTGATATTTTGCCAACATATATATGTGCTTCAAAATTTAGCTACCAGTTGCTCCATGAGTTGTAATTCTCGTAGTTGACTAGTGACATGTTGATCACCTAGTTGAGCATTTATTAGCACCTCTGTATTAGTGGCATCAGTGAGGTTGCAACCCCCATGATACACTTTACCACCAATTGAGAGTCCCCCTGGATTATGACCTATTTCCTTCGAAAAAATATTAGGAACGGGTATATGGTTAAGAAAAAGGAATTCACTTCAGTAAAGTTATCGCTTTTATGATGTAGGGGCCACATTACAATAAGCTTAGAGAACTTTGATGATCTCTGATGATCAACCCCCACTATCGATATCTAAGGATTTGTTTGAAGATTCGTCAATGTCAGTCTAGGATTGGAGGGTCCAGATAATATGAAGTTGGGGTTCACAAATTTTTGGCAATTTGGGAAATCCCCTAATTTTGCCTATAGTTTGGCTCTTAATGGTAAGGGAGTCTTGATTTGAAGGTTATTTCAAATCTAGGAAGCAATAGGACAAGCAAAAAAAACATGTTCTTGTGTTTCTTCGGTGGCCAAACAGAGAGAACATGAAGCAGTAACAATGAATTTTCAATTAAGAAAAATAGAGGCCACTAGAAAGGAATCATGAAGACAAAGCCAAATAAGCATTTTGCTTGGGAGAAAAGTGTAAATGGGTAATGTCGGACCAAATTAAATTTGTGAGTTTTAATTTCAGTGTACCCTCCTCCACATTTTGCCAATATTGTAGATAGTGATATGTACTCTTGATGGAGAAGTTACCTATGGGACCCAAGTTTTATATGCTAGTATCTTCAGTAGATTGAAGGATAGTATGCATTATTTGGTTAAGGAAAAATTATGACACGTAGAGCAATTTTTGCCTAAATATGTAACCATGGATAAATGTTAACAGAATATCATGTGTACTGGGAAGAAAGTGCCCTCAGTTAACCCCTGAAGTGGTTTGGCCCTATGAAGATGGAATAACATATTAGTTAATGGTCTATAACAAACTATTATTATGCATAATCTACTTTCCTATTCCACATATTATACTTGTTAGTGATATAATTTCTTGTGGCTGAAGGGTATTTGGCTATATTTAACTGCCATAACATATTAGTTAATGGTCTATAACATTGTATTATATTATGCATAACATTCTTGTCAATGGTACAAAATTCTCTTGGTTAAAGGGCGTTTGGTCTTTTAAAGTTGGTATAACATATTAGTTAATAGACTATAACATACTAAAATATTATACATAACTTACATTCTCATTCTATATAACAAACTAGTTAATGGTATAATTTTTCGTGGTTGAGAGGTGTTTGCCCCTATGAAGGTGACATATTATATTAGTCGATTGTATATAACATACTATTATGTTATGCTTAATATACTTTCCCATATTGCATAATATACTATTGGTTCATTATTTTTTGTATAAATTGGTTCAAGGTTTAACATATGCTCATATTCGCCATCGAATCCATGACTTTCTATTTTGCCAACATACATTTGAGGTTCAATATTTAGCTAACAGTAGCTCCATGAGTTGTAATCCTCTTAGTTGACTAGTGATATGTTAATCACCTAGCTGAACATTTATTAGCACCTTTGAATTAGTGGCATCAGTGAGGTTGCAACCCCCTTGTTACACTTGACCACCAATAGAGAGTCCCCCTGGATTATGACCTATTTCTGTGGAAAGAAGATTTCAAACGGGTATATGGTTAAGAAAAAGGAATCCGTTTATGCAAAGTTATTTGTTTTATGATGTAGGGGCCACATTACAATAAGCTTAGAGAACCATGATGATCTCTGATGATCAACCCCCTCCAGCAATATCTACGAATTTGTTTGAAGATTCGACAAAGTTTGATTTAAGGGTATCTAAGTTTGGAGGGACCAGATAATATGAAGTTGGGGTTCACTAATTTTTTACAATTTAGGAAATCCGCTAATTTGGCCTAGAGTTTGGTTTTTAAAGGTAAAGGAGTCTAAATTTGAAGTTATTTCTAATCTAGGATGTAATAGGCCAAGTAAGAAAAAGATGATCTAGTGTTTCTTCAGAGACCAAATAGAGAGAACATGATGCAGGAACAATCAATTTTTTTTTAACAAAAATAGAGGCCACTAGAAGGGGAACATGAAGACAAAGCCATATAAGGATTGTGCTTGAGAGGAAAGTGTAAATAGGTAATGTCGGACCAAATTAAATTTGTGAATTTGAATTTCAGTTACCCTCCTCCACATTTTTCAAATATTGTAGATAGTGATATGCTCTCTTGATGGATAAGTTACCTATGGGACCCAAGTTCTATATGTTAGTATCTTCAGTAGTTCGAGGGATAGTATGCATTATTAGGTTTAAGAAAAATTATGACTCATCGAGCAATTTTTGCCTAAATATTGAACCATGGATAAACGTTGACAAAATATCGAGTCAAATGTACTGGGATGAAAGTGTCCCTCACTTGACTGCTGAACCAGTTTGGCCCTTCAAATACGAAATAAAATATTAGTTATTGTTCTATAACATACTATTATAATATGCATAATCTACTTTCCTATTCCCCATAATATACAAGTTAGTGATATAATTTCTTGTGGTCGAGGGGTGTTTGGCTATATGAATCTGCCATAACATATTAGTTAATGGTCTATAACATTCTATTATATATTGCATAACACACTTTTCTATTATGCTTAACGTACTAGTTAATGGTACAATTTCTCCAATTTAAAGGATGTTTGGTCTTTTTAAGCTGGCATAACATATTAGTTAAAAGTCTATTACTTACTAAAATGTTATCCATAACTTAATTTCTCATTCTATATAACAAACTAGTTAATGGTATAATTTTTTGTGGTTGAGAGGTGTTTGGCCCTATAAAGCTGACATATCATGAATAACATACAATTGGTTCATAATTTATTGTATAAATCGGTTCAAGAGTTAACATATGCTCATATTCGCCATCGAAACCATGACTTGATATTTTGGCAACATATATCTCTGGTCCGATATTAAGCCAACAGTTGCTCCATGAGTAAATATTCTCCTAGTTGACTAGTGATATGTTGATCACCTAGTTGAGCATTTATTAGCGTCTTTGTATTAGTGGCATCAGTGAGGTTGCAACCCCCTTGATACACTTGACCACCAATAGAGAGTCCCCTTGGATTATGACCTATTTTTATCGAAAAAAGATTTGGAACAGGTATATGGTTAAGAATAAGGAATTTACTACAGTAAAGTCATTTGTTTTATGATGTAGGGGCCACATTAAAAAATGCTTAGAGAAGTTGGATGATCTCTGATGATCAACCCCCACCAGCGACATCTAAAGATTTGTTTGAAAATTCGTCAAAGTTAGATTTTAGGTTATCTTGGTTAGGAGGGTCCAGATAATATGAAGTTGGGGTTCTCTAATTTTAGGCAATTTAGGAAATCCCCTAATTTGGCCTTGAGTTTGGTTCTTAAAAGCACGGGAGTCCAAATTTGAACGTTATTTCAAATCTAGGAAGCAATAGGACAAGTAAAAAATAGATGATCTTGTGTTTCTTCAGTGGCCAAACAGAGAGAACATGTTGCAGAAACAATCAATTTTCAATTAACAAAAATGGGGGATACTATAAGGGAAGTATGAAGACAAAGCCAGATAAGCATTGTGCTTGAGATGATAGTGTAAATAGGTAATGTCGGACAAAATTAAATTTATGAGTTTGAATCTCAGTGGACCCTCCTCCACATTTTGCCAATATTGTAGATAGTGATATGCACTCTTGATGGAGATGTTACCTATATACAAGTATCTTCAGTAGTTTGAGGGATAATATGCATTATTTGGTTTAGGAAAAACTATGACACAAAGAGCAATTATTATCGAAATATTGAACCATGGATAATGTTGACAAAATATCGAATCTTGTGTACTAGGACCAAAGTGCCCCTCACTTAACCTCAAAACCGATTTGGCCCTACGAAGATGGAATAACATATTAGTTAATGGTCTATAGCATACTATTCTAATATGCATAATTTACATTCATATTCCACATAATATACTAGTTAGTGATATAATTTCTTATGGTTGAGGGGTGTTTCGCTATATGAAACTGGCATAACATATTAGTTAATGGTCTATAATATTCTAATATATTATGCATAACATACTTTTCTATTATGCATAACATACTTTTCTATTATGCATAACACACTTCAATAAAGTTATCTATTTTATGATGTAGGGGCCACATTACAATAAGCTTAGAGAACCTTGATGATCTCTGATGATCAATCCCCACCATCGATATCTAAGGATTTGTCTGAAGATTCATCAAAGTTAGATTTTAGGGTATCTTGGTTATGATGGTCCAAAAAATATGAAGTTGGGGTTCTCCAATTTTGGGCAATTTTGGAAATTGCCTAATCTGGCCTAGAGTTTGGTTCATAAAGATAAGGGAGTCTAAATTTGAAGGATATTTCAAATCTTGGAACCAATAGGACAAGTAAAAAAAAGTTGATCTTGTGTTTCTTCAGTGGCCAAATAGAGAGAATATGATGCAAAAACAATCAATTTTCAATTAACAAAAATGGAGACCACTATAAGGAAAGCATGAAGAGAAAGCCACACAACCATTGTGCTTGGGAGGAAAGCGTAAATAGGTAATGTTGAACCAAATTAAATTTATGTGTTTGGATTTTAGTGTACCCACCTCCACATTTTGCCAATATTGTAGATAGTGATAGGCACTATTGATGGAGAAGTTACCTATGGGACCCAAGTTCTATAAGCTATTATCTTCAGCAGTTTGAGGGATAGTATGCATTATTTGGTTTAGGAAAAACTACGACTCATAGAGCAATTACTGTCTAAATGTTGATCCATGGATAAATGTTGACAAAATATCGAATCATGTGTACTGGGATGAAAGTGCCCCTCACTTAACCCCTGAACCGGTTTGGCCCTATGAAGTTGGAAAGAATATTTGAAACAGGTATATGGATAAGAAAAAGGAATTCACTTCTGCAAAGTTATCTGTTTTATGATGCAATGGTCACATTACAATAAGCTTAGAGAACCATGATGATCTCTGATGATCAACCCTCACTAGCGAAATCTACAAATTTGTTTGAAGATTCGTCAAAGTAAGATTTTAGGGTATCTTGGTTTGGAGGGTCCAGTTAATATGAACTCGGGGTTCACTAATTTTTGAAAATTTAGGAAATCCCCTAATTTAGCCTAGAGTTTTGTTCTTAAAGGTAAGGGAGTCTAAATTTCAAAGTTATTTCTAATCTAGGAAGCAATAGGACAAGTAAGAAAAAGATGTTCTTGTGTTTCTTTAGAGGCCAAACAGAGAGAACATGGTGCAGGAACTATTAATTTTTTATTAACAAAAATAGAGGCCACTAGAAGGGAATCATTAAGACAAAGTCGTATAAGCATTATGCTTGGGAGAAAAGTGTAAATAGGTAATGTCAGACCAAATTAAATTTTTGAGTTTGAATTTCAGTGTACCCTCCTCCACATTTTGCCAATAATGTAGATAGTGATATGCTCTCTTGATGGAGAAGTTACCTATGAGACCCAAGTTCTATATGCTAGTATCTTCAGTAGTTTGAGGGATAGTAAGCATTATCTAGTTTAGGAAAAATTATGACTCAAAGAGCGATTTTTGCCTAAAAATTGAATCATGGATAAATGTCGACAAAATATCGAGTACTGTTTTCTGGGATGAAAGTGCCCCTCACTTAACCGCTGAACCGGTTTGGCCCTACCAAGATGGAATAAAATATTAGTTAATGGTCTATAACATACTATTATAATATGCATAACCTACTTTCCTATTCCACATAATATACTAGTTACTGATATAATTTCTTGTGGTTGAGGGGTGTTTGGCTATACGAAACCGGCATAACATATTAGTAACATTCTATTATATTATTCATAACATACTTTTCTATTATGCTTAACGTACTAGTTAATGGTACAATTTCTCAAGGTTAAAAGGCTTTTGGTCTTTTTGAGCTGGCATAACATATTAGTTAATAGTCTATAACATACTAAAATGTTATTTATAACTTACTTTCCCATTCTATTTAACAAACTAGTTAATGGTATAATTTTTCGTGGTTCAGAGGTGTTTGGCCCTATAAAAGTGATATAACATATTAATAGATTGTATATAACATACTATTATGTCATGCATAATATACTTTCCCATATCGCATAAGATACTATTGGTTCATTAGTTTTTGTATAAATCGGTTCAAGGGTTAAGATATGCGCATATTTGCCATCAACACCATGACTTGATATTTTTCCAACATATATCTGTGGTTCAATATTTTTCCAAAAGTTGCTCCATCAGTTGTAATTCTCCTAGTTGACTAGTGATATGTTGATCACCTTGTCGAGCATTTATTAGCACCTTTTTATTAGTGGCATCAGAGAGGTTGCAAACCCCTTGATACACTTCCCCCTGGATTATGACCTATTTCTATCGAAAAAAGATTTGGAACAGGTATATGGTTATGAAAAAGGAATTCACTTCAGTAAAGTTACATGTTTTAAGATGTAGGGGCCACATTACAATAAGCTTAGAGAACCTTGATGATCTCTGATGATAAACCCCCATCAGCGATATCTAAGGTTTGTTTAAAAATTCATCAAAGTTAGATTTTAGGGTATCTTGCTTAGGAGGGTCCAGATAATATGAAGTTAGGGTTCCCTAATTTTTGGATATTTAGGAAATCCCCTAATTTGGTCTTGAGTTTGGTTCTTAAAGGTAAGGGAGTCTAAATTTGAAGGTTATTTCAAATCTAGGAAGCAATAGGACAAGTAAAAAAAAGATGATCTTTTATTTCCTCAGAGGCCAAACAGAGAGAACATGATGCAGGAACAATTAATTTTCAATTAATAAAAACAGAGGCCACTTGAAGGGAATCATGAAGACAAAGCCATATAAGCATTGTGCTTGGGAGGAAAGTGTAAATAGGTAATGTTGGACCAAATTTAATTTTTGAGTTTGAATTTCAGTGTACCCTCCTCCACATTTTTCCAATATTGGAGATCGTGATATGCACTCTTGATGGAGAAGTTACCCATGGGACCCAAGTTCTATATGCAAGTATCTTCAGTAGTCCGAGGGATAGTTTGCATTATTTAATTTAAGAAAAACCACGACTCATAGAGCAATTATTGTCTAAATATTGAACCATGGATAAATGTTGACAAAATATCAAATCATGTGTACTAGGATGAAAGTGCCCCTCACTTAATCCCTGAACCGGTTTGGCCCTACAAAGATGGAATAACATATTAGTTAATGGTATATAACATACTATTATTATATGCCTAATCTACTTTCCTATTCCACATAATATACTAACTAGTTAGTGATATAATTTCTTGTGGTTGAGGGGTGTTTGGCTATACGAAACTGGCATAACATATTAGTTAATGGTCTATAACATTATATTATATTATGCATAACGTACTTTTATATTATGCTTAACATACTAGTTAATGATGCAATTTCTCAAGGTTAAAGGGCGTTAGGTCTTTTTAAGCTGGCATAACATATTAGTTAATAGTCTATAATATACTAAAATGTTATATATAACTTACTTTCTCATTCCATATAACAAACTAGTTAATGGTATAATTTTTCGTGGTTGAGAGGTGTTTGGCCCTAAAAGCTGATATAACATATTAGTAGATTGTATATAACATACTATTATGTTATGGATAATATACTTTCCTGTTGTGTGTCTAGCAAGTGCGCTAGGTCAGCAAGTAATATAAACTCAAGATTCTAGATATCGATCCCACAGAGACCTTGATGAGAACCTAGTCTAAGCAAAGATTTTTCTGATGATTGAGGTAAACAATTTTGGGTTTTTGAAAACTGAAAAAGAAAACAGAATTTATTAACATGTAAAGTTCTGATTTTATATCTCATGTTCCTTTACCTTGGCTTAGCTTTTGAAAACCTGGTTACCCATATACAGGAAATAACTTTCACTTATTCTTTGAACTCCATCACAATCCGAAAACATTCAAATCCTAAGTGGATAAATATAAAAGCTTAAAGATTAACTCTCTCTTATTCAGAACTAGAGTTATAAAAAGTCACATAGCTTCCACTAGTCTCCATCACAATCCGGAATGATCTAGTTAGAAAAAGAGTTGTTTTAGAAAACAAAGAATTAAACAACTAATTCAAATCTCCACTGAATTTTAACTACTCTATTCGGACCTCGTTAAACTTCAGAAATAAATTCAGATTAGAAATAATCAATGAACTCAGATTCTAAAACAAAGGCAAGATACTATTTTGCTATAACTTCAAAACTTAAACATATCATAACTAGGAATTCATTACTTCCCCAACAGAGAGATTACTCCATGCCAACAGTATAAACACACATAAATGATTCAATTACGGCCATGGAAATAAAAATAAACTAAGTACAGAAACCCCCTTGAAGGACTACCTTTAGCTTCACTTGTGCCTTGGCTGAAATCTCCACCTCCACTCTCCAAAGTGCCAAGAGGTCGTGCAAGACTCCCTCTTGACTTCCTCTCCTCTCCAAACTAACAAAAATAATAAAAAACTAAAGAAAAACTCGATTCAGAACTGTATTTACAACTTGATTGAAACTTGATTCAAAACTTGATCTTTGGACCTCTATTTATAGCTATTATGTTGTCCAGACCAAGTAAATTGGTCTCTTTCCAGGGGTTGAAATCATGCTTTCCTGACCTCACAATTCCATGAAATTACACACGAGCCTTCCTTAATATTCCTTGACTTGTGTATGAAATTTGAAGTAATTCTGAGTTGGGAAACTGGAGATATTCTGCTGGGATGTTGGGTTGGTTCTGTTGCTAATTTCAGCACAAGGTCCACCACTTTGAAAATTTAAAACTCCAAAAGGACGACTTGGATTGATCTAATTTTTCTTGATATAATTCTAAAAACTCTCAGGAGTCTTTTTTCCAAATTTGGAATCAATTAGGAGTCAGAATCTCTAGATATGACCTCTTCAAAATCGGATTGTAGTTTCTTTCTTTTGCAGTTTCCTAACCAGCATTGAACTTCACCTCTTAGAGCATTCAAACTTCTTTCGATTCCCATCAATTTCTTCTAGAGACTTCGTGGACACCTTAATTATATACTTAGGACTCTACCTCCCACGTTTTAACTTGATAACTTGTTAGAATCCTGAGATTTTTGCGACTTTGTATTGTTGCGTCACTGCCGAGGTCGCGCCATAAATGTATCTGATATTGGTGCGGTCGCACCACTCAGGCAGAATTTCTTCTAAGTACTCGAATAGAAACAACCTCGGCCATGTTAGGAAACTCCATAGGATCAGTGGCACCATCTTTCTGCAGAAGCTGCATTCGGATGGCCTGGTAGCGCCGAATTTTGTCCTTCATCTGGTGCGTTCACGCCGTTTCTTGCAACTTTGTACCTTATGCACTAAAATCTTCATGTTTTCGTCGTTTTAGCTCCGATTTCAATAATTGTTATTGAGTTGGACTCCTGAGAGGGAGAACATGAATTTAAGAGATATTTCATGATATTTTGATGAATATTGACTCCAAAATATAATTTACAAATTAAATTGAGCTTTAAAAATAGTATCTTTCAGACACTTATCACAACCCCAAACTTAAACCTTTGGTCGTCCTCGAGCAAAACTAAATTAGAAAGAACCAGAGTTATGAATAATTATCAAAGTTTAAGAAAAATTAGTGGGTTTACCCTTTCAATGCATCAATCAAAGATTACTCATTCAGACCTCTCCTATTATTGGTTATCCTGCTTAGTCAAGGCATGATCAAGCTATCTTCTACCATACATACCACTTTCCCATGCATGTGAGCAGTTTAAATTGAAAAACATAAGCCAACCATCAGTATAATCTCCATGAACATGAAGGAATTTTAAAATTATGATCAAAAGGTCTTTTATAGGTTGTAATTGGGCATGGGTAAAGGGTAACGAGAAAATTCAGGTTAAAATTTGTAAAGGTCAGTCCTTCTCCTTATATCCATGTTCCATCTTCCTGAGCATGAACCATCCCTGATTGTAGTACACCACCCCAAACTTAAAATTTTACTTTGTCCTTAAAGCAATCAAATATAACAAAGAGTATGATACTTGCTCCTTCTCCTTACTCCCAATCACTACATCTTGCAAGGAAAAGTTCTCTTTATTTTATTTTTTTTTCTCTTTTCTCTTTCCTCTTTTCGATTTTTTTTCATTGGCTTTGTCTGGAGTCTAGCTTACCTTGCCGGTTGACACAAAGTCCCCAAGCTTGCTGAGGCCCGAGACCCGGTGCACACACAAGGTGGCCTTTCTCCTAACTCAACAATTTTTTTTTTTTTTTTTTTTTTTTTTTTTTTTTTGACTTTTCCTCTCAGATATTCCAGTAACTTTGTCGTTCTCTTTTTTTTTCTTCATCTTGCTCCTTCTTTCCTCTCTTTCTCAAAGAAAATTCTATACCATTCATCCATCCCTCCTTATTCCTCAATATCTTAGAATTTTGATCCATGCTCATTTAAACAGAACACTTCAATAATTTAGAGAAATAAAGGTCAGTAAAAGAAACAAGTTTATTAATCACAAAGGCTGGTTCATGTAATGTTGGAATTGAAAAAAAAAAAAAAAGGGATCTTCTCGGCTCCAACTGTTTGACAAAAGGTGATGCATCTTGTGCATTAAAGTGGGTGGCTCAAAAAGGCTTAAGCTATTTAAAACAAGTGCCTAAATCATTTCAGAATTTTGAAAAACCTATCTTCATTTTGCCTCGATCTTCCTTCAGGTTGGTTCTATTGTCCAAAATAAACATGATCAATGCACTCAACCAATCAAACCTCTTTCAATGACAAATTTTCTCATAACAAAACCAAACATTCAACAAATATGTTTCTCAAGAGAATGAATGAGACCTATCTTCTCAATCCACCAATCAGAGTTCCCACAATATTTTTCAAAAACCTTTTCAGATTTAGAAACATTCCTCTAGTATAGACTCAAAGAAAACAACTTAGAATTCAAAATCTGAGTTTCCCACCCCAAACTTAAAATTTTGCATTATGCTCAATTCAATCAAATGAGATAGAGGGTAAGAAACTTCCCTGAGAATGTTGGCTGCTTGAATTTCCAGATTTGTTGAGGCAGCTTGAGGAATTTGAACTTGACCAGCCTTCATGCTTCACCCAATGTGGTGAGAACCATTCATAGCACAAAATCATTGCAAACGAATTCAGAAATTTATAAAATTTTACCCAGGCCTAGAACTCATAAATAAAAACATGTCAGAATTGGCATAGAATTATCTTGAGTTGCATAGCCTCAAAAATTGTTCAAACGTGTGGCGCAGGCGCACATGAATTTGGCGCGGAAGCGCCACCCTTTTCCTTCACAAATTAAAATTCTGAATGTAAAATTTAAAAATTCTACTTGGAACATGTTGTTAAGGTTCAAAGGTGCACAATTAAATAGGTTTCATGCATTTTCATTGGGGGAATTGAAAGATACACATATTTGAAAACTTGGCAGCAAATCTGAAATTCTAAGTAGAAAGTGAGTTGGAGGCATTTTGCAAGCACTGTATCTCCCTAACCACTTATCATCTAGAGCTGAAAAAGGACTTCCTGGAAAGTACAAAGTATGAAATTTAATTTCTTAAAAACCGTTTTCAAAGAATCATTACAGAAAAGTTTAGGATTCAGCTCAAAGACAGCAAGGTGGTAATGTTTCCAACCGAAAAATGTTTCCAAAAAAATAGTTTTAAATACCCAACTTGCAGCAATCATCACTCTCTTTCTATTCAAAAACATGCTTTCATGCGCACAATACTTTTTCCAGCACAAAATGAAAAAGTGAACCTCCAACTTAAACTAATTCAACAAAAAACTTAAAATTAAACTACAAATTCAAAATTCTTATTTCTGACTACTCTAACATCTCAAATGTAAAATCCTAATCCTAAGCTACTGGTCTGAGTGATCTGATCCACCAGGATCAAATGAAAACTGGGACCATCCATGCCTAAAGAATTTTTTTTACTTTTGAGTGTGGTGCATAGAAATTATAACCATTGGGCAAAGAGCTGGTCACTCTTTCTCTTTTATGGTTCGCTTTGAACATGTTTTGCTCATTTATTCTTAGCCAACTTTTCTTCACACTACCCAAACCCAATAAAATTCTAAGTTCATCTTTTATGGGTGGTCTATAGGGTTGGATAATGAAGAAATCGATATCTATGGAGAGGAAGGAATGTTCATTAACCTTTGTGTCCTCTATCCTGGTTTCTACATGTTGTTCATGGGGTTTTTCTAAATTTTCTTTTTCTTCAATCCCATCCCCTTTTTTCTCTTTTGCATCTTCTTCCTTTTTCTCCATGATCTTTTCATCTACTCTGTCTTGAAGTTTCTAAAAATCACAACAACTCTCAGCTCTCTTCGTTGTATCTTCCTCTATGTGTTCTGCAGTAACACATAAGTTAAAACAAGAAGAGCTAGATGTATACATGCATTCAGGTTCATCATCATCAAATAGCTCAGGAGAGATTTTTTCAACATTCATTCTTTTGATCAATTCATGCTTTAGCTGACTTAGTAGATTATGTGACTCAGCTCTAATGGATGGATGAAAAATATGCAACCATGGTTCAGAAACATCAATACCTTCTAAACTAGGTTGTTCCTCAGGTGGATCTAACATAGTATCTACTTGGGCAGAATAGTCATCCACTAGAGAGGCAAACCTAGACAAGTCTTCTTGAAGCTGAGGGGGAGATGAATGATGATAAAAAAGATCAATAACATAGGAGGGTGTTAATACCTAAACATGGACAATTGCCCATGTGGCCAATTGACCTGCAAATTATTCTCAAAACAAGGATTTACATTTTGCATAGAGAAATAATCACCATGCTTTCTTCTATAGGAATCATCATAGACAAAGGAACATGATTGATCTGGATCATACCTCCATAGATCATAGTAAGAAGAAGTATATGGTTAGGGAATTTTCCAATATCACTAGTACAAAAGTGGTTTTTAGCGACGATTTAAAACCATCGCTAAAAGCCCATATAACCGTCGTTAAAAGTATTAGCGACCGTCTACGGTCGCTAATAGTTGGTTGCAAATAACCCCGTAGCTAGACATTATTAGCGACGGTTTGAACGGTTGCTAATAATGTTATAGCGACCGTTTCATAACCGTCGCTAATAATACATTATTAGTGACGGTTTGAATGGTCGCTAATAATGTTATAGCGACCGTTTCTTAACCGTCGTTAATAACATTAGGTTACCGTCCAAGCCGACTTTTAACGACGGTTGTCTATGGTTGACAACTGTCGCTAATACTTTATTTTTTTTTAAAAAAAATTCCTATTTTTTCTTTTTAAACCTGTTTATGCAATTAAAAAAATAATATTAATATAAAAAAGCTCCATTGATCTAAAATTTCCTAACTGATCATAATTTCATAATAAATATTTTTCAAACTTAATTAATTGCCAAAGTAACACATCCACATATATTCAAAGCTTTAACAAAAGGTTTACAATAACATAATGTGTCACTAAATACTAAAATAATACATTGACATTGTGTTTTTAATTTAAAAAAAACTTCTAATAAGCTGTTCAACATTAACAAAAGGATACAAGAAATACTCCTCAACTAGCACCATGAACCAAGCACATAAATGACCATTGTGTCATGCACCTACAAAACATAACAAAAGATCTTATTACATTTGTATATAGTTATACTGTTAAATAAAATAAAATATGATCACATTTAAGTAATTATAAAATTAACTTACACAAATCCTTTTAATGACATCATGGTGGAGGCATTGTTTGAGTTTCACCTACATCACTATCTGTGAAGTCTATTAACAACAAGCATACAAATAAACATAATATTCAGTTAATCATTAAGTATTGTGAGTCATAATTAATAAAATAAAAATAATTAGAAAATAACTAACCTTGGGAGGAAGAAGCCATATTTTGGTTAGATGCTTCCATGAACTCAGTGAATACCTGCATCTATTTTTCCATCTGAATTATATGGGCAGATGTTTCTTGGTCACTCTCTTTCAATTGAGAGATAACTACTAGGGCTTCTTCCAATTGAGCAGAGATCTGATCATTTTCATTTCTAGAAGAGGTAGCACCTACACTATGCTTCCTCCTAGACCACCTTGTTCCTAAACCTCTTTCATACCCACCATGGTGGCCTTTATAGACCTTATCGAGGACAGAACTAAGAGCACGAGGATCAGTAGGGTCTACACCTTCAATACCACGAAACGTTTCTACCACCTCAGCCTAAGTACAAACATTACTCGAGTTTAGTAATATAATTGTAAGAGCAAATAATGTTGTCACAAAAATTTGAAGGTACTTTCACATTTCAGTTGTGTGTGGGTATTTGGATACCCCCCCTTTTTGCACTGATGAGCTGAAAGGTAAGACTCGAGTATGTCAAAGTTTGTGCCCTACTTTTGACGCTTCAACAATATAAAGGATACGTTAGCCCATAAACATAGAAATTAAGACACCAAAAATTATTTCATACATATTTACCTCATCATTGTGGTTTCTTGCAATAGACCGTGTACCAAGAGTGTGTGTCGCTTGTGCATGTGAACGGTTCTGCTTGTTCATTTGTGCTACTTTAACATTGTCCTCATTTTTCCAATATTTGACAATGTTGTCCCACTCCTCATCCGTGACCCTTGTATCGGGGCTTCCCCTTAGGTCTTCTTCAGCCACTTTTTCAAAGCAATTTTTCTTTGAATATGCTTTCCAATTTTTCAAGTATTTTTGAACCAAAGGTTTCATAGCTTCAATCACCATATCATCACATACTACCTTCTTTTTGCCGTCCACAAAGTCATATTTCCTCTAAATCAAAGAGTAGGACCAATAATTGTTACATAAAGTAAAGAAATCAAACAATAATCAACAACCACATAATAGTAACTTTAACGATGATAAAATATCTTTCAAACTACCCTTTGGTTGTTCACCCCACTGTAGGTGTAAAGGGAAATATGATCCATGTCGGGCATAAATACCCAAGTCCCTTCCAAATTCGGTAGTTGCTCCGGCTACAGCTTGGTTATTTTCAATAGTAACCTGCCATTTTGTGTTTGGCGGAGGTTCCAATGAAGTCTGTTTTGATGGACCTCTTCCCCTCCGCCGTACCAAGGACGATGATTCTCCTATTCCAGAAATTGTCAAAAAAAAAAATTTTAAGTAATGTTATTAATACTTTGATAGATACCTGAAGACGTAGGTGAAATTACATACCTTGTGGCTCCTCCACTGGAGTAGATGGTGTCCCTGGCGTGTTTGTGGAAATAGAGAGATTAGAAATGGCGTCATACTCTCATGAATCGTAAACACTAACAGCAATGCATTTAACTGTGGAAACAAAAAAAAATAGTAAATCGAATGATTCTAAACAAAAAAAACTAATCGACTAAGAATCACGAAATACATGTCAATAACTAGTAAAAATAAAGAAAGTTTATAGATAAAAAGCATTAGAATAGAGAAGAAGCGAAGAAGAGAATAACTTATCCCTAACGGAAGCCCTAGCGCGTATAAATCACCTGTAATAAGCCAAACGATGCAAAAACGAAACCGCGAGCAAGATTTTGAAGCCTTCAAATGCTGATTTGGTTGCCGGGATGGAGCGCGCGTGGGAAGAGTCGACGACAGTGACGGTAGAAAATGAAAAGTCACTGCGGGGGAGGGGGGAGGGAGGGACAAAAAAAAATTGAGGACGATAAGGAAGGGAAGAGGGGGGGGGAGCGACTTGGTTTCATTTAACCCTACTAGCGACTGTTCTATAGGGTTTTGGCGACTGTTATTTGAGAAATAACAGTCGCTAATGTCCACGCCAAGTGAAATTATATCATGAAGAAAGGGAACAGGGGGGGTGGCGATTGGGATTTCACATTATACCTTATTAGCGACTGTTGTTTTTCAAACAATAGTCGCCAAAGGATTATAATTATTAGCAACTATTATTTTTGAAATAACAGTCGCTAAAAATGCATTATTAGTGACGGTCAAATTATTAACAGTCACTAATACTCTGATTTCTAGAAGTGTTATATGAGTTAGGACATGGACTTATCTCATTTTGCATGTCATTCCACCTCTCATCTGCGTGCTCTTTCCAATTCAGAATCGGGTTCATCTAGTGACTCACCACTAATTCTGGTATTCAAGCACAAATCCGGTTCAACCTAGAAAGAAAGAATAAAAATATTTAATCTCAATCAACACATGAAAATTTACTTAAACGTACTCTCCATTCAATGGTCCCTGGCAACGGCGCCAAAAACTTGTTGTGTTTCTTGCAAGTGCACTAGGTCAGCAAGTAATATAGACTCAGTTCAGATATCGATCCCACAGAGACCTTGTAGAGAACCTAGTCTAAGCAAAGATTTTTCTGATGACTGAGGTAAATAATTTTGGGTTTTTGAAAACTGAAAAGGAAAATAGAATTTAAGACTAATGAACCAGATGACTAAACTTTATGGAGATGAGATGTTGGGGAGAAGTGTCAATCCTTCCTAGTTGTTAACATGCAAAGTTCTGATTTTATAGCTCAAGTACCTTTACCTTGACTTAGCTTTTGAAAACCTGGTTACCTATATACAGGAAATAACTCTCACTTATTCTTTGAACTCCATCACAATCCAGAAACATTAAAATCATAAGTGGATAAATATAAAAGCTTAAAGATTAACTCTCTCTTGTTCAGAAAAAGAGTTATAAAAAGTCACATCGCTTCCACTAGTCTCCATCACAATCCAGAACGATCTAGTTAAAAAAATGAGTTGTTTTAGAAAACAAAGAATCAAACAACTAATTCAAATATCTACTAAATTTTAACTTCTCTATTCGGACCTTGTTAAACTTCAGAAATCAATTCAGATTAGAAATAAGCAATGAACTCAGATTCTAAAACAAAGGCAAGATACTATTTTTCTATAACTTCAAAACTTTAACATATCATAACTAGGAGTTCATGACTTCCCCAACGGAGAGATTACTCCATGCTAACAGTATAAACACACATAAAGGATTCAATTACAGCCATGGAAATAAAAATAAACTAAGTATAGAAACCCCCTTGAAAGACTGCCTTTAGCTTCACCTGTGCCTTGGCTGAAATCTCCACCTCCTCTCTCCAAAGTGTCAAGAGGTCATGAAAGACTCCCTCTGAACTTCCTCTCCACTCCAAACTAACTAAAACAATAAGAAGCTAAACAAAAACTCCATTCAGAACTGTATTTGTAACTTGATTGAAACTAGATTCAAAACTTGATGTTTGGACCATTATTTATAGCTATTATGCTGTCCAGACCTTGTAATTTGCTCTCTGTCCAGGGGTTAAAATCATGCTTTCCTGACCTCAGAATTCAATTAAATTACACACGAATCTTCATTACATTGTCCTTGACTTGTGTACGAAATATGAAGTAATTATGAGTTGGGAAACTTGAGATATACTGTTGAGACGTTGGGTTGGTTCTGCAGCCAATTTCAGCAATGGGTCCACCACTTTGAAAATTTAAAACTCCAAAAAGACGACTTGAATTGATCTGATTTTTTGTGATATAATTCTATGTTCCAAATTTGGAATCAATTGGGAGTCGGAATCTCCTGATATGACCTCTTCAAAATCGGATGGTAGTTTCCTTCTTTAGCAGTTTCCTAACCAGCATTGAACTTCACCTCCTTAAGCATTCAAACTTCTTTGAATTCCCATCTATTTCCTCTAGAGACTTTGTGAACAACTTCCTTATATACTTAGGACTATACCTCCCACGTTTGAACTTGATTACTTGTTAGAATCCCGAGAATTTTGCGACTGTGTATTGCTGTGTCACTAGCGCGGTCGGGCCATAAATGTATCTGATATTGGCACGGTCGCGCCACTCGGGCAGAATTGCTTCTAAGTAGTCAAATGGAAACAGCCTCGGTCATGTTAGGAAACTCCATAGGCTCAGTGGTGCCATCTTTCTGCGGAATCGCCATTCGGATGGCGTGGTAGCGCCGGATTTTGTCCTTCATCTGGTGTGATCGCTCCGGTTCTTACAACTTTGTACCTTATGCACTAAAATCTTCATATTTTCTTTGTTTTAGCTCTGATTTCAATAATTCTTGTTGCGTTGGACTCCTGAGAGGGAGAACATGATTTTGAAACATATTTAATGACATTTTGATGAATATTCACTCCAGGATATAATTTACAAATCAAATTGAGCCTTAAAAATAGTGTCTTTCAGACACTTATCATTTCTCATCTTGCATAACATACTATTGGTTCATTATTTTTTGTATAAATCGGTTCAAGGGTTAACATATGCGCATATTTTCCATTGAATCCATGACTTGATATTTTGCCAACATACATTTGTGGTTCGATATTTAGCCAACAGTTGCTCCATGAGTTGTAATTCTCCTAGTTGACTAGTGATATGTTGATCACCTAGTTGAGCATTTAGTAGCACCTTTGTATTAGTGACATGAGTGAGATTGCAACCGCCTTGATACACTTGACCACCAATAGAGAGTCCCCCTGGATTATGACATATTTCTATGGAAAGAAGATTTGGAACAGGTATATGGATAGGCAAATAAACTTCAAAATATATCTTAAAGTCGGTGAAAAATACTATATCCTAGACACTTATCAGACCCATTCCTTGAAAAACAGTTGTGGTATGCCGATCCACGTCGGGTCTGGAGACAACGCCAGAAACTAGTATGGCAGACTACTGGCAGGGGCATGTGGGTGACCTCTGTGAAGTCTTGTACAAACGGTGCCACCTCATCATAAATGTCACCAGAGACAGGAAGGCCGAAAATATAATGAAGATCCCAAAGAGAGATCAAAAACTCCCCTTGGCGAGTGGAAAGAATGTTCTTCGAAGGGCTCCAGAGCTCTAGGAAGTCTTGCCTGACACTGTCTGCCCAATAGTAATCGAACATCGATGCCCGCACCGCATTGAAAGAACCAACCTGAGTCATCCTCTCCCAATAGTGACTCACATAAGACTCATCCACTCAAAGAAGAAAGGAAGTAACGGAAGAGCATGTAGAGTTAGATCAGCCAAAAAGTTCCACCAGCTACTACTAGGGGTGTTTACAGTCAACTTTGGGAGGACATACTCCATCGGGTCATAAAGGACTCAACTGTATGTCGCCCTTGGCAGTCTCGTATGATGGAGCCAGCTGCTTGCCAATGTCCAGAAGACCACAAAGCTGATCGTCGCTGACCACAAGCCAGCTCCACAAGTCACGCTTGCTCGGTGGAATGGGAAGGTTGGCAGCACTACCGTCCAGCGCCAATTCGGCACACGTGCACAAAAATGATTATCGTGGTGGGTTCGGGTCTCGAATCCTCAAGAAATGCTTTCGATTGCCATTCAAAGGAGTAAAAGCATCACAAACCTCCAGACCCATAAGGGAGAAAGTCGAACCCACCATCTTCATCAAAGTCGCCAGTCGGCCGTGAAACATGTATGCAACTTCCTCAAAAAAAATCAAAAAAAAAATTCCAAAATAAAAAATAAATAAAAAATCTGAAATCAAAGGGACTAAAAAGGAAAAAAAAAATCCATAAAAAAATATATGGAGAAACAAAAAAATAGAGAGTGGGAAAAGAATAGTGGTGTGACTGAGCTGAAGTCAAAATCAGCATCTCTGCCGCGTCACCAGCCACCCAGGCGAGTCGTGCTACCTCCTCGAGGGACAATGTCCCGCGTCCAACTCTGTCGCACCATCACTGCCCCGGCGTGCCCTGAATTTGCTCCAAAATTGGGTGGTTTCGAAGCAAACCCAAGGGCCTATGAGAGACCGTCCACGTACGAAAGGGGCATGTAGACAGTCTCCATGTCTTTCCCTCCGGGTTGGCCACCTTTTATCCCGACCCAGACCGACCCGAATTTCAATTCAGCGTTCCATTACCCCCCTCCCCTCCTCGACTTTTCATTCTCCCACGCCCGTCAAAAAATTGAAGGACGATATCTACGTATCAGGGCAAAGAAAGCTGCATTTTTTGTTGGTTGTCTCCCTGCTCAGAAGCCAAGCATAGAGGGTTTTGGAACAAGAAAGGATTTGAAGACTTGAATCTATTCATTTTAGAAGAGGCCAAAGCAGCCAGTACCTATCTATCTGGTGTGCCCGAACAGAATACTCAGGAAAAGACAATCGGTAAATCTTCATTTTTTTCTGTTTCCTGTATTTCTTAAATATAGCACATTACTTAGAGGATTTCGTGGCCGCAAAATTGAGTTTTTTTTTTGTGGATTTCATGGCTGCAAAGTAGGGTTTTTTTTTTTTACTAAAATTGCTGTCTTTACTTTTTGTACTTTATTTTTATTAATTTGATCGTCAAGCTTCTGTTGGATCCATCCAAAGTGCTATATTGTGTGAAGACTATCCAATTATTAAATGGCTTCCTTGGGATTTTACTAAGTTGGATTTTCACCTGAAAATGATTCGTGCTATAATTGATAGAGCACTATCTATTTAAATCTTTGTCGCTTCTTCTTTGGTCGTCTTATTTCCTAGTACTATCTATTTAAATCTTTCAATTCTTTGTTTTACAGTCGGAATCAGAAATTTTGTGAGGTGGAATTTTTTTTTCTCTCCATCGTTCCTTTGGTTGTATTCTCAAAATTGTTCTTTTTGGTATGTGATTTTGAATTGTGTTTAGTGGCAATTCGGTTTATTCTAGTTTCAATTAATTATTTAAATTAAATAAGCGTTGTTTTAGTTTATATGAGTGAAATATAAAGAGGGAAGTGGATCTAAGTAGTGTGGCCCTTTTTTTCTTTTGTAAATTAAGGAAAGGAAATGAAGCACTGGCTTATGTCGGTTGGTATACTTTCATAATATTTATTAGGCTTCTGATGAGGCAGTATTGTTACTTGTATCACCTTGTTTTTTATTTCTTTTATAATTTTTGTTAGCTTTTTGGATCTTTTATGTATTTGTATGGAAGGATTTGGCCTTCTTCTTAGTATAGAAAAATTTGTGGCTTCCAGGATCGTACATTTGTGGCTTTTGGCATAAAGAAAGAAGTAAGCAGGTTGTTAGGGCAAGGCATATTAGACAGGTTGTTAGGGCACTGTTTTAATTTATAACTCACGTTCTATTTTTTTTGTCACATCTAACAAATGGAAAGTGGATTAACAACTCGGTGTAGCCTTGCTTTTTTCTTGGAGACAATACAAAAGGCAAAACTGAAGAAAAAACAAGGGCAATCAAAAAGACCGCCTTTGGGCACTTCTTGGAAGTAAAAGGTGGGCATATCGAGGCTACTCTTGTCTCATCCCTAGCCAATAAGTTTTGCAAGGTCCGCAATTCTTTTTTGATAGGGAAAAGATATATGGAGTTTAGTGCAGTTGAGGTCTCTAACATGATGGGTCTCCCATTCAAGGGCTCACACTTGGTGGTAGGGAGGTGCAAGAAAATCCCAGATTTTGTGGTCAATCATTTTCACGGAAAGGCCCCCAATCGGAAAGACATAGCAAGGAAACTGCACAGATTGGTCCGTAAAGATGGTGATGTGGAGACAATCACCAAGTTACTGATTTTGATGGTGTTCGTGTGTATTATTTTCCCCCAGGCAAACTACGGCGTCCCGCTAACCTTGTGTAGGCACATAGATGACCTGAATGTGGTAAAGGAGTACGCATGGGGGGAGGCATTGCACAGACACATTGTTTTGCAGCTGTCACGAAAGAAAGCCAAGAATAATGGCTACTTTGCAGGTTGTGCTTTGGCGGTGACGGTGAGTAATTATATTTCCTCTGGTCATTGTTTGTGTGATTATAATATGGTTAGTACATTACTAATTGTATTTTTTGCTATTGTAGGTTTGGTATTATGAAACCATGTCCCGTCCAGGTACTTTTGTCTTTTGTACTGATAAACTAGTTGATCCCATAGCGGCTTCATGTGTACTTAAGTGGGGTAGCAACAAAGTGCATTGTAGTGGGGCATATGAAGAAGTTCACCAGCAAACCCGGGATTTGTAGGTTAGTATTCTTATTTCGTTTGATTTATTTATTTCACAAAACTAAGGAGGTCGTGTACTAACCGTAGCTCATCCCCTTTCGTAGGAGGAGTGGGAGCAAGAGGAAGGGATGGCTGCCCACCCACCACAGGCAGAATCTATTATATCTCAATTGCAAGACGAAGTCATGCAGTTGAAACTGAAGAATGTTACCTTGGAGATTGAAATGGACGGAGTGAAGAGTATAGTGGTTAAGATGGCGGCTACTTTGGAAGACATGCAACTAAAGATGGTTGTCATGCAATCGAGGCTGGACAGAGCAACAGAGGAGACCCCTGCAGCAGAGGAGGCCCCAATAACAGCAGAGGAGGTCCCAGCTGCAGAGGACGCCCTAGCAGCAGAGGACGCCCCAGCACCAGAGGACACCCCAGCACCAGAGGACGCCCCAGCACCAGAGGATGCCCCAGCACCAGAGGAGGCCCCAGCCGTAGTGGAGTCTGCAACCGCAGTCGAGGCCCCAGTAGCAGAGCAACCATCTCCCTGTCACTACAAGAGGAAGGTGAAACCTAGTTAGGCCATGACTGCTCCTTATGTTCTAACGCACACCTCCAAGAGAGCAAACAAGACGAATTGCTAAACGTCCATAATGTGTAAATTAGTTTTTTGAATGGATAGGTCTGTTGTATCTATTATTTTTTGAACTGCTAACTAGGTGTTTGGCACTAGTATTTTGTCACCACACAATTGTGTTTGTTGTTTACTGAAATTTAATCAAATAGTATTCTAATTTAAAGGTGTGATTGGTATGTAGAGCGACTACATGGTGTTATCACCACAAAAATTGGCACTTGTTAAAGCAAAAGGGCATTCTTGAGATCTATCTGGTATTTTCATTTAGCACTTGGTATTTACAAAATAGCGCAGGATCACACATGTTGTCCTTCTGACACCGACGGTTGGCTTGCTAACTCCTGTAAGATGGTATTTTCAGCTCTTTGGAGGTGTTAGGTATTTTAACGTAATTGGTGCTTAGAAGTAGTTCATGGTGTTTCCAAAGGAACATTGGTATTCCTAAATTTAGGTTAGTATTCAATGAACCAGCCAGGTATTTTCAGGTTATACATGGTGCTTAGAAGTAGTTCATGGTGTTTCCAAGGGAACATTTGGTATTCCTAAATTTAGGTTAGTATTCAATGAACCAGCCAGGCATTTTCAGGTTATACATGGTGCTTTCACTACGGCCCATGAGTCCCACATGTCGTCCTTCCGACACCGACGGTTGGCTTGCCAACTCCTGTAAGATGGTATTTTCAGCTCTCTGGAGGTGTTAGGTTTTAACGTAATTTGTGCATAGAAGAAGTACATGGTGTTTCCAAAGGAACATTGCTATTCCAAAATGCACGTTAGTATTCAATGAACCAGCCCGGTATTTTCAGGTTATACTTGGTATTTTCACTACGGCCCATGAGTCCGACATGTCGTCCTTCCGACACCGAGTGTTGGCTTGCCAACTCCTGTAAGATGGTATTTTCAGCTCTCTAGAGGTGTTAGGTATTTTAATGTAATTGGTGCTTAGAAGAAGTACATGTTTTTTCCAAAGGAACATTGGTATTCCTAAATGCATGTTAGTATTCAATTAACCAGCCCGGTATTGTCAGGTTATACTTGGTATTTTCACTGTGCATGGGACACTGGAGGTCTTAGATATCTCAAATAAATAATAGTGTTAAGAACGAAATTTTGACCGGATCTCGCAATGTTAACATAAAAATGAAACTTCACATCCCACCATGAATTTAGAATTTAGATGGACAATGGTTACAACGCTTTTAAATACATAAAAAATTGTGTTTTTTGTGGAATTTCCAGAGCACGTCTTCGTCTTCATCTAAAGTACCGACCACGTCCAACCCGTCCAAACACTACAGCCAACAAATTGACAAATAGAAGAGGTAAACAATAGTCAGAAAAAAAGGGTACGGAATAAGCAATTAACACATACTACACTGGAGATAAATTACCTTGATTACCATCACACTTCATTATGACTTTCAAAATGCTCATTGTCAGGTGTTGGAGTATCCAACAAGGCTATCATTATATTGAGTAAATTCGGGCAATTGTTCACTTGAATGCCCTTGAGACATTCCTGAGATCTGTAAGGAGAGATCGTAAACAGGTGTAGACATTAGATTACTTGTAAATGGATACAATAGTCTGGTATCCAATTTGTAACATATTAGAAGAGTTTGCTTCACACCTGTTTGGGTGGGGTCATTGAGTAGGGATTGGAAACACCTTCAAATCTGAAATAGGGTGAGTGTTCACCGTCTTGATGTTCGCCACTTGCAGCCTGCATAGTACACTTTAGTCTCTCAAAAGTAAAAATTATCAGTCATATATTTGGACAACTTATCCGTACATGCAATAATTGAAGCATTGATTGTTGGGGAGGAAACCTGTACGACATATGAGTAGCATCCTGCAATAAATTAATTAAAACAAACTATGTTATGACCATCATTACACTATAAAAATGAATAATATGGAAGTATACAGGTACTCTTACCTCCAACGGATGTGATGAATGGATCGTGGTGGGCATGGCAGGAGCATCGAACAGGACCCTTTGAGTTCTAGGCTTATCAACCATTTCCTTACTAAGTATTGTCGTTCTTCTCTGTCCTTTTCTAGCACGTGCCTTCTCGAGAGACGACTTTATTCTTGATAGACTACTACCACCACGTTATCTTTTCCCTCTTCTTGCAAACCCTGCGACATCCGAAATGGGCGTGATGTCCACATGGTTCCTCATTTCCATAGTGCTATCACTCATGACCTCAGACCCACCCACACCATTGTTAGTCTCTGGAGGTCCACCCAAGAGGGCGTTCTTACATGCATCGTCGACCTTCGTCCGTGCGAACTGTAGAATCTCTCTCACAACCAAATACGCTGTCTCATGCTCTGCAGCCTATGATGAAACCTGTACGAAACCATGACACAACTCCATATATCTTTGTGTAGTTTCTGCGCGAGGGTCTTCTTCTATGACAATCCCCCGCTTGTCCATAATAAACCCTAATTTTGCATCCTCTGACCACCTCTATAATAGGTACCTGGGGTCCAACGATAGGAAGCTCTTCACAGTCAACAACCTAATGACATGCGAGCATTGGATCCCACTGAAGTTAAACTTACAACAGCTACACCACACATGGAAGTCTTCAGTGTTTAGGAAAACTTTCTGATGACGGTGAGTGTCGTGTTCAATGGCCTTGAACTCACTTCTTCTCCCTTCATCAGTAGTATGGCGGATCTCAATGGAATGCGACTTCTTCCATTCTTCTTGAAACAGAGAAAAGATCTCCAACGTGTAATACAATGCTGCCTGCTTCTGTATAGGACATGGAACAATCAAACTCGATCTACTATTTGTTGACTTAAATTCTGCCTGTAACTCCTCGTGACGACGGTCCTCCTACAATCTCTCAAATTGCTCAAAAAATTGCATTGGATCGAGTCTAGAATGCAGATATTTCTCAACACGGAGTTAAAGCTTTCACTCCGTTGTGTGCTCCTCATGCCTGCACAAAAGGTATGTGCCCCGTACGCCATAGCCCACTTCTCTCTTTCCTTAAATAGTGCTTCCAACCAACTATTACCTCAGAGACCGTAGCCGTCGAGCATATTCTCCCAACCCATCAGAAACTTGTCCTCTGGTACTACTTCATAGACGCATCTGTTAAAATCACGCTTAAACTGATTACACCGCTGAAACACATTGGAGAGGTGCTTGGTGGTATTTTGGAATATGTGCCAGGTGCAGAGCCAATGATGGGTCTCTGGAAGAACTATGCTGATTGCCTTTGCCATTGCTGCACATTGATCAGTAAGTATAGCCTGAGGCTTCTTTCCCGACATTGCCTCGAGGAAGGTTTTAAAAAGCCAAACAAAAGATTCAGAAGTCTCGTCATAGAGCAATGCGGCACCAAACACTATTGTTTGGTTGTGATGATTAACTCCAACGAATGGTGCAAATGGCCTTCCATAGTCATTAGTTCTATATGTGGTGCCGAAACTCACAATATCACCAAATAAGCTATAATCAATAATAGTCCTAGCATCCACCCAAAAAAAGTTTGTGATCTGTCCCACAGCATCCAATTGAAAGTCTAAGTAGCATGCTGGATTCTGAGATTGCTTCTTTCTGAAATATTTTAGGATTGTTGTAGCCACATTAATGTCCAGATTCTCTTGGTGTTTGTGTCTCAAGTAGTTCTTATGGTCCATGTGAAGATAACCCAAGTTCTCCCGTCCTCCTACCTGCCGACTTTGCCGTTCGTATACTAGCTTGGGTGCAATACCTGCCAAGCTTGCTAATTCAATTTGTGCAGCAGCAACTTCAGTAACTTTCCTATGAGACTTCAAAAAGTAACTTTTTGTAGGACTTATTACTGGGTGACTGTGTTTTCCACTGAATTGCATAACTTTGTACCTCCCATTTGGTTTAAGACTAACTTTCAAGAAGGTATTACAACCTTCTCTTGTCTCTACACGTGGGATTTTGACGTTCTCTCGCCGTTTGTTATATTTTTTTGTCCCCTCTTTTGAACAGACGAAACTTTGAAAGACTACTTTGTCGAGTTTTCTTGCCAAAGTATCTTTTTGGACACTGAAGCCTCTCATTCTTGCATATTTGTTATAGAATTTGTATGCTTCATCCAGGGACTGAAACTCTTGTCCAACTCTTGGCTCTTGGTTTTCAATGTCTTGTTCTGGATTTTGTGGATCGATCTCGTCGGTAGCCACTTCCTACAAGTCAAAGTAGTGAAAGTAATATTTAGTTTTTACTATGCTCAAACATGACATGAGTAGAATCAATTTTGTTATAGAAGGTATGTTGATTTCATCTTGCACCTGTGTAGGATCCATGGGTGCGTTATCTGTGCTTCCTTAGATTTGTTCAGAGGACCCGATTACTTAATCAACAGCTTCTGCAACCACTTCTTCCATGGAGCATAGAATATATAATCTGGTATTTACATACACATGAAATTAACAAATCGTACTAGGATACATTAGGTAATATAAATTGCATAGAAATACCATATCTTTTAATCATAATACTAATCAATTCATTAAAACACTAAACATTGAACAGAAAGAGTGATTTGATTCGTGAATGCATATCACTGACCCTATGGCATCACTGTAAGACATACATTAGCAACTGTACAGAGGACTGATGTGACGTGCTTTTCGCCACTTTCGTCACTGGTAACGATGTGATTTTAAATTCTAATACTGGTGTAATATTATTACAGAGAAGGAAGAGAGAAGAGCTTAGGCTGGCTGGCATTACGTGTATCAACTACCATGATATAGAGTATAATGTATTTCATCAAAATGACATCTGAATATAATTTTTAATTAATCTTCTTCTGAGTTATAACTCCTCATGAGTTCCCATTCACAATTAGGAATAAATCATGGTGGTGCATGTCAGCCGGGAAAAGTTGCAGAGTGACTAATTATAAGCAAATGGAGAGCCAGAGTGTGAGACCATTTTTTTGTCGATTACATGGGTATTTCGGAAAAAAAAAAAAACTCTGGTGATTGAGCTTCTTTCTGGGCTGCGGGAGGGTCAATGCCGAGTCGCGAATCGTAAATTGTTGGAAGAAATTAGAAAACCTTAAATCGTGGAGTGGAGTGAATATGGAGAAGAATGTCAATGTCATCTTATTCTAATCCTCTAAGTAATGTGTTGTATTTAAGAAATACAGGAAAAAAAAAAAATTATGATTTATCGATTGTCTTTTCCTGAGTAATCTGTTCGGGCACACCAGATAGATAGGTACTGCCTGCTTTGGCCTCTTCTAAAATGAACAGATTCAAGTCTTCAAATCCTTTCTTGTTCCGATACCCTCTTTGCTTAGCTTTTGAGCAGGGAGACACCGAACAAAAAATGCAGCTTTCTCTGACCTGATACATAGATGTCGTCCTTCAATTTTTTGACGGGCACGGGAGAATGAAAAGTCGAGGGGGGGGAGGGGGGTAATGGAACACTGAATTGAAATCCGGGTCAATCTGGGTCGGGATAAAAGGTGGCCGACCCGGAGGGAAAGACATCCGTGGATGGTCTCTCATAGGCCCTTGGATTTGCTCCGAAACCACCCAGTTTCGGAGCAAATCAGGGGCGGCCCTGACGAGCCACAAAATGAACATCGCCTTTCCACAAGTCAAGACTCTGGACAATCTGGCCGACAACCAATCTCGGCATCAAGGAAAGTCCACCAAGGAGGGTCCGCCAAAAAACACGTCAGACTCCGTTGCACCGCCACCGCCCTGGCAAAGGCGCGAAAAAGACACCGGCATGCCTTTCCGGCAAAAGAAAGACCCATCCACAACCACCAGTCTGATTCCGCTGTGCCACTGCGGCACCGGGAAGCCACGGGAAGGACAACGGAACTCCTCATGCCGGTGAAGAAGAGAAGAATTTACCATCAGCTGACTCCATCGGGCCATCGCTCAACCGGCGAGCCACGGAAAGATATCAATTTTCTACACTAGCGAAGGGAGGGATTGGCCCAATCACACGTCTGACTACGTTCAACCGCCGCACCGGCGAGCTATGGAAAGGACATCGTCTCTCCACGATGGTTGAAAGAATCCACTCAAAACCAGCCATCAAATTTTTTCGCATCACTGCCGCATCGGCGAAACCGCAGAGAAGACATCAGAGCTCCTACAATCCCGCAACCGAATTGGACTCACTACCAAGGCACCACAATAGTACGTCGCACACCAACCTGCCACACATCTCCTAGTCAGGCAGCCAAGCCAGACTCAACTCCAGAACGTTAGGATATTGCAGATCAACCGGCCGACCCTGTCCGTAGTTCATCGACCAAGTCAGACTCACCATCAAAGCACCAGATAGTTTGCACATCGGATTCATCACCGAAGCACCGAGTTCTCCACAGTCTAGCGACCAAGTCGAACTCACCGTCAAAAATGTTAGTCGTCGCATTGACAAACTAACGAATATCTCAAAACAAAAAAAAGGAGAGAGAAGATGTGAGAGAGAGATAGGGAGAAATCAAAAAAATATGCAAGTAAAAGAAGAAAGCGAGTCCCTTTAGCCGGATCCGTGGATTCTATACAGGGGACCGAAATCCCGACACGGTACCTCAAGTCGGATCCCGCGGATCCAACACGTGGAGCCAAGCAGCCAGCCCAATCTATAAACTATCTAATAAATGGGAGAAGCAGTCGGTGGCTTCTCAGAACCTCTCGACTGCTTCTCACCTGTATTTATGTCATGTTAAATCCTCCCATTAAAGTTCTACAATGTTCCTGATAAATGATAAAAAAAATCAACCGCCTCAGTCATTTCTTCTTCTTTCACTCTTCAACGTATTGTTGTCTTCCCAAAATTGACCGCCCCAGGCATTTCTTCTTCTTTCCCTCTTCAACGTCTACCCAAACCTTCTTCAACTGTGTTCCCAAAGTTTTTTGATTGTCTTCGAAAAGTAAAAGGTATGTTTAGATTAAGTGTTTTTAGTTTTCACCGCGTCGTGCTTCTCTAATTTTTTTTTTTTCCTCTTCCGTTTCAATAGCTGACTTGAGAACTCGCATTTGTATCTGTGTAATTTTTTTTTTATGTTGTAAACGCGTGCAATATGTGGACCGAAAAATACGGATCCGATGTACAGTGTACAAAATAATTTGAAGGGTATTTTGGTAATTTTCAGGTGATTGTGTGGGGTGCGACTTCTAGAACTCCTTTGATTCGATCTCCGACTAAGAACAAACGATCGCCGAGTAGACACGAACGATCAACGTACGCCTTCTGAACGAACGAACGAGACGAATTTGAATTTTGCCAAAGCTTGACGGAAAATTTGGTATTCCGATTGGCTCACGGCAGGTCGATTTGCGAGACAGCTGCAGGAATGCTTGTTGCTCTCTCAGATTTGGGTGGTGATTTGGGATTTTCGGGCCTCTTGAAAAATTTTGTGTCTCCCCTGATCTTTTTTGTGCTCTGAATTTATAAGCTTACCGGGCTCCAACTGCATTGACCGGGTTCATTGGAGCGGTTTTAACTCAATCGACTTTTTCTGTGTAACGTTTTCCTTAAAGAGTGGAGCTGTCTTAGACTGAGGCAAGGGTCATGTATGATCCTTGTTGGCTGCTGATGTGGCCACTTTGGATGACATGTCGCCCCTGTAAGCTGCTGACGTAGCAATTGGGATCTTGGCCGTTGATTTGTTGAAGCTTGATCGACGGCTTAATTTCGTTGATCTGACTGGGGTCGGTCTTTGACTTGTTGACCCAGATTGTACGGTGCTGATTTGGACCGTAAATGTCGGACTTTACAAAATTGATTCTTACAGATGCCCCCTTCAAAATGTACGCATCAAGTGTATATTTTGAGAATGTGCACAAGAGATGTGTGCATTTTGAAGTTCTATATATATATATATTTTTTTTTTTTTGGGCCCACTCGGCTCGTGGGCTTGGGCCCGTTGCCAGTTTAGGTTTACCTGGACTTTTTGGCTTGATGGGCTGTTTGGGCCTGGTTCTTTGTGGGCCCAGCATACTTTGGGTCGAGCTGAGTTGAGTTGGTCCGAAGTCGTCAGGTAGACCGGTTTGAGTCAGCCGAAGTTGTATAAACCGAAGTCGCTGGGTCGGGTTTGTATAACTGGTCCGGATGGGTCAGGTCTGCCGGATGGGTCGGGTCTGGTTGACTGACCCGAGTTGAGCTGTGTCTTATCTCAATTCAAATTATGAAGAGATAAGAGTAATCCGAGAGGGGGGAGGATTTTTCTAGGGTTAGAGGTCTTATAAATAAGAGCCTCGTTAAGTGTGCCCTTAATTGCTTCTGTTCCCCTGACGTTTGCTTCCTTCGTTGACGTTACGCTTTGTCTTTTCCTGACGTCTGACGTCTGCTTCCTTTTCTCACTTGACGAGGTAATCCCTTGCCTTTTGTCTTTACTTTGATATTGTACCATTATTTTTTGTGGGAGGGCAATGAGATGACAACGCTGTCCTCTCGGTTCTATGGAGTGAGGGCCATTGTTACCGAGAGGGCCTGCGGGCGCTCTTATCTTTGTCGTTCTTCTGTCAGCTTCTACTCTTTGACGATGAATTTCTTTTCTTTTTGGTGTTTTCTGCTTTTGGCTTCTCCGGAGGAATTGAGGGGGTTTTGATGCAGTGGAACCCGGTTCGTCAGAATTCAGTCTGACGTTACTGTGGCTTCTCTGCTCAGGCCTCCGATTCGAACTCCATCTTCGTTCTGGATTTCATCGTGACCTTCTCTTTTTTTTTTTTTTTTTTTTTCGTGATTTTGTGCGCCTTGAGCGGGGTTTGAGTAGGCGGAGCCAGGTTCGGTGGAGTTTGGTCCACCGTTTACTTCGGCGTCGCCTTCTCTGGCCTTCGATTTGGTGATAACCTTCTGATTTTGGTGATGTTTTCTTTGGCAATTGAGAGGCTCGATTTGGTAGCGCCTCGTTCAATGGAATTTTGGTCCATTGTTTACGTCGGTTGCACCTTCTCGGACTTCGATTTGGCTTTGCACGGCGTTTCTTTCCCCTCTTTTCTTTTTCTTTTTCGCTTTTGTTGCAATTTTGGGCTCGTTGTCGGTGGTATTGCTGTCGTCGGCGCCGGAGATGAGCGGAGAGCGGCGGTGGAGGGCGTCGTCGCGTCGTTCTTCTTCATGGCTGTTGTCGGCGCCGGAGGGAGAGGCAGAACGGCGGTGGAGGGCGTCGTCGCGTCGTTTATAGGCGGCGGCGTCCTTCGCTATGCTAAAACCGGGTGAAAGAGACGAGCTCTGAGCCTCGCCCCGCGCGAGGCTTCGCTTGTCGGGTAGCGATCCCGGATCTTCGATGTCCGAAAGTACGGGATCCGGTTAAGCTGCCGGTACGCTGAGGGCGGATTTTAGGGTTCGATTGCGGGGCCCGTATAAGGCGGGTATGAGAGACGGATTTTTAGGGTTCGGTTCAGGGACCCGAAGTTTGGCGGTTCCACGAAGTCGGGCTTTAGGGTTCGCTTTAAGGGACCCGGATGCGGCGGTTCCGCGCGGTCGGATTTTTAGAGTCCGATTATCGGGCCCACCTCCTTCATCTTCTCCGATTTGAAACCCTAATCTTAGGGTTCGTCGATTTTTTTTTTTTTTTTTTTTTTTTTTGGCTTGTCGCGATCGCGAGATCACCGAATTTGGTGGCACTTCCCGTCGGGCGAGATTTCTTCGCTTTTGGCCTTCTTCCTGTTTTTGTTGTCGGCTGGGTGTGAGGTGTTGATTTCCGCGGCCTCCGGTGGCTGTGGCGAGGGCAGCGGGCGCTTCCTTGTTTGTTGGTGAGGCGACGCCTGTCTCTCTGTGGTTGCCGGTGATGCGAAGAGGCGTCGTCGGCTTTGTTGCTGGCGACGCTTCCGTTGACGGTGTCGCTGGGCGAGGCGGCACTTCCGTTGGCGGTGTGTGGCGAGGCGGCGCCCCGCTGCCTGGCGTCGCGACAAAGCGGGCGCCCGCTGCCTGGCGTCGCTGGGCGAAGGGATGCCTTCAGCGAGGGTATAAAATCCCTAAGTCCCAAACATTAGGACTAAGGAGTTTTGTTTCATTGGGTCGTGACTTCGAAGTCGCTGCTCGAGATCGATTCGAAGTCGACTTGGGTCGACTTCGGACATTTTTTTTTTTTTTTTTTTTTGTTTAATTCGAAATTTAAGATATCTTAATGAAAATGAACTTCCATTAAGTAACTTAACTCGAATTAAGAAATTTAAAATAGAACTTACCTCGCCTTTGATTAGGCTCGACTTTGGTATTTGTGCCTTTGATTAGGCGGATCCTCGACTCCCAGCCTTTGATTAGGCAGATCGATATTTCAGCCTTTGATTAGGCAGATCGATTTCCTTTTGATTTTGACAAGTCGATTTCTGAGCCTTTAATTTCTGAGCCTTTGATTAGGCAAGAATTCATCGTCCCGTCCAGGCCTTTGATTAGGCAGATCGATTTATGAGCCTTTGATTAGGCAGATCGATTTCCCCTTCGTGCCTTTGATTAGGCGGAACATTAACTCTCAGTCTTTGATTAGGCAAGAATTCATCGTCCCGTCCAGGCCTTTGATTAGGCAGATCGATTTCCAAGCCTTTGATTAGGCAGATCGATTTCCCCTTCGTGCCTTTGATTAGGCAAAACATTAACTCTCGGCCTTTGATTAGGCAGATCGATTTCCAAGCCTTTGATTAGGCAGATCGATTTCCAAGCCTTTGATTAGGCAAGCCTTTGATTAGGCAGATCGATTTCCCCGCCTTTGATTAGGCAAGCTCTTAATTAAAAATTAAGACTTAGCCAATTTAGGCCGATTAGCCTTAATTAAAAACTAAGGACTCCAATTTTGCCGATCGATTTTTTCGACTTCGCTGGAATTGAATTTTCTTGATTTTGTTGGCGCGGTCGCGCCACTTCTGGATTTTCGACTCTTCTGAATGTTGGTTTTGCCGAAATCTGAACTTAGAAGAAACTTTGCTACTTTTGGCGCGGTCGCACGCGCCGAGGTCGCGCCGTATCTGAGTGTTTGTTGAATTTTGCCGAACTTGCCGGTTTTGCTGAAAATCATGACTCTGATCTGACCTTTGAATTTTGATTTCAGTTGGCTGCTCCTTCAGTTACTTTGGTTGGTGGATTGAGGGCTTTTGACCACACCGTGGTTGTTGAAGGAGAGACTATTCAGACCTTGGCTTTGTACATGGAGGGCGATGCTTCTCATATGACTTACTGCCCGGCGGGGAATCGGTTTTTGGGGTCACGCCAGAAACCAACATCCTTAGTAGATAGCTCGCTCATGTGAGTTTTGAGTAGGCGTTTGGCTACCGGTGACCGTGTATTCTTCCTGCCTTGCCTTGACACTCCGAGAGGGAAGACGAAGCTGCCAAGCCGGAAACTTTTGCGCCCAGCGTGCCTCTTGGTTGGTGAATAAGCCTCCGTTGCCACTTTGTTTGAAGATGGGGTAGTTGAACGGACTCTTTACACCCCGACACGGCTTTGGATAAGCCGATCCCATTTATTTTCGAAAGTGGACCACTCTGCTTATGGGTCGCTTGCGGCAGCCTTTCTCCACAACGGGGATCTACTATGGCATTTGGGGATCCCTCTTTCAGTACAGCTGTGATGTATCAGTAGTCGAGCTTTCTCGATGCCGGAGTCCCAAGACGAACACGTTAGTCACGCGTGCCGGGTGAGCTTTCTATTACTCTGATGGACATGGATAGGATTTTCGGTTTGCCCATCGCTGGCCAGTTTTACGACGAGATTTCGCCCATGGTAGCTGATTTTAAGGAAGTGCGGAGTACGGATTTACCCTTTAGCTGCCGTTATCTGTTTCTGGCGTACCACCATCTCTGTCGGAGTTCTGGGTCCAACGTGATATCTTCTGCGGCTTGGGTCGAATTTTGGTTCCGCACAGAGGACGATGTCGTTCCAGTTGATGACCCCTGGGCTGCTTGGCATGCCCTTTTTGGGAAAGATGCGCCCTCTTTCAGAGAGTTCACGGCCACAGAGCGCGATGTGTTTCACTTCCTCCATGTCACACCGGGTAGAGAAGACGAGGTCCACTTGGCAGCACTCCTATCGGTTTGGTTCTCGCGGTTCGTGTTCCGGGCGATTGGTGATGAGATCCGACCCATGGTTTTTAAGGTGGCTAGTTATATGGCCACTGGGGTCCGTTTTGCTTTGGCCGGTCCTGCCTTGGCCTGCCTTTACAAAGGTTTGGGACACGCGGCTGCTGGATGGCCATCGATGGCTCCGTGGCCTTACTTGTATACTTGGCTCGCCGTCTACTTTCACACGCACGGGGAGGATTTAGAAGTAAGTCGACGTCCAGGTATGATCTCCTTCGGGGACTCTTCTCTCAAACGTAATTTTACGGAAGACCAGGCCTGTGATTTGTTTCAGCGTCTTCCGGTGCCGGTGTGGCATAGATATGTTCTTGCCACCGCCAAAACTTCTTTCTTGGTGGACGAGCGAAAGAAGCCGATAGCCAGACAGCATTATGAGAGTCTTCTCAGCGTCCGCAGCTGTTTCTTGACAGTCCGGCGCTCGATTCATTTCTTTGTGGAGCCGTATTGTCCAGCCAGATTTGCGCGACAGTTCGGCTATTGTCAAGATCTCCCCGGCGATATGGGGATCACAGCTAATCATCGGGAGATTAGCTCTTTATCGGAGTTGGTGGCCCTTTGGAAAACCAGCATTGTTCGTCCTTGTGGCCGGCTTGATCTGCCTCCGTCGGGAGAGAGCGGGACCCATCTCGAGACCCGGGGACCACTCCAGCTTATTATACTTGGTGGGCGACCCACATGTCGTCACTATTTCAGGTAAGTTTATCTCCCCTTCTGCTTTTTTTTCTTTGCTTTGCTTTCCTTTTCCTCATTGTCTTGTGTCTTCCAAAAAATCGACTGGAGTCGGCGCCGATTGTTTCAGCTAGATGAGGAGGATAGTGGCGAGGACTATGACAGCGATCGGTCTCACCCTCGCAAGCGGAGGGCGAAGGGCAAGAGGCCAGTTGGTGCTTCTTCGGTAAGTATACTTGTGTCGGTATACTTGTGGTTTTGATTTTGCTGCATTTCTTTATTTCTTTTTGAATTTCAGGGCGAGCAAGAAGAGGGCTCCTCTTACCATTTTGGCTGACGCTTCTGGTTCTGCGTCAAAGAAGAAGAAGGCACGTAAAGAAGTTCCGCCTGCCTCTTTTCCCCCTTCGCCACCGACGTTCCTTCCGCCTATTCCAGAGACGGAGCCTCCGACTTCTTGTCCGTCGGAGAACCCTCCTATTGAGACGGTTCAGATTTTGTCTTCCCCAGAGGCGCCCGTAGCACCTCAAGAGGAGGCTTCTGTAGTGGGAGAGCTTGCAGAGATTACACCGTCCGAGGGTTTGCCTGTTCAAGAGGTCGCTCCTTCTCCATCAGTTGTTCAAGAAGAGGCGGTGATCGAGGCAGAGGCTCTGCCTCCTGCAGTCGAAGAAGAAGATCCAACTCCAGCGGTTGAAGTTCCAGCTATTGAGGCAGCTGTCGAAGTGATCCAGGAGGAGGTCCCGACTACTGAAGGAGCTTTGGAGACTATTGTAGCACCTGAAGAGGCAGTTATAGAGGTTGCTCCAGCTGCTGAGGAATAGTCCCTCGTATGTTATCTCCAGGCGTGGTGAGTGACATATCTTTGCTGGCCGATGCAGGATTTGCCATCAGCAGGTTGCAGGAGAAGGGTCATGATGTGACTCGCCTACGAGTCTACACTCAGCAGCTACAGACTCTTCAGGAAATTGAACCTTCGGCTGGAGAGAAGGTTCGTCGGACTTCCAGGGATGAGGCGGAGGGTATTGTTCGAAACACTTTGGCCGTAGTATCCTCCAAGTTAGAAGAGGCCAAAGCCACTTTGGGCGCAGGTTGTTGAGGAACTTTCGGAGGCTAAGGCCGAGGAAGAGGATGCCCGTGAACGTTTTGAGTTAGCTAGAGAACAACTTCAGTCGGCTGGGACAAAAGTCGCATACCTTACCACTCAAGCAGAGCAGATCCAGGAAAGTGTACGGGGTTTGAAGACGGGTGTGGTTGAGGCTGAGCGGCTGATAGCAGAGGTCATTGCCACGCCCACCCTTAGTGCGGCTGAGGAGGCAACTCTCCTATCGTCGAGGGCTGCCTTTGCGGAGTTGCAGCAGGAGATGGCGAGAAATCTTTAGGAGCTGCTTTGTTTTCCGCCTTTTGATTTGATTTGTAACCACATTTTTTTTTTTTGTCGTGTAGTTGAATTTTGTTGCCCCCTTTTTTTTTTTTTTTTTTTGCATTCCACAGAATATTCATGAATAAAATTTCTTGAGAAATTTACCGTTTATGGCTGGGAGTCTTCTTCCTTCGGGAGTAACCAATTTGTACGCACCGTTAGTGTAGACTTCTTGGACCACGAGTGGTCCTTCCCAATTAGGTGCAAATTTTCCCCCATCTTTGCTTGTGGCCATGATTGGTCTGCGCACTGCTAAGACAAGGTCCCCTTTTTGAAAGGAACGAAGCTTGACTTTTTTATTGAATGCGCGAGTGAGGCGAGCTTGATAGCATTCAAGCCTTTGTTGTGCTTCTAATCGCTTCTCGTCGAGGGATTCTAGCTCTTGCAGGCGGAGCCGGATATTTTCCTCTTCCGTGAGTCCTTCTCGAAGAGCAACTTCGCAGCGATGGAATTTGAATTTCCGGTGGAAGCACAGCTTCCCGCCGTAGACTAGTGAATATGGGGTTGATTCTGCCGCATGCGTTGGAACGTAATCCTGTATGCCCACAAGTGCTTCTCCGAGCCTTTCGTGCCAATCTTTCTTATTTCCCGCGATCGTCTTCTTTAAGATTTTGCACAAGGTTTTGTTGAAGGCTTCGCCAGGCCATTGGCGGCAGGGTTGTATGCCGTGGGCGTCCTCGCCGGATGCGAATCTCTCACAGAAATTATCCATGGTCTTGTTACGGAATGGGGTGCCGTTATCGGTCATGATGTATCTTGGAACACCATACCCGATACGATTTGTGTCCGAATGAAATCGACCACGTTGGCAGCTTTGATTTCTTTATAAGCTGCTGCTTCTGCCCACTTAGAAAAAATAGTTCGTGGCGGCCAGTATATCTGGTGATTTGCCGGCGACTTTGGGTTGATTGGACCTATGATGTCCATTCCCCAGGCTTCGAATGGCCAGGAGGCCACTGTTGGATGTAAAGGGCTGGGAGGCTGATGGATGTAGTTGGCGTGTAATTGACATGCCGTGCAGTGTCTTGCCAATTCTATCGCGTCCCGCAGCATTGTAGGCCAATAGTAGCCTAATTGTTTGACTTGGAGATGTAGTTTGGGGCCCGCTTGATGGGCACCGCAAATCCCTCCGTGTGCTTCGGCTAAGATTGCTTGTCCTTCTTCTTTAGAGACGCACCTGAGTAGGATCCCGTCGTAGGATCGTCGGTACAGCGTGTTGTTGAACAGGCAGAATTTTGGTGCAACTCTTCGTACGTACACCCGAGCCTTCAGTTCCTCAGGAAATTTGTTGTGCTCTAAGTAATCGAGAAATTGTTGACGCCAATCTTCTTCCTCAATTGCATAGACCGAAACCAAATTGGTTTCTTCTTCCTCTGAGAATTTCTCCAAGGTAGGCACCACCCACCTTTCGCATATAGGGATTCGTTCGGGCCTTGCCTCGAAGTGTGCCAGACTTGCAGCGATCCCGGCCAATGCGTCCGCTTGGGAATTACTGGCTCTGGGTACATGCCCTAGGGTGACATTTGAAATTTTTGCAGCAATCTTTGAGCCTCTTTTTGATATGGCATGAGCTCGTCTTTTCTGACCTCGAAGTCCCCGATTATCGTTTGATCACGAGCGAATCGCCGAAGATTTCTAGTTGGCTTAAGCCCATTTCGATAGCCATCCCCAAACCGAGGATTATGGCTTGATACTCGGCCTCGTTTGTTTGTGCAGCAGTGGGATAGGATAAAGGAGTACGGCATTAAATCCTCGTTGGGAGATATGAAAAGGACTCCAGCGCCTGCTCCGTTTTTCCGTGCAGCACCATCAAAGTACATTCTCCATGGAGGTAGCACTTCAATGAAGAAGACTTCTTCATCTGGTAGACTTTGGCTTACCTCCCACTCTGCTGGGATGGGATGATCGGCTAGGAAATTTGCAAGTCCTTGTCCTTTGATGGCTTCCTGAGGGATGAAATTGATCTCGAACTCAGAGAGCAACAAGGCCCATTTGGCCAGCCATCCGGAAAGCATTGGTCTGGACATGATGAATTTGAGGGGATCTGCCCGAGAGATTAGATTTGTGGAATGTGCGAGCAGATAGTGTCTCAGCTTCTGGATGGCGAAGATGAGTGCAAGACACGTCTTTTCAATCGGGGAGTAGTTGAGTTCTGCCCCGACCATTGTACGGCTTAGATAGTACAACAGACGTTCTTTCCCTTGGTCATCATTTTGGGCGAGGAGGGCACCCAGAGATTTTTCTTGAGCCGCGATGTATAAGAGAAGCGGCTTTCCCGAAGTCGGAGCCATCAGAACTGGTGGCTTCATCAGGTAGATTTTGATGTTTTGGAATGCCCGTCGGCAAGATTCGTCCCATTCGAATGGTGTATCCTTTTTCATGAGATGACTGAAGGGTTGACATCTTCCGGCCAAATTTGAGATGAACCGCCGAATGTAAGCCAGATGCCCCTGAAGGCTTTTTAATTCTGACAAAGTCTTTGGTTCGGGCATTTGTTGAATGGCATCGATCTTAGTCTGATCGATTTCGATGCCCCTATGTCTGACCACGAATCCGAGGAATTTCCCGGACGAAACCCCAAAGGCGCACTTGAGAGGGTTCATCTTCAATTGGTGCCGTCGCAGACGTTCGAAGACGGCTTGCAAGTCTCTTAGGTGGTCGCCTCTTGATTTGGTTTTGACGACCACATCGTCGACGTAGCATTCTACAAATTTGTGGAGGAAGTCGTCGAATATCTTTTGCATGGCCCTTTGATAAGTGGCTCCTGCATTCTTCAGACCAAATGGCATTACCTTGTAGCAGAAAATACCTTTTGGCGTACGGAAGGCTGTCTTTTCCTCGTCTTTTGGATCCATCCGAATTTGATTGTAGCCGGAAGATCCGTCCATGAAGGATAAGGCTTCATGCCCCGTTGTCGCATCCACCATTAATTCGGTGATAGGGAGCGGGAAGTCGTCTTTTGGACAAGCTTTGTTCAAGTCCCTGAAGTCGACGCAGACTCGAATCTGTCCATTCTTCTTCTTCACCGGTACGATGTTGGCGATCCAGCTTGGGTACTTGACTTCTCGGATGAAGTCGGCCTTGAGGAGTTTATCGACTTCCTTCTCAATTTCTGGGACAAGCTCTGGACGAAATCGTCTTTGGGACTGTTTTATCGGTTTGACTCCGGATTTGATTGCGAGTTTGTGAATTGCAACTGTTGGGTCGAGCCCAGGCATCTCAGTATACGACCAAGCAAAAACGTCTTTATATTCACTGAGTAAAGACATATAATCTTTTTCTTTCATTTACGAGAGAGTGAAGCACTTAAGAAAGTGGGTCTTGGATCATCCCTCGTACCCAGATTTACTTTTTTTCAGCTGGTCGATGGTTGCTTGGCGCCTTCCTCAAAGATTGCAGGCGCTTCTCCCAAATCATCTTCAGGGGTTGAGTCGTTACCCTCGTCGGTCGAGATGTGGTGGACAACGACTACCTCTTCTTCTTCTTCTGAGTCCTTTTTCTTTGACGATACGTAAATCACCTTTGGGGTGACTTCATTTGCTTTCTGATTTTATTCTTTTTTGAAGAAGTCCCTCCTACTTTCCCCAATCTTTGGGTCGCAGGGATCCGTGTGGGTGCCCCAAGTCTTTGGAAGACTGTTCTTTTGGGTTGTTCCATCGGTTTTCCCAGCCTCTGAAATACGCTGAGTTTTTCTGTGGCTTGTGGAGCGGTGGTATTTAGTTTAGGGTCTTCTGCTTGCCCCTTTTTCCGCTAGACCTTCGTAACCTTGGATTTACGCTCGTTACTTGGTTCTGGAGGAATATTTGGATTTCTATCTTCTTCTTGTCCCAATCGAACGAATGCCGAGACTCGTGGCTCTGGGATGCCGATTCTGTCAAAAGCTGACGTCCGGGTTTCTTTTGAAGTGGTTGCCTTCCTTTTGGTTGTGATTTGATTGACACTGGCCTTGCCAAAAATCACAACTGGCTTATGTTTTTGATAGCCAAGCCCATGTCTGTTAGGAGGGATTGAATAACCCTGCGCTTGAAGGCTTTTCTGGGTTGGTGACAGGTTTTGAACAGCCACCATCGATTTTTCTTGCAGTTGTTCAAGGGAGAGCCGGATCCTGCTTTGGCCATCATCCGGTGGCGTTGGGATCGAATCCTTGTGTCCGAAGTTTTTGGAAGCTTCGGGTGGATTCTTTTCTTCGACCAGGATGCCCCGGTTGTTGAGTTTAGGCAGGGGAATAGTGGCAGCCCTTTAAAGCCTTCGGTTTCTCAGCTAACTCTTCGGTTGCAAGTGGGCTAAGGGAGATTCGCCTTTCTTCCTTCTTGATTGAGGAACGTACCTGAGAATTGGTTCCTCTGTTTGCTTTTTGGGTTTGGCCAGTTCACCCTTGACGGCTTTAGGGGAGCGGCTTTACTCAAGTAGCACCTTCTTCCGAGTAATATTTGGCATCTGCGAAGGATGCTTCGCCTCTGTGAAAGGGCATTCATCCGCGAACACCGTTTTCTCCTCTCCATCTTGGTAATATTTGAAACAACGATGAAGGGTCGAAGGCACGACCTTGTTGGTGTGTAACCGGGGCCCCCGAGCAGCATATTGTAGGAGGTGCGGGCATCGATTACATGGAACGATGCGTGGGAAGTCATATCCCGATTTGTAGTTCCAGTCTGATTGTTCCCAATGCTCGTTGTCCTTCTTGGTTGAAGCCTTGGATCATCAGCGAACTGGCTTGGAGGTCGTTAGCCACCAACCCGACATTTTTCAAAGTCTGGATTGGCAGGATATTTACTGCTGATCCGCTGTCCAGGAGTATACGGTTGATCCACCGGTCTTTGATGGCTCCAGAGACGAATAAAGGTCTATTATGAAACATTTCCCCCAGCAGCATGTCGGCTTCTTTGAAGGAGATGGAGATTGAATGAGCCTCCTTGACTTGTGGTGGCTCTGAAGGTTGTTCTTCTTTCAACGTCTTTGGGAGATAAACCAATCTTTGGTTCATCGTGCCTCTGCATCCTCAATTGTTCGACCGGCATGCCGTCGTCTTTGGCGGCAACGAACTTGATGAGAGCTTGCCTGGATCTGATTGGCAGATCTAAGTCATCATGTACCGCATTTGTGATCGACAAGTTCTGTAAACATGTATGAATATCGCCGGCAGATTCGATCGGAGCCTTCCCTTTCACGCTTTGCTTTCGACCACTTGGGGTGAACAAGTGGCCACCGGTCAGCAGGGGTTGGCGCCAGGAATTCTGACGGGGAAGAAATCAGCCAAAGTGATTGGCTTTGGCTTCTTTTGATAGATCTCTTCTTCGACTTTTGTGGAGGATGATTTACGTCGTGCTTTCTTCCTCCTCTTTTCCTTCTTGGCTCCTCTTTTTTTTCGTCGCAAAACCCCTTGATGAATATTTTCACGGGGAGTTCTAGAAACGGTTTCTTTTTGTGGGTCACCACTTCCCATCCTTCTTTGTCTTTGGTGGCGGGTCATGGCTTTGGTCCTGAAGGCGCAAGACGAAGATTTTTCTGATTCGATCCTTTGACTCTCCTCGGTGCAGTGCTTTGGAACCTGGTTGGGACGAAGATGGTGTGGGAAGCAGCCGTGTTGTCGTCTGATTCCAAGATGATGCGACCTTGCGCCGCTAACTTCAGTATTCTGTCCTTTAGGACAAAACATTTTTCGGTAGGATGGCCTACCGGTCGATGGTACTTGCAATAGTTGGGATCTGAGCTCTTCCCAACATCTTCCGCCTCTTGGCTTCGGAAGCTGCAACAGATTCTTTTCCGGGAGTTGCTCGAGCATGCACGGAACATCGGAGTCGGGAAAGGATAGTTTTGGCCTGCCTATCCTTTAACGTGAACTTTTGGCGGGTTGCAGTACTGGCGAGTCGATTGGCATTTGGCTTCCAATCACTGCCCGTACCTTTATTTTGGGTCGCCGTGATCTTTTGCGGTTCGGCGATGTTTGTGGCGAGCGCTTCTTTTGTTGGAGCTTTGTACTCCTTCTTTACGAACTTCGGCTTCTTGTCCGTCTCAGTCAGTGGAGCCTTTCCTTCTCCCTTTTCCTGGATGAGGATCTCCATGTTGTGCGCTTCAGTCGCCAATTCTTGGAAGTCTCTGGGCTTCCGACTCTGTAAGAAGTAAACCAGAGTCCAGTTCATCCCTCGAATGCACATGTCGATGGATGTCTGTGTGGATAAGGAGGTGCTCTCCTTGCAATTGAGACTGAGATTGCGCCAGCGGTTGATGTATTCAATCACCTTCTCACCCTGGCGCTGCTTGAGGTTGGTGAGTTCTACCAGCGTCCTTTGTTAAAGCTTTCAGATGTAGAAGCGGCTGAGGAATTCACTTTCTAATTGTTCCCAGCTGTCGATTGACTCTGCTGGGAGCTCAATGAACCAATCGAAGGCATTCCCTTTGAGGGATCGCCCAAATTGCTTGACGAGGAGATCGCCCGTCGGTTCCTGCATTGTTGCAGGTCTCAATAAAGTGGGCGACGTCTTTGTTTTGGGTTGCCGTCTCCACTGAATTGTTGAAATTTGGGTGGATGGTAAGAGGTAGGCATGTGGATTGCCTGGATCCGTCGGGGAGTAGGGCCTGGTGTAGGCTTGAGATCTGACTCCTTCGGATTGCACCTTACGCTCCACCACGTTGGAGATCATTTCTTCTGGTGGTACCGTAAGATAGTACCCCTGGTTCTTCAGCGGTGGTTCCCGGTTCATTGGGTGTTCGGGAGCTGGAGATGAACGAATGATGGGTGAAGGAGGGATAGGATTGGCGGACGTCTTCGGGTCCTGCCTGTTCATCATTCCCCGGCTGGGAGGATGCTCCCAGGCGATCTGCAATCAGCTCGAATTTCTGCAGAATTGTGGCGATCTGGAGATCCCCTCTGCAGTTCTCTCTCTCGCAATTGCTCGTCCCTTTCCCTCATGGCAGTTTGGATTTCTGCGGTTGTTCCTCCACGTTTTGGTTTGGGTCATCATTGCGAAACCCCGATGACCTGGAGATGTGGGGAAGGAGGGCTTGGAGCCAGAGGTGCCCCAGCTTGGTGTAGTCGGGCGGGGAAGGAATGATCGCCTTCCTTCAAAGTGAGTGATTAATGCTGGAACTTCGGCTTGCTTCGTCGTGGGGAGAGTTCCTTTGCTGGGCTTGGCGACCGGGCTGGCCACCGGACTGGCTGGTGGCGGGGATGTCAGGACAGCCGAATAACTCCTCGAGGGATGGACCTTTGTTGGAGAAATTATAGGGCTGGCCGGAGCTTGTCCTGCCTGCGCCTGAATTTGGACAGCCGCTGTGTAGGCAGAGATCCCGTGACGGATCGGTGGTTGGCCTTGAACGACCGATCACAGGGATTTGGGATGGGCGGATCCCTCTGGTTTGGCTGGCAGCAGCAGCGGCTGGTGTGCGCGGACGGCGAGGGAAGGTGACCAACGGATCGGTCATGCTCGGTGCCGGCGACGAGCTGGCTCCAGCAGTTGGGGTCTTGGCAGCGGCCTTGTTGTTGTTGTTGTTGGAACCGGCCATTTGAACTTTGAACTTGGTAGATCGGGGAAAGAGATGAAAGGTAGAAGAGTCCCACCGGGCGTGCCAAATTTGTAAACGCGTACAATATGTGGACCGAAAAATATGGATCCGATGTACAGTGTACAAAATAATTTGAAGGGTATTTTGGTAATTTTCAGGTGATTGTGTGGGGTGCGACTTCTAGAACTCCTTTGATTCGATCTCCGACTAAGAACAAACGATCGCCGAGTAGACACGAACGATCAACGTCATATACGAACGAGCGAAGCGAGGCAATTTGAATTTTGCCAAAGCTTGACGGAAAATTTGGTATTCGATTGGCTCCGGCAGGTCGATTTTGAGACAATTTGCGGGGAATGCTTGTTGCTCTCTCAGATTTGGGTGGTGATTTGGGATTTTCGGGCCTCTTGAAAAATTTTGTGTCTCCCCGATCTTTTTGTGCTCTGAATTTATAAGCTTACCGGGCTCCAACCGCATTGACCGGGTTCATTGGAGCGGTTTTAACTCAATCGACTTTTTCTGTGTAACGTTTTCCTTAAAGAGTGGAGCTGTCTTAGACTGAGGAGGCAAGGGTCATGTATGATCCTTGTTGGCTGCTGATGTGGCCACTTTGGATGACATGTCGCCCCTGTAAGCTGCTGACGTAGCAATTGGGATCTTGGCCGTTGATTTGTTGAAGCTTGATCGACGGCTTAATTTCGTTGATCTGACTGGGGTCGGTCTTTGACTTGTTGACCCGGATTGTACGGTGCTGATTTGGACCGTAAATGTCGGACTTTACAAAATTTATTCTTACATATGTTTATTTCTTTAATTTATGTATGCATAGATTATATTATGTGGTGTGGTTTTGCATTTTGTCTTTAATTTATGCTTAGGGTAGGGTTTTTTTCTGTTCTTCTAATTTATATGTATGTTCTATTTTCTGTGGTCCTATCGTTGAAGGATTTATATGCGTTTTCCGTCGATTTTTCGGCAGTCGTGGATGCCGGAAACATTGGTTGTGGATGGCGGACTCGACTTCGCCTGACGAATCTGCGGATGGACTACCGTCCGTGCGAAGAGAGAAACCAAGGTTTTTCCCTGCATTGGCAGAGCTGGAGCCCGATTTTTTGTCGCTGGCGGACGCCGCAAAGTTTCCTCGCACAAGGGGCACCCTTCCTTCCATGCGCAGAGATAAATAAGGGTTTCTCCCTGCGTCGGTCGAGCGGGAGGTCGGGGACGACCTCCGCTCTAAGTCGACTCAGTCATTTCGACCGGGTCAACCCTGTCGACTCGACCACCTCTGCGGCTGACCCTCTCGACTCAACATGGTCAATTCGGCCGACTCCATCTGGTCGAATTGGTCGAGTCAATCCGGTCGACTCGCCCGAGTCGACTCGGTCGTGTCTGCCCAGTCAATCGGGCCGCATCTGCCGAGTTAACTCAGCCGTGTTGGGCCGAGTTAACTTCATTGTTTGGGCCAGCCTATCATGGCCCTATAGTTCTAAGTGAATTAAATAGAGTCCTTACAAATAATTTGATAAAGAATTGTTAGTTAATTTTAATATAATATTAAATTAGATTAAATTATCCAATTAACATTTAAGTGAATGAAATATTTTTAAAAAATATTTTGAAGACAAAAAAATTTACTTTAAATTGTTACCTAATTTCAGAATAATAGGATTAAATACACTTAAAAGTTGCCTAATTTTAAAATAATAGGATTAGATACATTAAATTGTTCGGTAATTTCAAAATAATAGGATTAAATAAATAATAAAAACCAACATGACAAATAAATAAAAAATTTAATATAAATGTACATAACCAGCTTAATGAACAAATACAAAATTTAATAAAAATTTACATTAAATTTTTACTTAATTTCAAAATAATAGGATTAAATACATTTAATTGTTGGCTAATTTTAAAATAATAGAATTAAATACATTATATTGTTAGGTAATTTTAAAATAATAGGATTAAACCAACATAAAAAACAAATAAAAAAATTTATTAAATAGTGACATTACAAAAAAGAAAATATTAAAAAAAAAAAATTAATTAAATTATGTCTTTACAAATAATTTTACATTGAGTTGTTAATGAATTGAAAAATGCTTGTTAGTTAATTCTCAAATAACATGAAGTTGGATTAAATAATTAATATAACATTAAATTGAATTAAATACTTTTTAAAAACCTTTTTTAAGACAAGGAATTTTTCATTAAATTGTTAGTTAATTTCATTTCTGACTAATTGGATTAAATAATTATTAAAAACAATATATATATATTTTTGTTGATATCTTCTTATACTTGAGTTTGCTCCGATTAGCCAAATAATATCCCGTTTTGGTCCGGTTAGCAAAACAATAGGAGGTTTGGACCAGTTAGCTAAATAACAGGCTGATTGTTCCGGTTAGTGAAACAACAACCTGTTGGGTCCGGTTAAATAAACAACAGTCGATATGGTCCGGTTAGTCGAATAATAGCCCGTTTGGTCTGGTTAAGCAAACAACAACTGGTTTGGTCTGGTTATGTAAGTAACTGTCGATTTTGTCCGGTTAGGTAGATAACTGTCAATTTGCCAATTCGGTTCATTTAGCCAAATCATAGTCAGATTGGTCTAGTTCACCAAACAACAGTCAATTTCGTCCAGCTAAGCAAACAACAATCCATTTGGTTCGGTTATCCAAACGACAACTGATTTGGCCCAGGTAGCCAAACAACAGTTAGTTTTGTTCGGTTAATCGAACAACAGTGGATTTGGTCCAATTAAGCAAACAACAACTGGTTTGGTCCAGTTAAGTAAACAACGATCGATTTGGTTCAGTTAGACAAACAATGGTCGATTTGGTTTGGTTAGTCAAACAATGATCGGTTTGGTCCGGTTAGTCAAACAGCAGTCAGTTTGGTCCGGTTAACCAAACAACAACCGGTTTGGTCCGGTTAGGCAAACAACGATTGGTTTCGTTTAGTTAGCCAAACAATGGTCGATTTGGTCGGATTACTTAAACAACAATCGGTTTGGTTGGGTTAGAGTTAAGCAAACAACAATCGATTTGGTCTAGTTAACCAAACGACAACTGATTTGGCCCAGGTAGCCAAACAACAGTCGATTTTGTCTGGTTAGTCAAACAACAGTCGGTTTGGTTTAATTAAGCAAGCAACAACCGGTTTCGTCTGGCTAGGTAAACAATGATCGGTTTGGTTCATTTAAGCAAACAATGGTCGATTTGGTTTGGTTAGTCAAACAACGTTCGGTTTGGTCTGGTTAGTCAAACAACGTTCGGTTTGGTTCGGTTAGTCAAACAACGGCCAGTTTGGTCTGATTAACCAAACAACAACCGCTTTGGTCCGGTTAGGCAAACAATGATCGGTTTGGTTCAGTTAGCCAAATAATGGTCGATTTGGTCTGTTTAGTTAAACAACAATCAGTTTGGTTGGGTTAGCCAAGCAAAAGGAGGTTTGGTCCAGTTACCTAAATAATAGCCTGGTTGCTCCGGTTAGTGAAACAACAACCTGTTTGATCCAGTTACGTAAACAACAGCTGGTATGATCCGGTTACGTTAACAACAGCTGGTATTATCCGGTAAGCCAAACGACAACCGATTTGGTATGGTTAGTCAAATCACAGTTGGTTTGGTCTGATTCAGCAAACAACAGTCAGTTTAGTCCAGTTAACCAAACAACAATCGATTTGGTCCGGTTAACTAAACGACAATCGATTTGGCTCGGGTAGCCAAACAACAGTCGATTTTATCCGGTTAGTCAAATAACAGTCGGTTTGGTCCAATTAGCTAAACGACAACCGATTTGGCCCGGGTAGCCAAACAACAGTCGATTTTGTCCGGTCAGTCAAAAAATAGTCAGTTTGGTCCAGTTAAGCAAACAACGACCGGTTTGGTCAGATTAGGCAAACAACGATCCGTTTGGTTCGGTTTGGTCCGGTTAGTCAAACGATGGTCTGATTAACTAAATAATAGCCATTTTGGTCCCGTGAGTAAAACGACTGCCAATTTGGTTTGGTTATTCAAATCGCAGTTGGTTTGGTCCGATTTACCAAACAGCAGCCAATTCGTACGATTAACCAAACAACAATCAATTTTTTCCAGTTAATCAAACAACAATGGATTTAGTTCGGGTAAGTGAACAACAGTCGGTTTGATTCGTTAGTCAAACAACAGTTAGTAGTCCAATTTACTAAACAAAAACCGCTTTTGTCCTTTTAAACAAACAATAGTTGAACATTGTTATTAATTGTAGTATTTAGTAAACTTTTATGTGCAAATTTATGTAATTTTTATAATGTCAAGTCTTATAACCAGTTGTTTATTGTTTTTTTCAGTATCTCATTGTTCTCTTCTTCTATTTCCTTCGTCCTCAGTGATCTTTGCATATATGGTATGTTTGTGTTAGTTTAATATTTAATTTATTTTTATTTATTTTTATTTTTTGTGGTTATTTAAATAGAATTGCAGTGTCTTGTCATTTGTATTTGGTTTATATCTTCTTATAGTTTTTTTAGTTATTTTTTTGGTAAATATAAAATTTATTATCATGTCCATCATTTGTTTGTTTATTTCGTTTTATTTTTTTGTTTATTGAGATAAAAATATTTGTTTAGTTAATATTGGATTAATAATTTTAATGATATGACACAGAACTGCATAGTTTTCCATCTAATTATGGCGAGAAACAACATACGCAGCTGGAATTGGAGCTGGGACGTAACAACAACCTATTCGAAGAGCTTATCCGTTTCTATTACTGTCCATTCCACCGTACACTTTTCCTATATGACACCTTTTGGCACTATTGGAAGCATTCTAATGGCCATTGATGCAGACCACCCCTATAATCATATGTATAAAAATCGTTGCGCAGACATTGATTTTTTATTAGATGAAGGCGCTCCGACTGAATCATACGTTCGAACCCGCGTTACTACTATGCTTTCTGACTTAGGTTTTCAGTCGCAACCAGTGTCAAAAATATTGTATAATCGTATCATTGATGTTGTACTCACCCTACTAGAATTTTATAGAAATACTTACAATTTAAATACATGTAGCGTCATTGCCTATTTTAGTTTTGAAGAAGAACAATATAGAACGTTAGAAGTTTCTGCGGAAGTTACGAAAAGATATTTTCGAAGATACATACAAGTTCGCAATTGGGAAAGAAAGAAGAATGCTCACAACAAAATATGCCCAATTTGTTCAACTGGCTTTGTTAATAGTGATGAAATTGTTCGGACAGACTGTAATCAAATTTTTCATTATTTTTGTATCGGCCAACAAATATGTAGTCATGGATTGTACTGTCCCACATGAAGGACCCCACTGTAAATAAGTTTTTTTATTAAAGACAGAGTTGTATTTGGTATAGTATTAGTTGTATTATTTGTAGGACCCCACAGTAAATATGTTTTGTTGTTAAAGACAGAGTTGTGTTTGTTTTAGTATTAGTTGTATTATTCGAATAATGTAAGTTGCAAAGTAATATATTTTATATTTTTTTATGATTGTGTTATACTATATACAATACAATAAAATAAATTTTCTTTATTTTGTTGTATTTATTTATTTTTTATTCCATTTTGTTTACTTTTATTTATTGTATTGTAATTTGTCTACTTTTATACTATTGTTTTGTGTTATTGTTTATTTACTGTTATTGTTAAGTTCTCTTTTTTAGTAATTTTATCCTGTATTTTGTTTATTATTAAAAATACATAATGGTTACGATTGTAGTGTTATTCAATTAATTCCAATTACCATACCAGGTTTAGTTTTAACATTAATGATTTTGACATTTCAATTATTTGTTTTTTTTGTTCTATCTTTTATATTATTTTTATTACATATCTGTTTAAGTTAATGTTTTTATATTTGTTTACTATTTGTATTTTTGTTATAGTTTATATGGATACGGATAAGAAAGAACGTGCAAGAGATAGGTAAATGTTTGGAAAGAATTGATGGCCAAGATGTGGATGATCGTCCAGATAATGTATCAAGAGTTTTTAATATAAAATTACATGAATTTATGAATAATTTATAAAAGTCTCACCACTTTGGAGAGAGTATAGCAGGTAACCTTAAATTTTGTTATAAATATTAGTTTGAGTTCATTAGTATTTGTCATAGCTTTTTTTAGATTACACGTAGTATTGAATTTTAATTTTTTTTAATTCGCTTGCTTTTTAGTTATACAAGTCATTGAGTATCAGAAAAGAGGAAATCCACAAGCTCATATTTTGCTAACTTTATCCAAAGAGACAAATTGGTTCATCCAAGTGATATCGATTATTATATTTCAGCAGAAATACCTGACAAAGAAGTTGACCTAATAGGTTATGATGTTGTTAGCAAATTCATGATGCATGGACCATGTGGATTGTTTAAACCTGATGTACCATGTATGAAGAAAGAAAAATGCACAAAACATTTTCCTAAGAAGTTTTCTGATCAGACAATAGTTGATGATGTTGGATTTGTCATTTATAGGAAAAGAAATAATAAAAAATAAGTACTCAAAGATGGAAATGTACTTCACAACCGGCGGGTCGTACCGTATAATATTGATTTATTAGTGAAGTTCCAAGCGCACATAAATGTTGAAAAATATGTTCAGTCCAAATCAATCAAGTACCTGTACAAATATGTAAGTAAAGGACAATATCGTGCAACAGTAGTGATTGAGGAGAATATGAAAACTAATTTACAAAGAAGTGAGTGTGAAATAGTTGAAGTACATGAAATTGAACATTATTTGGACTTTCGATATATATCTGGATCAGAAGCATGTTGGAAGATTTTCAATTTTGACAGTTATTATAGATATCCTCTGGTTGAAAGACTCTCTTTTCATTTACCAAATGAACAAACTGTGTTATTTGAAGACAGTCATGATCTAGAAATGTTCTCTTTCGATAAGACATAGAGCGAGCACAATTTTTGGAATGGATGAGAAAAAATGAAGAATATGAAGATGCAAGGGAGCTTACGTATTTGGAATTTCCATCAAAATGGGTATGGAGCAACAAGTATAAATGTTGGCATAAAAGAGAAAGAGGCAAATCTATTGGAAGAATATTTTACGCACACCCAGCAAGTGGGGAAAGGTACTATTTAAGGCTGCTATTAAATGTTATTCGAGGACCTACAAGTTTTGAAAACATCCGCACAGTTATTGAAGTGGTTCATTTATCGTTTAAAGCAGCCTGTGATGTTGGAAAATAATGTGCACAATTCACTCAAGATACAATTATTGCAATTGAACTCATATTTACACAACCAGAAACCAAATATATGTGTGTACCTTGCAGCTGAGCCGCTTCCAAATAATTGACAGTAATGTAATCAACTGTAACAGGAAAGGTAATACCTGGTCCGAGGCGTGTAGTCACTGACTTCGAAAGAAATACGGCTCCTGTTGTGCACTAGGATTACTGGCGACTTCTCCCCAAGATACAATGGACCTAGTTGACTCACTCGTGCACCGAGTTGACTCAACTCTCGAACTCTTTTAGAACTTTTCCTGACTGCTTCTCTGGATCGAACACGAACTATTTCCAAGTGTTTCTCAAGTCACCTCTCTACTGATCTGTGGAACCCAATTTATAGGGTTCCCTGGGCACTTGTGTGAAAAAACACTTTTGCCCTCCAGTCCGATCTGACCGTTCATCTGTAACCGACTTGATCTGATCTGTCCAATCAGATCTCAGATCTGCAACTGTTCGATCCGACCATCGATCTATAACCAACTTGATCTGATGGATCAAATCAATAACCGTGTCAATCAACGGTCTGGATCTAGATCTATCTCAACGGTCATATCGAACTCATCTTTGATAAAATAAATGAATCTCAAATGGAGGTGCCGAGTTTCAAACCCAGGACCTCTCATATGCTAATCAAGCATTTTCCCATCTGAGATACATCTCAATTTTGGAAATAAGATAAAACTTATAGAAAATAAATTAAAATGAATTAGATCATTTTAAAACTACACAACATGTGATGCTTTGGGTTTATCAGAAAATGACAATGAATTTCATGAAGCTGTAATGGAAGAAAATACGTGGGCATCTGGAAAATAGCTGCCTGAAATATTTATTACGATGCTACTATTTTGTGAAATATCAGATTCGTTGTCACTGTGGAACAACCATTGGGAATCATTCTCAAATGATATTCAGTTTCTTCATCAACGAAAAAGAGGTGACCCCACACTCCAACTTACAATGCCTGAATTAAAATATTACACTTTATATGAGTTGGAAGAATTATTGAATCAGAGGAGCAAATCCTTCAGGGATTACCCTGGTATGCCGGTTCCAGACTTAACACATGAGTATAAATTACAGAATAGACTTCTAAGAGAAGAATTAGACTATGATGAAGAAGATATGAAAGAGTTGTCAAGAAGTACATTTGCTGCATTAAATAATGAACAACGAGTGGTTTTCCATGAAGTGTTAAAATCAGTAAACAACAAACATGGAGAAGTAATATTTGTGTATGGTAGTGGTGGTACTGGAAAGACCTTTTTATGGAAATCAATGGCATTACTACTTTACTGCTTCCAAAAGGTCGAACTGCACATTCAAGATTCCAAATTCCAATTAAATTGAATGAATCTTCTTGTTGTTCAATTCCATACCAGTCACAATTAGCAGAACTTATTCGGCGGACAGATTTAATTATATGGGATGAACCGCCAATGGCTCATAAACATGCATTTGAAGCTATGGATCGAACATTACGAGATCTAATGAAATTCATAGACGAAGCAGAAAAAAAAGGTTTTTGGTGGAAAAATCGTTGTTTTTGGTGGTGATTTCAGGCAGATTCTACCAGTGGTTTATAAAGGATCAAGATAAGATATTATAGCATCATCTATAGTCAAATCTGTTATTTGGCCATATTGGAGAGTGCTTCTACTAACGACCAATATGAGACTAAAACAATCACATATAACAGAAGAAGGTTTACAGCAACAGGTTGATTTTAGCAAATGGATATTAGAAGTAGGAGATGGTAATGTACCAGGGATAGCATTGCAAGAAAATGAAGAAGCATCATGGATTAAAATTCCTAAAGATCTGCTAATCCATGCAGTACAAGATCCTATAAGTGCTATTGTATCAACTACCTATAAAGACATTCTACAAAATTATAGCACCTCACATTATTTTTTGCGATAAACAATTTTAGCACCTACAACTGAAGATGTTGAAGACATTAATTCTTATACATTAGATCTATTACCTGGTGAAGAGTTGGATTACTTCAGTGTTGATTCTCTTATTCCAAGTTCAAATGCGGTAGAAGAGCAACATATTATGTACCCCATAGAATTTTTGAATAGTTTGGTATTATTTGGCTTACCAAATCACTGTTTGAAGTTGAAAATTGGTGCTCCAATCATTTGGTTGAGAAATTTAGATATAACATCAGGATTACGTAATGGTACAAGGATGATTATTTCACAACTTGGATCGAGAGTTATTGAAGCAAAATTGGAAAATGGGAAAATGACATTAATTCCTTGAATTGTAATGTCATCTGATCAGTACAAATGGCCGTTCATATTGCGTAGAAAATAATTTCCACTGAAATTGTGTTTTACGATGACAATAAATAAAAGTCAAGGACAAACTTTTGATCATGTTGGTCTGTATTTGCCTAGATATGTATTTAGTCATGGTCAGTTATATGTTGCTCTTTCTAGAACATCATCAAGAAATGGTTTGAAAGTTTTTGTCAAAAGAAGTGAAAACATTTCTGCCGGATATACACAAAATATTGTGTACAAAAAAGTATTTAATGATATTAATGCAGGTACTTTTGTAAATGATAAAATTATAGTTACTTGATATTAATTAAATTAAACTAATACATACTAACAAATTATTTTATTTTGCAGCAATTAAACATAATCTACAACATGGCAACAATTCGAGATGTGAAACTTGGTTATGATAATTGGCCATAGAAAGCCAGACTGAGCAAAAAGTGGGATGTTTATGATTCTTCAAGAAAAAATGTCACCACCATGGATATCTTACTACTTGATAGAAATGTAAGAATATTTTGGTATTTTACTTTTATATTTATGATTTACATATTATTTATGAAATATGTGATAACTAACAATTCAATGTATTATAAGCAGGGTGAACAAATTCATACTGTCGTACTAAATCAAATACGTATGCAGTTCTGTTCGATGGTTTAAGGAGAAATATATAAACTAAAGATGTTCACTGTCAAAATTTCAACCAGTGCATATAAACCCGTCGGTCATCGTTTTCAACTACGTTTTAGAACAGATACAAAAATGCAACACGTCAAATCTTGTTTTGCAATGAAATACCCATGTATAAATTCAATTGTGAGACTTCAAGGATTTACAAACAAAATTACGGAATGTTACTTATGTGTCAGGTAATATTTATTTATTTGTTGTATTTTTTATGAATAAAAAAATATATACGTTAACATTGATATATTTACTATTGCAGATGTGATAGGTGTCATTGCAGGTATCAAATCAACAGAATTTATATCCACTAGACAAGGTTCCGCAGTAAAAAAAGATATTATTATTGCAAATGAAAGATATGTGGTTATTATACATTATATAGTAATATACATGTCATATCACTTAATGGCAATTTTTTAATATATCTTACAGGGATGAAAAATGGGTTGTTAGATTATGGGGCAAATTAGCAGAAGATTTTGCTGATGATCTAGATAAAAAATATGCTCCACCTGTGACTGTGATCGTTACTTCTACAATTGTAAAAGAATTCCAAGGTAAATTATACTGTATTTATTTGACATAATTATATATAAATAAAATTATTAACAAACTAATATTTATTGACATGAATCGGGAATTTTTTATCTGACAACAAGTTATGCAACAAAAATTTTCTTCAATTTAGATATCCCTGAAGTGACTAAGTTGCAGCAACGGTAATGTTCCTATCTAACAATTCATTTTTACACATTTTATTATAAAATTAAATTTAATTTTTTCCACACTTACAAGTTTGGTACTACACCAGAACAAATAAAAATGACCGAATTCGTTGAAGAAATGAAGGTAATATCTGATTTTTTGACAGAATTTTTGCAGGTATGTATTATTATTATGTTGAATATCAGATACTATTATAGACTTTGCAAACATATTCTGAAATTTTTTTCTATTAACAAGATGGTGCTTTTTCGGTAAAAGCATCAATGTTAATGTTGAATGGGAAAATCAAAAATGGTTTTACAATGCAAGTAATACATGTTTCAAAAAATTGATCATGACCGATTCTACATACTGGTGCAATAAATGTTGCAAATCTGTTCATGAACAAATCCACAAGTAATTGTAAATATTTTCGTTATATTTTTTGATATTTGTATACTAATATTGATTGCATTTGACCCTACTGGAACAATAAATTTGATTGCATTTGACAAACAAGTCAAAAAAATGTTGCAAATATCAACAGAGCAGTTGTTTGATCTGAAAAAAAAGGTATTCCTTCTAATCATATTTATACATTTATTGTGTAAGGATATTATCAATATCTAAATAGTGACTCAGATTTTTTATAGATAAACGGAGATATGGAGATTCAATCTATATTCCAAAAACTTCAGTGGAAAGAGTTTATGATCAGTATCAAATTTAAAAGTCAGAACAACAAGTTTTTTTATCGATTATATAATACTTTAACAAAATTTGATTCTTATCTAATCAAATATTTTTTTATAAATTAGACTGAACCATCTTAGACACAGAGTTCTGAAGCCTCTTATACAACTTATACTCCAACAAAGAACTCAGAAGAAATTATTTAGTCTAAAAAAAGACATGCTAAATACGAGGTAAACTATTATTTTGTTTGATATTTCTTTTTTGTTTCATTATTTTATCAACGACTAATTGTAAATATATTGATTTCAGCAGGATTTGAAAAAAAAATGGCTGAAAGATTGAACCCACTTACTTACATTTCGAACATTATCCTTTGTAATATATTAGTTTTAACATATACAACTAACAGTTGTAGTAGTTGTCGTACAACAAAACATATGACAATCAAGTAATTGTAACATTATAATTTGTTAATAATACACTAACCTAAATTAAATCCACTTCGCCCGTCACATGACGGGCATAGATTGGCTAGTTCTCCTAAATGGACAATGAAGGTCCGACGTTTCGGACCAAGACTTCGGTCAGGTGCCCAATGCCGGACCCCGACGGTCCGACCTGGAGCACCAATGAGCCGGTGCCTCGCGCAAGTGAGGCCCCCAGGCTCATCGTCTCCGAAGGTCTACGAATCACAGAGGCGGCAGCCGCGCTCAGGCTTCTGCCCTAGCCGCTCATTTGGCCCTCCAGAGACAACGCCAGTGGCTGGAAACCCTCCAGAATGCTAACTGGACACAAAAACAAAAAAAAAAGGAAGAGAAAAAAAAAGCGAGAAGAAACGTTGAAAAAATGGAAGGGGAAGATAGAGAGAGAGAGAGCAGAAAGTGGAATTGAGAGAGAGAGAGAGAGAGAGAGATGAAGATTGAGGGGGAATGAACAAAAAAAAAAGACTGTTTTTTACCTAGAGGTGCAACCTGAAGCGACCCATGGAATCGAAGTTGCCATGCAGTCGCATATTGAGAAGAAGAATCAGGCACCGAGAAGAAGTCACATACCCTCCGGTTGACAGAACGTCGCACACAGGGTCGATGCCACTCAGAGAGAAAGGAATAAGGACGAAGCACCCATCAAGAAGGAGTCGCATGAACTTCACAGTAGCCATAGGGTTTTTCTTTAAAGGAGTCAAAACAGCCTCTTGAAAAGGCACCCGGATCCGCTGGCCAACGCTACTTTTGGCCAGCGTATGCAGCGCCAATGGCCGAGCACGCACACACGCGGTGCCCGTGCGGTGCTCGGCCAGGCGTGGATCCGGGTCCAGCGTGGGTCGCCCAGCAGACCGTAAAACAAAAACAGCTAAACTCCGGTTCCGCGGGTCGCCCAGCAACATAAAAAAAAAACCCTGAACCGTAAGAAACCTCGTCGACGCTTTTCAGCTTCCCGCCCATTCTTCCCTATTTTCTCTCATTTCTCTCACCTTCTTTCATCTTCTCTGACCTTGCCGAAAACAGGAGAGCGTTGCTCGAGCGCCCCCGAAGAATCTCCTTCCTCTCTGCATCTCGAAAACACCTGAGCTTGCCAAACGCGCTTCTTCCTCGCCGAAGAGCTTCATTTTCGCTGTCAGGGCCCAAGATTACCGAAAAGAGGAGTCTTTTTTCTCTCAAGCAGTCTTTTCTGTGTTGTTGCAAAGATCCCATGAAGCCGCGTCCGGGTTAATCCCGTCGAGTCGATGCTTTCAACTTCCCGCCCAACCTATTTGTTCCCTCTTCTTCTCTCTTCTTCTCTCATCTTCTCTCATCCCTAAACTCATCTTGATTTTCTTCCCTCCTCTTCCCTCATCTTCTTTCATCCCTAAACTCATCTCGGTTTTCTTCCCTCTTCTTCCCTCATCTTCTCTCATCTTTCAGAGTAGCCGTTCACCGAAGCAAAGTTTAGGTGGCCGAGACGAAGCTGAAGAACATGGAAGCTGAGCTTTGCAGCTTGCATAATAGATTGGAAGAGAAGGAAGAGTAGTTGTAGGCCTCTACATCTACTGCTGAGCAGGTACAAAGTTTGTGGGGCGGCGGGGATTGCTTTTTCCTCTCTCCATTCTGTGACTCTTTTGACTCGGAATTATTTGAGTAAAAAGTTGGGGGGAAACTCTTCATTGCTATCATTTTCATGTTTCCTTGGTAAACCTTAGTTTTTTGTGTTTTTCTGAACTTTGATGATAAGGTTCCACGATGCATGCTTGTTGCTTTATGTGATCTCAAGTAGCCATCCAATATAGTATTTTCCTATCCCATTACACTTTTTATTCTGATTTTTCAAATTATTTTATGTTAGTAGGGTATGCTAGTAATGAAAGTGTTGGAGTTGGACTTGTATGTCTTTCTTTCCCCTTCTTTTGCATCGAATTAGTGTAGCAAGGATCTTTTCTTGTATGTCTTTGTTTTTAAATTTAATATTTATTCAAGCCTATCTTCATTCCAAAAATTATCAGGGCAGATATCTTTGCTTAATCACCCTTTCCCTAATGCCTAAAACATACTGTGTAATTCATGTCTTCATCTCCATTTTCGTTTGTAGATGATAAACCCAGTTTATGAGAATGACTGGTAGTTCTTCAATTTTTGTTTGTAAATGATAATCCCAGTTTCCAAGAATAACAGTCTTCTTTCAAGCTTCCTTTGTCTCAGTATGTGAAGGAATTGGATAATGTGAGGGATCAGCTATCAGTTGCTCAAGCAACCGCTGATATGAGTGTTGCTTCTGCCCAGTCAGCACAGCAGCAATGTTCAGCCTTGCTAAGAGAACTAGATTTGAGAACTTTCCTTGAAGGAAACCAATTGTGATTTTTGTGGCTTCTGGTTTCGGGATTGATCTTCCCTTCTTATTTTTGCAGAAGTAGAAAGCGAATGTGACTATGGTGTACGTGCTTACGGCGAGGTTTTCGTTAGAATTTGTAATTGTGGTGTTTCTATTCGAATTTATCTGTGTTTTAAGTTAGTGCTTCATATATATCTAAAAATGTTGTCATTAGCTTACATAGTGGTTCTTATTTTCTGTTTTTATTAGGCATGATGATGAAGAATATGTGATGGATGTCAATGATAACGTGTACAGAGATTCATAATTGTTACCTAGGTTAACCCGTTTTCATTTCCTTACTCAGTTATATAATATGTTACCTATTTTTCGTTGCTTCGTGATTTCTTATAAATATGACGCCATCGACAGTTAGCATTTCGTGTATTATGTATCCAATCCCAACCTTGTGTATGGCATGTGTGTAATTCATCCTTTTTGTTTGACATGGTTTACATTTGATGCCTTTGCATCACGTTTATGCTGTGTTGTAATTTTCATTTTACTTATGAAGGTTCCTTGCCTTCAATTTTGTTGCGGTATGATAGAAGCATGACAAGTTATTGAAGAGATTGTTTGTATTCTATTACAAATGTGTACTACCAAAATGTTTAATTACTTGATTTGACTTTGGATTGTTGGCTGTCTAGTGGTCTTCATTTCTGAAAACACGATCTTTTGTAGTCAATTATTTTCCTGGTAACATTAAATGTTCAACCCTTGGATGGGATTTTTGTTGTCAATAGAAAAAGTATTTTTGGATCAAGTTTTGATCAAGTCTAAACTTTTAGTGCTTTAGCATGGACATTTGTTGTTCCTTATTGTAAAACTTAGTTTGTGTGCTTCTCACATACGAAGTTTCTCTGCAGAATACTAGAGAAACTAAAGATGATAACTGTTGTCAGGAAATCCAAACCCATCTTGGGTGAGCTTGCAAATGCAGATCAAGTCAAAACTTTTTAGTGCTTTAGCATGGACATTTGTTGTTCCTTATTGTAAAACTTAGTTTGTGTGCTTCTCACATTCGAAGTTTCTCTACAGAATACTAGAGAAATTGAAGATGATAAGAGTGTTGTCAGGAAATCCGAACCCATCTTGGGTGAGCTTGCAAATGCTATAGATGAAAGGTTATATTACTATGAGCAGGTGAATGAATTCTTGCATTATTCATTAGTTACCCTTTTTAAAAGTTATTCTTTTCATGGATTTTACCTCTTCTGTTGTTGATATGATTCCTGGAATGGGATTTTGAGCGGCTTACCCTTGAGTTCTATTATTTCCTTCATGGGCCTGTGTTATATATTTTATGCTTGGTGTTATTCTTCATTAGGTGACCGAGCTTTGTGCTGAAGAAACGGAGAGTTCAACTGGTGGTTATGGGAAATGCATTAGCCATGATATTATCGTAATGCAACTATTCTTGGCTAGGAGATATATACTCAGTTCGGGCTGTTGATGGAGAAGGGTTTTTTATCGCATTTTGTAGCCAGTGTCAGGGAAGGGTCATGAATGTAGAAATTCAGTCTTCTTGGGTTTACTTATTTATGTACTCCCTGATATTGATAACATGGTTATCTATAAATGATCTTCAGTTTTTGCAATCATTGCATGTATTTGCAAGTACTAAAGGAAGTATAATGTTACTGGATAACCAAAACTCACGGTAGTATATAGTTGTTCATAGGTTGGTACAAAGTTGGTCCAAATGTAGTATACTGTTACCGGATTACCAACACTTTGGTATATAGTTGTCGACAGGTTGGTACAAAGTTGATACTAAACGTAGTATAATGTTACCGGATAACCAAAAAAATATTCTCTAATGGTATAGAGTTGGTACTAAACGTAGTATAGTGTTAACCAATGAATCTGCACTAATAGTATGTAGTTGTCTAAATGTTGGTACAGAGTTGGTACTAAACGTAGTAAGGTGTTAATGGATAACTAAAAAATATATTACAATGGTATAGTTGTCCAAAGGTTGGTACAGATTTGGAACTAAACGTAGTATAGTGTTACTGGATAACAAAAAAATATACTCTAATAGTATATAGTTGTCTAAAGGTTGGTACAGAGTTGGTACTAAACGTAGTATAGTGTTCCTGGAAAACTAATAAATCTACAGAAATGGTTTAAAGTTGTCTAAAGGTTGGTACAGAGTTGGTACTAAACGTAGTATAGTGTTACCGGATGATAAGTGTCTGAAAGATGGCGCGACCACGCCCCCAGAGGGCGCTACCGCGCTAAGAGGATGGCGCTACCATTGGCGCAGGAGCGCTGCACTGTTGCCTTACACAAAATTCGGAGTTGCCACTTTGGGACGTCTGCTCTAATGGTATAGATTTGTATGAAGGTTGGTACAGAGTTGTTACTAAACGTAGTATATAGTTGTTAGATAACAAAAAAAAATGCCTATACAGTTGGTATATAGTTGTCCAAAGGTTGGTACATAGTTGTTGCTAAACGTAGTACAGTGTTATTGGTTCTCCAGTAACACTATACTACGTTTAGTACCATGTACCAACCGTGAGACAACTATATACCATTAGTGTCTATTTATTTGTCCTCCGATAAGAGTATATTACATGTAGTACCAACTCTGTACCAACCTTTGGACAACTATATACCGTATGAGTATTTTTTTTTTTGGTTATCTGACAACTGTATTATACTTTCGGTAACAACTCTGTACCAACCTTCGTACAACTATATACTATTAGGGCAATTTTTTTGTGGTCTAACAACTATATACTACGTTTAGTACCAACTCTATACCAGCCTTTGCTCAACTATATACAATTACAATATTATTTTTTTGTTGTCAAACAACTATATACTACGTTTAGTACCAACTCTGTACCAGTGTTTGGACAACTATTTACCATTAGAGCATTTTTTTTTTGTGGTCTAACAACTATATGCTACGTTGAGTACCAACTCTATACCAGCCTTTGGACAACTATATACCATTACAGTATTTTTTTTTATTGTCAAATAGCTATATACTACGTTTAGTACCAACTCTGTACCAGCCTTTGGATAACTATATACCATTAGAGCATTTTTTTTTGTGGTCTAACAACTATATACTACGTTTAGTACCAAACTCTATACCAGCCTTTGGACAACTATATACTACTTTGGTACACAATTTTGTACTAACATTCGTACAATTATATACCATTCTAAGGCAACACTGCAGCGCCCCTGCGCCAAAGGTAGCGGCATCTTTTGGCGCGGTAGAGCCATTGTGGGGCGCGGTCACACCATCTTTCTAACTCTTATCATCATCTAACACTATACTACGTATAGTTCCAATTCTGTACCATCTTTTGGATAACTATTTACCAATTGTTCAGGTTTTTTTTTTGGTTCTTTTACAACTATGTACTACGTTTAGTTACAACTCTTTACCGACCTTCGTACAACTATATACCATTACAATATAAGGGCCCACGCACTTTGGCCGTTGTCAATTCGAAATTTTTGAACCTATTTTGGATATTCGGTAAACCTAGAAAAATCAATTAATCGAAGATGATCTGTCTTGCAAGCAATTAAGTAGCCTTTGATGGGGGAGTACAATGATTGTAGTTATATATTAATTTTTGCGTACAACTATTATATCATTAAAGAATTTTTTTTTGGTTATCCTGTAACATGATTATTCTGTACCACTGCAAGTTTTGGTGATCCAGTAACATTATACTTCGTTTAGTACCTGTAAATAGATACAATGTTTGCAAACAGTAAAGATCATTTATAGATCACTATATAACATTCAATGTCAAGGAGTACATAAACAAGTAAACCCAAGAAGACTGAATTTCTACATTCATGACCCTCCCCTGAAACTGGCTTCAAAATACGATAAAAAACTATTCTCCACCAGCAACCCCAACTGAATAGATATCTCCTGGCCAAGAATAGATGTGTTCCGATAATAACTTGGCTACTGCTTGTCCTATAACCATTGTAGCACCTGAGTCTTTAATAGAAGGTAGAGCTCTCTCAAACTTCAGTGCTGAAAGTGGATGGTTAAGATTCACCTGAGTCTTTAGAGGGTCTTTTTGCAAGTGGGTCCTCCAAGCATCTACAATTGCACACAATGTGATGACCAACTGTAATTGGGAACATAGACATTTATCCATTAAAAATTTGTAGGCACTTATCTGTTAGGAAAAAATGAGGGAAACAATTTTCAAACTTTCACCTGAATTTCTGCACCACTTGCTCGTTGCCTTATAGGCCATGTTAAGATACCGACACGACTAACATGTCTGCTAAACACTGGTGCACCTTCCATCCCTAACGGGGTAAGAACAACATATTTATTATAAAATCTAGTATAACTGATCATTTGCAGACTTAAATAATAAATGGGAGAGTAACTCAGAATCTGAACAGTCACTAGTTTCCCTTATCAGGAAGACATCGAACATCAGCCATCAAGACTGCACTATCAGAAGAACCAAAAGGACAGCAATTTGCCACAACTCCTGCAGATACACTGGTTTGACCAATAAAGGTATTAAACAAGGAAATTCAGCTAAGAATCAGGAAGCAATTCAGTGGAAAATTCATATAAACATTACTTTCAAGGGTTGCATGCACTTATAAAACGTTTCTACATCAGAAGTCCAACTTAAGAACTCTCATCTATTCTACTAAAATTGTGGAGTATAATTACAAATCCAGAATATCCTGATATTTGTATTTTACCCAACATCTCCATATATATATTTGCTCATATGTACAATTCACATGATAAAAGTATGTAGGGTCAGAAGGAAAAGCTTCACCAACAATATAAAATTTCTTTATACACCATCAATGTTGACCCAGGATATTGGGTCTTACCAGTCAATAGACAAAATTTTGCTAACTTTACCTGTTAAAGAAGTGGATTGGCGAGAGAATACCAAATGGTGAACCCATCACAAGAAGAAGGTCCCCTCGTTTAGCTGGTGATGACACATTAATTTGTGGGAGACCCTGAAAAATCATTGACCAAGGTATCCATGCTCATGATTATACAACTTAATTACATATCATGACCATAGGTAAAAAACAATGACAGCGTTCAAAAAATAACATTACAACGTTGGTTGGAAATATGAAATTAATAGCAGTTATCAACCTTTGAGCTTAATGTAGAAACCCCCCAGCAGGGCAATTCTAGTTGTTGACACAACCATAATACCAAGATTACTTCGTTCATCCAAAACTTGATGCCTCTGATTCTCGGACCTGGTCCCTGTTTCAGTTCCAACCTGAAGAAGGTAATGGAACATGTTACTGTCATATGAGCAATTATAAGGAAACGTTTTGTACACAATCAATATCAGCTTATTCTATTTAGTTTTTCTTGTTTAATGTTGCTTGGACACACATTCCCTACCCCCAGTCAGATTTGAATCCAAGGCCTTAACTTATTCTTTTGACTGTTGCCTTAACTTATTCTTTTGACTGTTGACTACGTATTAGATACAAAAAGAAGCCTTAATTTAAAAGCATAAAGCACATGCACATCGTTGTCCAGCATTTCACTTATCATTTCTTTTTTATTTTCTTTCATTCTTGATTCATTCAAATTAAAACAGATCAAACACAAATAGCAGAGGGTGAGACTTCATTCTCTGCAGATAAGCAACATCATAGAAAATAAATTTGCTCTTTAGATAACAAATGGTCCTCTAGCCCTTGTACATATGTCAAATAAATCCTTTATAAGCCCAAAAAGAACACCTAATGAGCACAAGATATCAGCTGAAATATGACTCATAGGCAAAAGTAAGCTACAAAAAGAACAACTTGAAAAGCTCTAATTTGTATGAAAACATCCCCAGGATACTAATTAACATTTTCACATGATGTGAACCTTTCAATAGCTCTCCTACAATTCTAGATTTTGTCATGTAAATGTTCAATGTCGGCAGTGTCAAGCCAAAAGCACCTCAAAGACTAGATTAACTTGTATACCTCATGGTCCTATCTGCGCATTGGACTAGACAATCAGGAGAGAGTTCATAAACAAAATAAGTCTTATTTGCTTCTACTTCAGCTACACACTATCAATGACTGATGACTTTGTAAGATAAGAGAAGAATATAAACACAAGAATAAAGATGCAAAGGGATTTGTTAATGAGCATCTAGAATATCGCTTCTCATAAGCCGAGGATGTTCCAAACTAGAGCATTCAATATCCCCTCATAGGGACTGGGTGAAACATTAAGTCATTTTCAACACAGCCAATTTAACCCACCGCATCACTATTCTATTTTTCCTTCCCCTTCCTTGCATTTCCAACTTCTGACTCATATGGACCCAATAAAACAATTGCATAGCTTAGCATGAGAAAATAAAACCATGTGTGCTTCTATTTTTCCGAAGAGACAATGAGCCTTTATATGGACTACCTGTGTTCGGACTGCATCCACAGTCGACCCGCCATTTTTATCACCATTCAATGGAGCCAAGCTCCAACCCATATCCCATGAACCATGGTCATGTGGAACACCATGGGCTTGAAGCATTGACTAGAGAGCAAAATTGGAAGATGGAACATCAACCTACATAATCAAATCATATTAAAGCAGAACAGTCAACTACTTGGCCGTGACCCGTTCATATAGTACAAAATGCAAGTCTAACACAAATCCAATTAGCTACCTCAGTTTTCTAGAAAAGACCAAATTATATGCTAATTTAGAGCTTAATCTAAGACATTGATACCAAGCTCTAATCAAACTGTCATGCTACTTATATGAGATTTAATACTGGCTGGCTTCAAAATTGAATATCAACACAAAGAGTAGTAAAGTTCTAACAAAAACCTCACCGTAAGCACGTACACCATAAGCACCACCGTAGTCACATTCGCTTTCTACTTCTGAAAAAATAAGAAGGGAAGATCAAGGGAAGACAGAGGGTCACAGGAGGGAAGACGAGGGTCGCAGGCAAAAAGTCTCGGGCGAGAAGTTGAAAGCATCGACTCGACGTGATTAACCCGGACGCGGCTTCATGGGATCTCTGCAACAACACAGAAAAGACTGCTTGAGAGAAAAAAGACTCCTCTTTTTCGGTAATCTTGGGCTCGAAATAAAATGAAGCTCTTCGGCAAGGAAGAAGCGTTTGGCAAGCTCAGGTGTTTTCGAGATGCGAGAGGAAGGAGATTCTTCGGGCGCCGAAAGCAACGCTCTCCTGTTTTCAGCAAGGTCGAGAAGATGAAAGAAGGTGAGAGAAATGAGAGAAAATAGGGAAGAATGGGCGGAAAGCTGAAAAGTGTCGACGAGATTTCTTACGGTTCAGGATTTTTTTTTTATGTTGTCGGGCGACCCGCAGAACCGGAGTTTAGTTGTTTTTGTTTTACGGTCTGCTGGGCGACCCGCGCTGGACCCGGATTCGCGATCGGCCGAAAGCAACCGCACGTGCACCGCGTGTGTCGCGCCTCGCCATTGGCGCTGCGTACGCTGGCCAAAAATAGCGTTGGCCAGCAGATCTGGGTCCCTTGAAAGGGGATTTCCACAAGACGACTCCAAGAGAAGAACCTTGCAGAAGTGGGGCCCATTATGCATCATCCTTCTCCCTACTCACGCGACCACCAGAAGGGAAATTGACCATGATGGAGTGGGGCCCACTGCTACCCTTTAAGCTTCATGGAGTCCCTTTCAGTTCTACACAAATTCTAATTCAAAGTGGGACCCACCAAGATCCATTCCTGCAATGCTAACTCCAAGTTGTCAACATCATCCGACTTCAGTAGTTCGAGCACACAGTCTAATTTGTAGTCACAAATCTCAACTCTATCTCCGCAACAGGCTAGTGCTTGAAATAAGCTGGATCGACCACTCTTTACCCTGTCAAGTCACTACAATTCGATCCGAACCCAATCAAGATGAAATTCGCCAACCAGGTATATCATACTACTTGTATACATGTACGTATAAGTATATGCATACACATATATTCAAAAAAAAATTAGAAAAAAGCAAGCAGCCCTAAAACAGTAAGAGGGCTTAAAAAAAAGGAAAGAAAAAAAATATATATACATACAAGTGTACAAAAACAATACATTGTACTAAAAAATCAAGAGGACAAAAATACATACACAAAAAAGATAAACGACCCTAAATAAGTAAGAGAGTCCAAACAACAACGAAAAAAAAAATTGTGTGTGTGCCTGCGTTCGAGACCTACTCGTTCTCCAAACTAGTAATTCTCTAAGTGGACAAACAATAGACACTAAAATCTGACATGACCCTAGATAAGTGTCTAAAAGACACTATCTTTAGGCATGAAAATATAGTGAAAAATCTAATTCCGAGTCAATTATGAAGATAATAGCAACAAATATGACTCAATTTCATGTTTTGTGCCTCAGCTATGGAAGAAGAAAAACTGGATTTGGAAAAAAAACGAAGGAAAAAAAACAAAAGAAGCCAAAAAGAAGGATGGCGCGTCCATGCCAGAATCGGCGCCACCGCGCCGGAAAAATATTCAAAAAATCAAAATTATGGAGAAAAATACCCAACGACTCAACGGGCATGAAAGCCAACGGTTGGGGAATGTTAAGTGGCGCAACCGCGCCTTCGGAGGGCGCAACCGCGACTTCGGAGGGCTCTACCGCGCCAAAGAGCTGGCGCTACCTCACACAGTGACAACATGGACGCGCCAAAGAGCTGCTGAAGATGGAAAGAGAAGTTGCCATTCTGGGGACCAATGAAAAGTCTAAGGATTGACGCTACCGCGCCAAGAAGTCACCTAACTCGGCACGGGTTCGATGGCCATTTCCAGACTTAGAAAGAACTCTGCTCCAGTGGCGCGACTGCGCCAGAATCAGGCACAATAATGGCGCGACCGCGCCAATGACTCAGCAGCACTCAACCACAAAAATCTTGGGATCCTGACTACCAATGAAGCCCAAACTTGAGAAAAGAAGTCTTAAGTGTCTAAGGGAGGTATCCACGAAGATTCTAAGGAAATTTACTCGAGCTCTAAGTGTTTTGAATGACCAAGAAGTGAAGTTCAATACAAAGAAGGAAACTGCTGCCAAGAAGAGAAGACAAATCCTAGATTGAAGGAGAGTATATCTGGAGTTCCTGAATCCCAATTGAACCCAAATTTGGACTGAATATTCCTGACGATATTGAGGATCATATCACGAAAATTCAGGTCAATCCAATTCGGGTTTTTCAAGTTTTATATTTTCAAAGTGGTGGACCCAGTGTAGAGATTGGTAGCAGAAGCAATGTCACTTCTCAACAGCATATCTCGAGTTTCCCAACTCAGATTGGACTCAAATTTCGTGGAAAAGGCAAGACCATGGAAGAAAGGTTCGTATGTAATTTCAATTAATTCTGAGGTCGGGAAGGCATAATTCATGCCCCTGGACAGAGACCAAATTACAAGGCCTGGGCAGCAGAACAACTATAAATAGAGGTCCGAGGAAGAGAGTTATTCATTCAGTTTTCAGTTCAATTTCCTGCTTTGTAGTTTAGTTTAGAGAGAGGGGAAGGTCCAGAGGGAGTCTTATACTACCTCTGGGTACCTTGAGTAAGAAAGGTGGAGAATTCAACCAAGGAGCAAGGGTGACCAAGTGCAGCCTTCCGAAGGGAGTTTCTGTACTTAGTTATTTTTCTTATTTCATGGCTGTTATCAAGCCCTTGATGTGTGTTTTTATTTCCAGTATAGAGTAGTTGTCTGTAGTTGGGAGTCCATGACTCCCTAGACATGTAATGATATTGATACATTATATTCTATTTGGTTTCAATTTGGTGCATGAATGAGTATTCCAAAGTTGTATAATTCTTGATTCATACTTGCTGTCTTGCTATGTACTGGTTATAAGGTGACGTTAGACTTAAGGTAAGATATGTTGATAGGGTTTTACAAGTCTTTCTGAGTTCATACACTAGGCAGATCAACTGATCTTTGGGTTAATCCTCGACCTTAAAGTAATACCCTGTTAGATTAGATTGATTTGTCTATGACATAAGAGCTTCATGTTTATGCTATCAAGTAGAGTCGATTATGCCGGCTAGTTTACACTTGGAGATAGAAAAAGGTGATGCCGATGCGGATTGTAGCCATGATTTTATAAGCTCGTCAAAAATTAATTTCCAAAACATAATTTCTATTCAATGTCAGAAGTGTCTAGGGAGGGAATTGGATTCCCAACGTCTTCTCTCCTCATTGAAATTCCTCAAAAGCTTTTTCTCAACAGTTTTCAAGTACTTGTTTAGTTTAATTTTCTGTTTTTGATAAAGTATTTTATCTAGGATACTCAAACTTTGAATTAAAACTCAGCAGCAATTAACTACTGGCTTGGTCCTTGTGGGACGATATTCGGACTTACATGAGTCTATATTACATTGATTAGTCCTCTTGCTAGTAATTAGCTAGGATCACATCAACCCTTCTATAGTAGTCCACACATATTGTCATCCAAGATCCACTTTTGGTTCATTGGGGGTCCATCAATAGCCTGATCGCCACCCATGGAGCTACCATTCAACAACCCATCACCGGGCCCAGTGTTCCACCAAATCACCAGCCTTGTCATCAACCTCGTCATTGCCAACATCATCAACATGTCACCGCCACATTGGTGCTACAACCATCTGGATGCCAGCCATTCCTCAAGCCATCTCAGGTCTTATAGATCGACCAAGTCTTGTCATCGCCTAACTGAAAGAAGCAAAAATAGAAGGTCTCCCTTCGACACCTCCTATTGAGGATTGATGGAGAGAAAGGAGGATCTTGATCCTCATTCCAAGGATCAACCTCCATCAAGTCAACACAACCGGCGGAAAATAGCTGAAAACTTCACCCACAAAGGGGTTCAAAAATTTCTACTCGAAGTCATCCAGGCACAAAAACTTTCTCAAGCCTGAAGTTCAAGCATCCTCCAGTCCATCGAAGGTCCAGTTCAGCAAAGTAGCTCTACACGTCCACTAATGATGTCAATACGCCGAAACACACAGAAAACATATACTTCTCTCCGATCAACTAAATCCGTCGTTCGTGCACACTCACTCGGAGACTCGAAGTTCGTCGTCAACTGGCAGGAAGCAGCAACTTGAAAACTAAGAGATCACACGCTACAAAATTTCCCAATTCGCAAATACAATCTTGTAAATCTTTCTATATTCTTGTTGACTTAATCAATCGGTCGCACCTTTTCACGGACTGACAGATTTTCGAGGAAATACCAATATTCTCCACAAACTGAGTACCAAAATTGCATTCATGATGATTTAAGTAACCTCACCTACAAAACCAAACAACCAAATAAGACTCACAACCTTCATCTAGAGTTTTTTCCAATCATCATTGTCTATTGAGTTATCATTCTTTCCACTCATTGGCCTTTCCAATTATTTTTTGCATTCGTAACTATAAAGAAGTCATTTTGATAGATTAACACAGCGAAGTAACCAAATTGGAATTTAAGTATGAACCTATAGAACCATTGGTGCTACAAATTTCGATCACAACCCACACAAAATCTCTTTAGAAAACCTCCATTGAAATTTTTCTTTCTTACCAATAATTACTATGGAAGGTTTATTATAATTTACATTTGAGAGATGGTTGAAAACAAACGTGGTATAAATATTTTCAGTAATCAACTGGGAAATTGGCTTTCCAAGAGGTAGTTAAGTAACTAAATTTGTTTTGACAATTTTAACCATTAATTTTCCATATTTAATTAATTTAAAGAGGATTTGTGTTGGTTGGGATAATTTAGGACATTAACGTTGACTATATTAAAGGTTTTATACATGTTCGTAACAATTATATACTTTGAATAATGTTCTTTGTTGATTAAAAATGATTTTCTAAAAAGTTATTTACACTATATTTGTTATCAATCTGCAAATAATTATAATTTAGTAACTTTATATTTTTTTAGAAAATTGTTAATAACGAAGCTCACATAAATTAATTTGGATCATCTGAGACTATATAATCAGCATTTGCAGTGACAATAATAGAGTCCGCCAATGATTTTGCAGTGGCTGATCGTATAATCACGACAGGGGGAGCAAAAGTTTATGCAGTTTGAATGATCACAGTTTGGCATGTGATGATCTTGGCAGCACTTGGACTCTCCTTCTTTGATCACAAAGTCGTTCATTACCTGCGACAAAATAGGAAAAGTTTAAAAGAACAATGGGAGCAAAATTTCGAGATTAGAGCTGCAAATTATTTCTAAGGAAGCTGGTAAGATCAAAAGCAAGAAGGGAAAGAAATTCCTACTTGTTGTGGAACCAACAACCATGAACATCAAGAAGGTGGCAACCATGGCAACACAAACTTTACCCATTTTGCTCTTTTGGCTGCTCTTTTGGCTGCTCTTTTGGCTGTTCTTTTGGCTGCTCTTTTGGCTGCTCTTTTGGCTGCTCTTTTGGCTGCTCTTTTGGCTGCTCTTTTGGCTGCTCTTTTGGCTGCTCTTTTGGCTGCTCTTTTGGCTGCTCTTTTGGCTTCTTTTCATCTTCTAAAACAAGGTTTATGAATGCTATATATCATCAGTTTAAGAAGGATTTGTCCTTAAATTTCTACTCCTAATCTCTAATTCAAAATCTTTTATTTAGTATCATTAACATATATAGTTTATAAGAAACTGTTATGAAATGGGTAACATCAATAGAATCCCCATTTACGTGCTTCCTTAATTCCTTTAGCTAATGAGAACGAAAATGATAACTAGATATAACAACTTTAAAACTCCTTTCTCTTACCACTTTTATGAATTATATTTACCCAATAGAGATTTGAGAAAATGTACAAAGTTATAGATTGAATTAGAATCATTTTGTTAAAAATGATAAAAAGGTGATTGCCAGAAAAGCAAGGACAGCCAAGGTTAATAAAAAACTTGTCAAATCAGTGTTTTAATAAACTTTGTGATTAATTAAATCACTTAAGTGACTAGGGAGAATTGGAATTCCAACCTTTGTTTATTAAATATCCTCCATTAATTAGTTCCTCAAATTTTGATTTTTAACCAAAGGAGGAGATGTTTTTAGGTCCACTTGCTTGCTGGTTCTATGGCCCCATGCTTGCTGGTTCTATGGTGCCCCATGCTTGCTGGTTCTATGGTGCCCCATGCTTGCTGGTTCTATGGTGCCCCATGCTTGCTGGTTCTATGGTGCCCCATGCTTGCTGGTTCTATGGTGCCCCATGCTTGCTGGTTCTATGGTGCCCCATGCTTGCTGGTTCTATGGTGCCCCATGCTTGCTGGTTCTATGGTGCCCCATGCTTGCTGGTTCTATGGTGCCCCATGCTTGCTGGTTCTATGGTGCCCCATGCTTGCTGGTTCTATGGTGCCCCATGCTTGCTGATTCTATGGTGCCCGTGCTTGTGCCATTGTGCCTAGAAACAATATTCAATATATTCAATATATTCTCGAGCCATTATTACCAAATGTTTGTCAGACAGTGGAGGAGGATACAGAAAAATCAACACTTCATCCTTTTTTATCAATTTCACCTCAACACTAATTAATTGGGCAAATATTTTTGTGAGCTTATTCACTTAGCTGACTACAATATATTGAATATATTATTCAAATAAAGTTTGTTCATCGAATTATTAGATACTTCTTGTCCAATAGTCTCCACAAACTCAGTGCCAAAATTTCATTCACGATGTTGTAAGCAACCTCATTTGCAAAACTACATAGCCAAATGAGACTCACAACCTTTATCTAGAGTTGTTTCCAATCATCATTGTCTATAGGGTTACCATTCTTTCCAATCAATGGCTTTTACAATCTCTTTAGGAGTGGAATATCTCTCACTTGATTTTGTCAAATTTTAAATTTTCTTTTTCCCAATAATTATTTGGATTCCATAAACATCTATATTAGACATTTATATTTCATTTAAGAGGAAACCATAAACATCTATATTAGAAATTTTATATTTCATTAAAGAGGAAACTATAAACATCTATAATAGAAATTTATAAAGAACTTAAGCAAAAGTAACAAATATGTATTATTCACAATCCATGGAGAGATATAATTTGGTGATACACGATCTTTTCATCATGAAGGACTGAAGAGGTTGGAGACGTCAAGACAAGCAAAGCATTCTCCATGTCACCTGTCATTCTTCTCTAAAACAAGGAAAGAATGTTATCGATGAAGCCGGCCTCGCATCGGACTACAACTGGGCTGTTGCTATATAATTCGAACTCATCTTCTGACATTCTCAATAGCCGTTTGCATAAGGGACTGCCAAGAAATTCCAGAGGAACACCAAAACGCCCTCCATCGTTGCTGTAGACAACAAAATAGCCTTTATTAGCATCTGGGATAATTTCATCTCTTCCATGAGTTTTAGTTCTTCTCTTTCCCATGACAGATAGCTCATTCCGTCTGAGAACCAAGCCAACAAGCTTCTTGGGATTGATCATATTGTCTGGTATAGAAAGAAAAATGGAGACGTTTACAAAATCTTGTCCTATAGACAAGTTGAACAGGGAAAATGGAGAAAACTACTGAAAATCACATATAACTAAGAGAGCAGAAGCCATTTATTTATATAGGTTACTATACTTTGTCCTGTACACAAATGGGAGAAGCTTAATTTATCAGGTGAATTGGGCTCACATACTTTTTCTTTCATTCAAGTAGCCACGTCACAAAAAAATTAAAATAATAATAATAATAATAATAATAATAATAATAATAATAATAAAACACTCCAAAAATGTTAACTAAAATAAAGAAAGAATGATACATTTTGGAGTTTAAGAGTGAAAAAGAATATTTTACTTGATGGAAAAATTGTCAGGCTCGTGTAGTACTTAGGAGACAATCTGGTGACTTGGTGAGGATGTTATCAGTTGGAGAGACAATAACTGGTGGGTTCTGGGAGAACATATATATATACATAGACTTTAAGATTGGGATGTTTTATATAGTGGCCTATATATATATATATATATATATATTCCATCTCTAACCACATAAATCTGGTATGTTGTTTCTTGGCAAGCGTGTGTACTTGTACCTAGTACAGGAAAGTGGTCCTTTGGCTTGAAGAATTGAACATCATGCTTTTCCATCAATAGACAGCAGTTACTAGGTTCCACTGTGCATTTTTTATATGTCATTTTGCTACTAAAGCCTACCAGAGTAAAATTAGTATATAGTGCACTGCGTGAGTTTCCTTTGTTTTTTTTTTTTTTGTGTGTGTTGGTCAGCTATTATAATTTTTTTTATTATTTGAGGTAATTAAGTTTTTAAGAGGTAAGGAAATTAAGTTATCAAGGGAGAGAAGAAATAAAAAGAGAGGGATCAAAAGAAGAAGAGTTAGGGCACTTCTTTTGGAGATCGAGGGAAAAAAATAATGCAATAGACTTTAATCAGTGTTGGTCATACTTCTATTCTTGGTAGGTATTGTGTCTATGATATTGGATTGTGGTGATGAGTTAATACAGTTCAAACAATTAATATAGCACTTGAGGACAATAATTGTTGATCGACAAATTTTCACAACGATGGGGGGGGGTTTGGTGGTGGTAAAAACCTTAAAAAACCAAATCTGGGTATGGCTCCATGCATAGAAAGTCCATGAAATTAAGCATATAAATAAATAAATAAAGTATTAAAAATTTTGAAAGCTGTTCAAAAATATATATATGGGCTTGAGAAGAATCATAAAAAAAAAATAAATAAAACTCGAATTAAAAAGTGGTGTAATTTATAAATAGATTAATTTACAGAATCAATTAATTTCACAAATTATAAAAGCTAATTTAAAGGATCATATAATTTCACAAACTAAATTAATCAACCTGACCACTTCTTTTAAGCATCATGCTCAAGCACCCATTTCTTCCTTGCAATGTCTTCTTATCCTTCATGTTCTAGTTTAAACTGCAGGCAGTAGGTGCCCAATCTGTGAATAGATACAAGTATGTGGACCGCAAAATGTGTGTCCGATGTACAATATACAAAATTAAGGAAAGGGGTAATTTGGTAATTTTATTGTGTGTGGGTGCGACTTCTGGAGCTCATTTGATTCGATCTCCAAATAGACACAGAATGGTCGAAGTATGTCTTTTCACTAACGAATGGAACGAATTTGAATTTTTCCTAAGCTTGACGAAAAATTTGATATTCCGATTGGCTTTAGACAATTGATTGCGAAATAGTGGCAGAAGTGATTGTTGTTATCTCAGGGATTTGGAGTGGCAATTTGGAATTTCTTTGGTATTTTTAACGTACGTTCTCCCGTCTATCTGTGTGTCTATCTTTTCAAGCTTATTGCTTTATAGCCTTGTCGATTTCTAACTGTGTGGACCAGGTAAGTCGGAGTAGTTGTAACTTATTTCGACCGCTTCTATGGTTGAGCATACAACCTCTTCCTTGAAGTATAGAACTGCCTTAGACTGAGATAAGATGCCTCAAATTAGTTCACTTGAGATCCTTGTGGACTGATGACACGACTTTAATTGTCTGAGTTGTCATTCCTGTAGGCTGATGATGTGTTGACGGCACAATTTTGATCTCAGCCATTGGCTCACCATGGCTGGCTTGATCGACGATCTGATTTCATTGGTTGACTAGGGTCAATGTTTGACCTATTGACCTGGGCCCTCGTGGCTGATTGGACCATGATTTTTTGTCCTTACAAAATTTAGTTCTACATATGCCCCCTTCAAAATATGCACATTTAAGTGTACAATTTGGAGGTGTACACTAAATGTGTGAATTTTGAAGCTCTCCCCTTTTTTTTGAGGGCCCACGTATAAGTTGGCTTGGGCTTACCTTGGGCTTGGGCCCGTTTTGAACTCTTGATGGGCTGAGTGAACCGGTATTTGTGGGCTGGGTCAGTGGGCCAGTGTCCCTGTCCGTGAGTTGATATGGTGCGGGTTGAGTTGATCTGGTCCTGGTTGAGTTGATCTGGTCCTGGTTGAGTTGATCTGGTCCGGGTTGAGTTGATCTGGTCCGGGTTGAGTTGACTGGTCCGAGTTGAGTTGACTGGGTGGTGTTTTCGAGTTGGTTGTTTGCCTCAGCTTCTCCTTGTAATTCCATGTTTTTATTTTGAGAAGCAGTTGGGATAGAATTAGGATTTTCCTTCCCTTATTTCTATTTAAAATTTGAGTCAGAGATAAGGGAAAAACCTTTTAAATTGACGAGCTTTGCTGTCACTCGCTTTCTTTGCTCGACGTTGACATCTCTTCACGTATTTTTTGTTTCTTCTTCTGTTTTGATCGTACTGTAGTTTAATGGAGAAGAGCTTATCTCTGGAGGCTGAATAGAGTGGCTCGGTTTGTTCAGTCAATCCTTTGGTTCAGTGAGGTTAGGCTCATCGTTATTGAAAGGTTTCGCTTTCTGATCATCACTTCTTCTGTCTTCTTTGATTTTGTTCATTCCGAAACCTTTCGATTTTGCTTTGTCGCCATTCGATTTTGCTACTCTGATTCTTTGAGGTTGGTGCAGTGTTGTTCATTGTTGGGACAACGTCGTCCGTCGCTTATCGTCGAAATGGCATTGTTCCCACCTTTTTTCATTTTTTTTTGTAGGCTGAAGCCGCGGCCATGGGCCAGATTTTCTGACTTTGGGTCTCTGTCGGCGTCGTCGGCGTCGTCGACGTCGTCTTCTGTGTCGTCGGCGTCGTCTTCTGTGTCGTCGGCGTCGTCTTCTGTGTCGTCGGCGTCGTCGGCGTCGTCGGCGTCGGCATCGTCGGCGTCGTCGGTGCCGAGGGGGAAGGAGCGGTCGCCGCTCCACTTTGCTTCAGCGAAGCATAGCGATGAGACATGGAGCCTCGCCCTTGCGAGGCTCCGGCTCGTCGGTCCAGAATGTCGAACCTTCGGGAACTGGTTAGGGTACCAGGATGGAGTCCCGGTTCTCCGTGCCGAATATTAGGGATCCGGGTAGCGGACCCGATTTTATCGGCCGTCCCGGGTGTCGAACCTTAGGGATCCGATTAACGGGTCTGAAATCTCCTCCTTCCCCAATTCGAAAACTTAAACTTAGGGTTTTGCAGGAGGCTGGATTTCTGGCCTCGTCGTGTCATTGGAGCGTCGGATCTGGTGCCGCTTCTCGTCGGCGTGGTTATGCCGTCGCGCCGTCGCCGAAGAGCAAGAACTTTTCTCCATTCACTGATTCTTTGCCCCTTGATCTTCCCTTTTTTTTTTGGCCTTTTGCCCTCTCTGTCTTTGTCGTCAACTTCTGAAGGCAGAGCCTAGGCTTTCCCAGCTGACAATGGCGTAGTGAGGCGTTTCCGAGGCTGTCGGTGGTGGAGCGAGGCGCTTCCACGGCTGCCAGTGGCGGAGCAAGGTGGCGCTTCCCTGCGCCGATTCCCCTTTCGAAGGAAGGGGAAGATGGGTGGGGTTGCGACCCTTTACGATCGGATACCCGGGGGCGGTTCGACCAGGTTTTCCTTGATTTCTTTTTTTATTAAAAAACTAAAATTAAAATTACCTCATTGAAGGACTTCAACAGGCAGATTAGGCTTCTAGATATCAAATTGGGCTTCAAACAGTCAAATTGGGCTTCAAACAGTCAAATTCGGCCTTAATAGGCATAATTCCTTTTATCCAGACAATCCAAATTGGGCCTTAATTAGGCATGACTTCTCAAAATTGGGCATTCAAAGGCATGACTTCTCCAAATTGGGGCTTAATTAGGCATAACCTCTCTGAATTGGGCCTTAATTAGGCATGATCTCTCCGAATTGGGCCTTAATTAGGCATGATCTCTCCGAATTGGGCCTTAATTAGGCATGACCTACTGAATTGGGCTTTAATTAGGCATGACCGACCGAATTGGGCCTTAATTAGGCATGACTTATCCGAATTGGGCTTAATTAGGCATGACTTATCTGAATTGGGCCTTAATTAGACATGACTTCTCTGAATTGGGCGTTAATTAGGCATAACCTATTCGATTTGGGCTTTAATTAGGCAAGACTTATCCGAATTGGGCCTTAATTAGGCATGACTTCTTCAAATGTAACCTTCACAATTTTTCCCGAATCAAGCTGAAACCGATTTGAACTGAGTTAACTTTAATTTGACACTTGAATCTAATTTGAATCAGATTGTCGGCCTTGATAGGCTGGGCTTCGCTGAACCAGATTCACCCTTAACGGGCATTGACTTCATCAACCCGTCTTAATCAAATTTCATTGTCCCGATTCCATTTCAACCATGTAATCGAATTTCAACCAAGTCCCAATTCCATTTCACCAAATCATGGACTGCCGGCCTTAACTAGCTGGATTTCGCCTCGCCAAATCATGCCTTAATTGGCATGAGCCTCTTCAAACCCCTACTTCAACTCTTTTTGAACAAACTAACTCCTATTTTCTAAATGAATGGGCCCTCTTTAAACTGAGAATTTGGATTTTGAATTTGAATTTTGAATTTTGAAATCGGATATTTGAATTTTAAATCTGAATTTGGAAATCGGTCTGACCTTTGAATTTTAGACTTTGCAGATGGTTGTCCCTTCTGTGACTTTGACTTGTGAGTTGCGCGCCTTTGATCATGCTGTGACGGTCGGAGGAAAACCACTTTGACTATGGCTCTCTATATAGATGGTGAGGCTTCTCGTATTACATATTGTCCTACTGGCGAGTCAATCTTTGAGGGTCATGCTGTGACACGTCTACCACTCGTGGACAGTTCGCTTCCTCAGGGGTCTTTGAGTAGACCTTTGGCCATCGGAGAGAGCATTTTCTTTATTCCTTACTTTGACTCTTCTAGGGAGGATGTAGCGGTTGGACCAGAGGCGTTCGCACTTTAGAATACTTTTCACACCGTGAATCAGTCTCCTCGGCCACGAGCCCTTGCAGATGATTTCATGCACAGAGTTAGAATTCTCATATACCTGACGTGGCTTTGGATGCGCTACTTCCTTTTCTTTTCGAGTGGACTACCTTGCTTCTGTGTCAATGCAGTCGTACTCTCCGTAATGCAGGCATTTATTACGGGTTTTGGGCCACTATTTTTCGTTATGGCTGCGATGCATCGGTGATCCAAGCTTTTACTGACGCATTGTGTCCAGAGACAAGCACATTGGTTACGTGTCAAGGTGAACTCTCCATCACTTTACTGGATATGAACCGGATTTTGGCTGGCCTATCTCTGGGCAGTTTTACGATGAAGTTTGTCCGATGGTGCCAGATTTCAAGGCTGTATATAGCTCAATGTTACCCTACAACGGCCAATTTTTGTTCTTGGCATATCATCATCTCTGTCAATGTTCGGAGTCCACCACTCCTCCTTTGTCTACGAGCTCTTGGGTTTCGTTTTGGTTCCGCATTGATGACAATGCCATTCTTGTCCATGATCCTTGGACTGCTTGGCAGGATGCTTATGACAAGGGTGCAGCCACTTCGCGAGAGTGGACGACCTAGAGCAGGATGTTTTCAACTTACTCCGAGTTATGCCGGGTAAGGAAGATGAGGTCCATTTGGCGGCACTCCTCTCTCTGTGGTTATCCCAGTTTGTATTTCGTGCGAGTGGTGGCGATGATCTACGACCCACGGTCTTTAAGGTGGCGAGTTATATGGCCACTCGAGTGCGCTTCGCCTTAGCTGGTCCCGCTTTGGCCTCTCTATATTGTGGCTTGGGTCAAGCCTTTGCTGGGACATCGACGATCGTTCAATCTCCATATTTGTATTCTTGGCTGGCCGTTTATTTTCGCACACATGGAGAGGATCTTGATGGGGTCCGTCGTCCTGGCATTATATCTTTTGGGAATCCTTCCCTTCAATGTGCTTTCAATGAGGAGCAACCTCGTGACTTATTTTGACGCCTCCCTGTGCCAATTTGGAATCGTTACATTCTTGGAGCGAGTCCAGTTCCGTCTTGGCTGATGAGCTTTCGGCACCAACTTCTAGGCCGGCTTACGAGAGTCTCCTCAGTGTTCGTTAATGTTATTTGATGGTTCGTCACTTCAATCATTTCTTCATTGAACCGTATAATCATATCAGTTTGCATGGCAATTTGGGTATTGTCAGGATTCTCCAGGGGACTTGGGGGCTAAGGCCAGTCAGCAAGAGACATCCTCTTTGTCTGAGCTATTGACTCTGTGGGAGGCTAGTCTTATCCGCCCGTGTGGTCAACTCAATTTGCCTCTGCAAAGGGAACCTTCTCGGGATCTTGGGACCACATTTGCCATTTATTCTTGGTGGAAAGAACATATGCTCCCTCGATTTGAGGTATGAATGGCTTTTTTTTGTTTTCTAACTGTCGTATGTCACTCTAGCGAGGTCGGACGGAGTCAACTATTTCTATTGCTACAGTGAGCAGTGGAGTTGAGGATTATGACAGTGATCGTTCCCATCCATGCTGACGGCGGCTGAAACGCAAGCAGCAAGTTCCAGCACACTCGGTAAGCAGCGTCGTAACTTGTGTCTCTGTTTGTTTTTGTTTAGTGGTTCCTAATGTTTCCTTGAATCTCAGACGAATAAGAAAAGGGCACCATTAGCTTCTTTGAATGGCACGTCTGCGTCTGCCAAGAAGGAGCCACGAATAGAAACTCAACTTGCTTCTCCTTCAGTTATTTTAGAGATTGTGCAAGCTTATCTCCCTTTGCCATCGACTTTCCTTCCTCCTATTTTTGAGATGGAGCCACCTCATTCTTCGCCACAGACTTCTCTTCCCCCTATTTTGGAGATGGGGCCACCTCATTCTTCGCCACAGACTTCTCTTCCCCCTATTTTGGAGACGGGGACACCAGAGCAGGAGCCTCCCATCGAGACGGTTAAGAGATTGTCTTCCCCAGTGATAAGTGTCTAAAAGACACTGTTTATGCATGAATTAATGATTAGAAATCCAAATTATCAGTTGATTATCTGCATAAAAAAGATGAATATAACTCAAATTCATGGTTTGTGTCTCAGGTACCTGTTTGAAGAAGAAAATCTGAATTCAGAGAGAAACAGAGGGGAAAAAGAGCAAAAAGAGCCAAAAAAGGGTATGGTGCGACCGCGCCGATTCTGGCGCCACCGTGCCAAGAAAATAATAAAAAATTCAAATAAATGGAGGAAAATACCCAACGGCAAGAAAAGCTTCAAAAAAGACAATTCGGGAAAGTGAAACAGCGCGACTGCACCCCCTGCTTGTGCTACTGTGCCAATAAGATGGCGCTAGCTTTGGCGCTAGCGCACTGTACAGATGCCTTACTTAGAAGTCAGAGTTGCCACTTTGGGACGTCGGTGAAGATTCTAAGGACTGCCGCTATCGCGCCACATCTCAGAATAAATTAGCGCTGCCGCGCCAAAAGGTTTCCTAAAGCTGCATGGATACGGTTGCCATTCCTGAACTTAGAAAGGATTCTCCTCAATTGGCGTGACCGCGCCAAAATCAGAACAAAAAGTGGCACGACCGCGCCACTAACTCAGCAACGCAAATCTACGGAAATCTCGGGATTCTGACAACATATCACGGTCAAACTTGGAAGAAAGAGTCATAAGTCCATCAGGAATACATCCACGATGACTGTAGGAGAAATTTATGGAAATCCTAAGAAGTTTTAATGCTCAAAGTGTTGAAAGTTCAAAACTGATTGGGAGACAGCTAAAGAAGGAAACTATAGTCTGAGTTTGAATAAGACATATATGGAGATTCTGACTTCTAATTGAATCCAAATTTGGAACACAGACTCCTGAGAGGATTGAGAATCATATCACGAAAAATTAGATCAATCCAAGATGGTTTTCTGAAGTTTTAAATCTTTAAAGTTGTAGAGCCAGTTGTAAATCCAGTTCCGAGTTCCAATTCTTAGTATAGTTTGTAGTTTAGTTTCTCATTGTTTTTAGTTAGTTTGGAGAGGAGAGAAAGTCCAGAGGGAGTCTTACATGACCTCTTGGCACTTTGGAGAGAGGAGGTGGAGATTTCAGTCAAGGCGCAAGAGAAGCTAAAGGCAGTCCTTCCAAGGGGGTTTATGTACTTAGTCTATTTTGATTTCCATGGCTGTAATTGAATCCTTTTCGTGTGTTTATATTGTTAGTATGGAGTAATCTCTCTGTTGGGGAAGTCATGAACTCCTAGTTGTAATATGTTTAAGTTTTGAAGTTATAGCAAAATAGTATCTTGCCTTTGTTTTAGAATCTGAATTCATTGCTTATTTCTAATCTGAATTAATTTATGAAGTTTAACGATGTTCGAATGGAGAAGTTAAAATTCTGTAGAGATTTGGATTAGTAGTTTGATCCCTTGTTTTCTAAAATAACTCGTTTTTCTAACTAGATTATTCCGGATTGTGATGGAGACTAGTGGAAAGCGATGTGACTTTTTATAACTCTTGTTCTGAATAAGAGAGAGTTAATCCTTAAGCTTTTATATTTATGCACTTAGGATTTGAATGTTTCAGGATTGTGATGGAGTTCAAAGAATAGGTGAAAGTTATTTCCTGTATATAGGTAACCAGGTTTTCAATAGCTAAGTCAAGGTAAAGGTACTTAAGCTATAAAATCAGAACTTTGCATGCTAATAACTAGGAGGGATTGGCACTTTTCCCCAACTTCTCATCTCCATAAGGTTTAGTCATCTAATCCAGTAGTTTAATTCTGTTTTTTTTTTCAGTTTTCAAAAACCCAAAATTTTTTTCCTCAATCTGTAGACAAATCTTTGCTTAAACTAGGTTTTCTTCAAGGTCTCTGTGGGATCCATATCTGGACTCTCAAGTCTATATTACTTGCTGACCTAGTGCACTTGTTAGACAACCAACAAGTGTTTGGCGCCGTTGCCGGGGACCATTGAATTGAGAGTAAGTTTAAGCAAATTTTGATTTGTTGATTGAGATTAAATTTTTTTATTGTATCTTTTTAGGATGAACCGGATTTGTGCATGAAAACCAGAATTTGTGGTGAGCCACTAGATGAACCAGATCCAGAACTGGAAAGAACACTCAGATGAGAGGTGGAATTACATGCATAATGAGATAAGTCCATATCCTAACTCATATTGGGAATTTCCCCAATCATATGCATCTTCCAATTATGATCCACGGAGGTGTGTTTCTGATATATCCTGTTATTTTGTTGATAATAAACCTAATGATTCCTATAGAAGAGAGCATGATGATTGTTTCTCCAGGCAAAATGTAAATCCTTGTTTTGAGAATGATTCGCAGGTTAAATGGCCACATGGGCAATTGTCCATGTTCAGGTATGAGCACCCTCCAATGTTTAGTGATTCTTTTTATCATCATTTATCTCCTCCTCAGCCTCAAGAAGACTTGTCTAGGTTGGCCACTTTAGAGGATGACTATTCTGCCAATGTGGATACAAAGTTATATCCACCTGAGGAACAATCTAGTTTAGAAGAAGGTATTGATGTATCTGAGCCATGGTTGCATATTTTTCATCCATCCATTAGAGCTGAGTCAGATAATCTAGTAAATCAGCTAAAGTATGAGTTAATTCATGGAAGAAACACTAAAACATGTTTTCTTGAGCTATCTGATGATGATGAACCAGAATGGATGTATACAGCTAGCACTTCTTGTTTTAATTTATGTGTTACTGTAGAACACATAGAGGAAAATACAATGGAGAGAGCTGAGAGTTGTGATTTTCAGAAACTTCAAGAGGGAGAAGATGAAAAGATCATGGAGAAAAAGGAAGAAGATGTAAAAGAGAAAGAAGGGGAAGGGGTCGAAGAAGAAGAACATTTAGAAAAACCCCATGGACAACATGTAGAAGCTAGGATAGAGGACACAAAGGTTAATGAACATTCTTTCCTCTCCATTCATATTAATTTCTTCATTATCCAGCCCTATAAATCACCCATAAAAGATGCTTTTAAAATTTTATTAGGTCTGGGTAATGTGAAGAAAAGTTGGCTAAAAATAAATGAGCAAAACAAGTTCAAAGCCAACAAGAAAAGGGAAAGAGTGACCAGCTCTTTACTCAAAAGTTATAATCACCATGCGACACATTCCAAAGCCAAAAATATCCATAGGCATGGATGGTTCCAGTTTCCATTCGATCCTGGTGGATCATATCACCTAGACCAGTAGTGTCGGACTAGGAGTAGGAGTTGTTGAATTGGCTTAAATTTTTTAGGACTTTGTGTGTGTAGGTTAGAATAGTTTTTTCAAAATTTTTAGGACTTGTTTAAATTTGAATGAGATTTTTATTTTTTTTCACTGATCTAATACACGTAGGATATAAAGAGTGTTAGATTGAAATTTTATAGCTTCCCAAAAATAGAAAACCACAAAAAAATAAAAAACTCAAAACAGGAAAATAGCGTGACCGCGTCAGATTCGGCGTGATCGCGCCAGTTCGCAAAACCCAGAACTTGAGTTCTGAACCGGCGTGACAAGTGGGGTTGAAGCGCCGATTCGATTCGTGCAGGGCGAGGTTTAGAAGGGTTAAAACCTCATTTTTGGGGCTTTTCAACCCAAAACAGTGAGTGAACCCTAGAGTCCCACCTTCGAACTCTCCAAATCACTTTCCACCTGAGAGAAATATCACCGAAAAACTCGCCGGAAACACCTCAGAATTCGGCACAGTACACAGTTCTGGCAGAAAAGCAGTGGAGGCAAGGCATCTTTGGAGTCATTTTTAAAAAAATCTGGAATCAACCTCCGAAAAAAAAAGGTAAGAAGGAATAGAGGACACTTTCTAGATTAGTTTGGTCCAAGTTTGGGGTATTTTCATTAAGGAAGAAGGGAGAACAAAGTTCTCAAATTTGGGGATTTATTTTTGGTTTTTTCAAATTTCTAGGCATAAAAATAGTGTTGTTCTTGCCACCTTTTGGGGCATAAAAAAATATACCTGGGAATAAATTTAGAAAAGTGATTTCATTTTATGAAAATACAGAGCTTTCCAATGCCCTACTTTGCAGCTCCAGCAGATCTCAGACCAGAAAGAATCTAGCCCCTCAAAAAAGGCCAAAAAGCAACTTTTGCACAGAAAGTCACTTGTGATGATAACCCAGAAAACCTACCAGAGGTCAAAATTCAAAGTGCCAAAAATGTGGGACAAGGAGAGATTTGCAACAGCTGAGGGACAAAAGAGATTCAATGATATTTTGTCCAAATGCAACCTCCACATGGAAAGGGGATTCCTTATGGATGAACTCATAAAGGAAAAATATGGAGCCATGATAGAAGAGAGGGGATGGACCCAATGGATGGAAGCCCCTACACAAGCTAGCATCCCACTAGTTCAAGAGTTCTATGCCAACCTACCAGATTCCAAAAGTTGGCATATCTTTGTAAGAGGGAAGTGGATTCAGCTTATCCCCCATGATGTCAACAATTACTTGCATACCCCTGATGTCCCCACACTTCAACTTGATACATTTAGGGAAGAGGTTAGTGCTAGAGAGATTGCAGAAAGGCTATGTCCCAAGGGAGCCAAGTGGGAGACCAGAAAAGGTACATTGCTGCATTTTTAGAGACAGGACATGCATGTGGATACAAAGGTGTGGTCCATGTTCCTATTTACAAACCTGAACCCTACCTCCCACCTTACTGAAATTACAAAAGAAAGAGCCTACTTCCTCCAAGCATTATTTGAAGGCATTCCCATCAATGTGGGGAACATAATTCATAGCCAAATCATGGCTATGGCACACCAAAAAAGAGGAAGACTCCCTTTTCCCTCTCATCACTACCATTTACTTGGCCAATGGGATAACACTAAGTCCCACAGAACCATTGGAGAAAGTTCCCATAAGCATTTCAGCAAACTCAGTGAAGCAAATCATGAGGGAACACCCACTAAATAGATCTGTAGCAAGTGGTAGCAGATCCAAGGAGATGGACATGGCTGCCCTCCGTGAGAGGATGAGTGGGTTAGAAAAGAAGATGGGAAAGCTGACCACTTATAACAAGAAGATGTGGAAGTTGTGGGCCAAACATGAAGGCATTCCAGAAGACCAACTTCCTACTAGAGATACCTCTGAAGAAGAAGGAGAGGATTCAGAGGAAGAAGAAGATGATGAAGAAGAAGAGTAGAAAATTTTAGTTTTTTCTAGATCTTTTAGACTTGTTCTTTAGAAAATATGTGTGTGAGCTTATTTTGTGTATGCTTTTGTCTGAGAGTGTTCTATAACGTAATTTCATTAATATGTACTCAATCTCCTTTCATATTAATGAAATTATGATTTTTACTCTCAATATTGTCCCAAAGCATGATCTTAATAATTCTTCCAATGAACATGTGTAAAAAATGACTCTAAATCTGACTCTCACTAATATTAACTTGTCCAAACTGGAAAGATTGAAAAATTCATTCAGGATCTGAAGAATTCATGGAATTACTCGGTGTGTCCGCGCCATATCCTGGTGTGGCCGCGCCACTGTCTTGATGCGGTACGACCATTACAGAGGTGAGGAAACACTAAAATCACTACAGGTATTCTTCTGAAGATCACTTTCATGCCTGAGAGACACTTCAAGTCCTTCATTTTCAATTTCTTACAACCATGCAAGTGTTTGGCACTAACCCATGAAAGCAGATTTCAAGAGCAAAAAGGAGTTCCATCGAACCTCAACATCACCCATACTGTCAGGGGAGTATTTCTTTTCATTCCTATGTTTATTTTGGCTTTGAGGACAAAGCATGTTTTTAAGTTTGGGGTGGAATACTCTTCAAAAATTTTTCATGTATTTTTTTGGATTTAAAAACTCTGTTTTTCAAATATTCACAAGAATAATCCAATAGAGAATTTGAAAAATACCAATGAAAAACCCTGATCAGATGGATAACATGATTCACTCTCTGGAAAAATATTTTAGTTCAAATACTTAGTCTTAACTGGATGAGAATTTTTCTTTAAAGCAGTTTTTGAAAACAAAGTACAAGTGAGCTAGTTGATTTCAATCACTAGAACCAACCTGAGGAAAACTTGAGGCAAAACAGAGAAATGTTTTCAAAGTTCTGAGGTGATTTAGGCACCTGTTTAAAAATCGTTTGAGCCTTTTACAAAGCCACCCACTTTAATGCACAATTTGCATCACCTTTTATCAAACTTGTTGGGCCAAAAAAAGATCCCAGTTCTGTTTTAATGTCCCTTGCTACATGAACCAACCTTAGTGATCAATAAACTTATTTCTTACTGACCCATAATTTTCCAAATTATTGAAGTGTTCTTTTTGAATGAGCATGGATCAAGATTTTGAAGTTATAAGGAGGGATGGATGAAGGGTATAGAAATATTTCTTTGTAAAAGGGTAGATGGAGCAAGAGAGAGAAAAAGAAAATTCTAGGCTGAGTTAGGAGAAAGGCCACCTTGTGTGTGCACCGGGTCTCGGGCCTCAGCAAGCTTAGGGAATCTGAGTCAACCGGCAAGGTAAGCTAGACTCTGAACAAGGCCAAAAGAAAAAAATAAGAGGTAAAAGAGAAAAAGAAAATCCTTGGCTAAGTTGGGAGAAAGGCCACCTCGTGTGTGCACTGGGACTCGGGCCTCAGCAAGCTTAGAGTCTCTGAGTCAACCGGCGAGGTAAGCTAGACTCTGGACAAAACTAAAAGAAAAAAATATACATGGGAAAGAAAAAGGCAAAGGGAAAGGAATGAGGGATCAATTCAAAAGAATAAGTTTGGGGTGAAGGAGCTTGGAGGAAGAACCACAAGATCAGATTCATGCTCAGAAAAATAGAATATGGATATGAAGAGGAGAATAAAACCCAAAATAAATACCACAAGAATTTTTATCATACCCATTACCCATGCCTCATTACAACCTATACAAGACCTATTGATCAGAATTGAGAACTCCTTTAGGTTAGTGGAGGGTGGACTGAGGGATGGCTTATGGAGTTGAACTGAGACTTGTCACTTGTATGGGAATGTACATCTTCATAAAATTTGAAGAAAATTCGAAATTTGTTTTGACTAAGAAAGAAGAACCATCATTAGGAAGGAAGTGAATCATCTATCTTCAAAACTTTAAAATGGGGGATCACTGAATTTTTCTTAGTCTTTATAGATCTATCTGGTTTATTTCTTTCAGAGTTTGCTCGAGGACGAGCAATGGTTTAAGTTTGGGGTTGTGATAAGTGTCTGAAAGACACTGTTTATGCATGAATTAATGATTAGAAATCCAAATTTTGAGTTGATTATCAGCTTGAAAATGCTGAATATAACTCAAATTCATGGTTTTTGTCTCAGGTACTTGTTTGAAGAAGAAAATCTGAATTCAGAGAGAAACTGAGGGAAAAAAGAGCAAAAAGAGCAAAAAAAGGGTATGGCGCGACCGCGCCGATTCTGGCGCCACCGCGCCAGGAAAATAGTCAAAAATTCAAATAAATGGAGGAAAATACCCAACGGCTAGGAAGGCTTCAAAGAAGACAATTCGGGAAAGTGAAACAGCGCGACCGTGTCCCCTGCTGGTGCTACCGCTTCAATAAGATGGCACTACCTATGGCACTGGCTCGCTGTACAGTTGCCTTGCTTAGAAGTCAGAGTTACCTCTTTGGGACGTCGGTCAAGATTCTAAGGACTGGCACTACCGCGCCACAACTCAGAATAAATTGGCGCTGCCGCGCCAAGAGGTTTCCTAAAGCTGCATGGATACGGTTGCCATTCCCGAACTTAGAAAGGATTCTCCTCAATTGGCGCGACCGTGCCAAAATTAGAAGAAAAAGTGGCACGACCGCGCCACTGACTCAGCAACGCAAATCTACGAAAATCTAGGGATTCTGACAACATATCACGGTGAAACTTGGAAGAAAGAGTCATAAGTACATCAGGAATACATCCATGATGACTCTAGGAGAAATTTATGGAAATCCTAAGAAGTTTTAATGCTCAAAGTGTTGAAAGTTTGAAACTGATTGGGAGACAGCTAAAGTAGGAAACTACGGTCCGAGTTTGAAGAAGACATATATGGAGATTCCGGCTTCCAATTGAATCCAAATTTGAAACAATGACTCCTAAGAGGATTGAGAATCATATAAGGAAAATTAGATCAATCCAAGATGGTTTTCTGAAGTTTTAAACCTTCAAAGTTATAGATCCAGTTGTAAATCCAGTTCTGAATTATAGTTCTTAGTATAGTTTGTAGTTTAGTTTCTCATTGTTTTTAGTTAGTTTGGAAAGGAGAGAAAGTCTAGAGGGAGTCTTGCACGACCTCTTGGCACTTTGGAGAGAGGAGGTGGAGATTTCAGTCAAGGCACAAGAGATGCTAAAGGCAGTCCTTCCAAGGGGGTTTCTGTACTTAGTCTATTTTGATTTCCATGGCTGTAATTGAATCATTTTAGTGTGTTTATATTGTTAGTATGGAGTAATCTCTCTGTTGGGGGAGTCATGAACTCCTAGTTGTGATATGTTTAAGTTTTGAAGTTATAGCAAAATAGTATCTTGCCTTTGTTTTAGAATCTGAGTTCATTGCTTATTTCTAATCTGAATGTATTTCTGAAGTTTAACGAGGTTCGAATAGATAAGTTAAAATTAAGTAGAGATTTGGATTAGTAGTTTGATCCCTTGTTTTCTAAAACAACTCATTTTTCTAACTATATCGTTCTGGATTGTGATGGAGACTAGTGGAAAGCAATGTGACTTTTTATAACTCTTATTCTGAATAAGAGATAGTTAATCCTTAAGCTTTTATATTTATGCACTTAGGATTTGAATGTTTCCAGATTATGATGGAGTTCAAAGAATAGGTGAAAGTTATTTTCTGTATATGGGTAACCAGGTTTTCAAAAGCTAAGTCATGGTAAAGGTACATGAGCTATAAAATCAGACCTTTGCATGCTTATAACTAGGAGGGATTGACACTTTTCCCCAACGTCTCATCTCCATTAGGTTTAGTCATCTAATCCAGTAGTTTAATTCTGTTCTCTTTTTCAGTTTTCAAAAACCCAAAATTGTTTTCCTCAATCAGTAGAAAAATCTTTGCTTAAACTAGGTTGTCATCAAGGTCTCTGTGGGATCGATATTTGGACTCTCGAGTCTATATTACTTGCTGACCTAGTGCACTTGCTAGACACCCAACACCCAGAGGCCGACCTTCCTACTTCGAGTACGATACAAACTCTCCTTCTGGGGGTATTCGTGGTATCTCTGAAGGTGAGTTTGGTGGCATTTCCAGAATCAGTGGTTATCCAAATTGCTTTGATTGTTGTTGCCGCCCCAAAGGATATTGCGGTGGTGGAAGCCCTTTTAGCGACTTTCATTGATTCCATGGCGCCCGTTCCTTTATTTCTGCTGCCAACTCCTCCTTGCTTTCAGCCTCCAGTTCATCAATTTCTTCTCTGAAAATGGGATTTTCATTCTCTGAATGGATCAGGCCTCCTTCTTCTACTGCTTCAATCCTCTCTTCTTCATCAAATTCTGCTATACAAGAATCAATCACATCAATGCTCAAAAGGAAATCATCATGTGGGATGGCTGGTTGTTTCATGGCTTCTTTTATGTTGAAACTGATTGTGTCATTGTTAAGCCTTAAAGTCAGATTTCCTTGCTTGCAATCAATTATAGCGCCAGCAGTAGCCAAGAATGGTCTGCCAAGAATTATAGGCAGGTTCTTGTCTACTTCCATGTCTAAAACTACAAAATCGCAGGGATTTATGAAATCTTGAATTTTCACCAACACATCCTTAATTATTCTTTCTGGTATCTTGGTTGATCTATCTGCAAATTAACGAGTGATTCCAGTCTCTTGAGGTTCTCCAAGTTTTAAATACCTGCAAAGGGACAATGGCATTAAATTAACACTTGCCCCTAAATCACATAAAGCATTTGCAAATTTATTTGAACCAATTTCACTAGGTATTGTAAAACTCCCTGGATCCTTGAGTTTTGTTGGAAGCTCATTCTTCAAGATTGCACTGCAGTTTTCATTCAGCACGACTGTACCTTTCTCCTCTATCTTCTTTTTTTCGGATAGGACTTCCTTAAGAAACTTGCCATAAAGAGGTATTCGCCTCAATGCTTCAAGAAGTGGAATGTTAATCTTTAGATTCTTAAAGGTTTCTAAAAATTTAGCAAAGCTACTTTCTAGAATGTCAAATTTAGCTCTACTTGGATAAGGAAGATGTCTGATATCAATATCAGTAATAGGAAGTGCATCCTTACCTTTTTTCCTCCTCGGAGAAGCTGGTTCAAAGCTACTTTCTAGAATGTCAAATTTAGCTCTACTTGGATAAGGAAGATGTCTGATATCAATATCAGTAATAGGAAGTGCATCCTTACCTTTTTTCCTCCTCGGAGAAGCTGGTTGACTTACCTTTTCTTTTTCTTTCTCTTCTTCACCTTTTTGAGTTTTCTCTGCCTCCATGGTTGGTTGTTCTTGTGGTTGGTGCTCCTCTAGGGTCTTCCCACTCCTAAGTGTTATGGCCTTGACTTGCTCTTTTGGATTTATTTCTGAGTTGCTAGGTAGAGCTCCTCTAGGCCTCTCATACATATCTCTGTTAAGTTGATTCACTTGAGTGGTCAGGAGTGTGACTGATTGCTTTATTGACTGTACTTCGGTTTGCAGTGTCTCCATTGACTGAAGTTTTGCATACATTGCTAGGAGCAGTTTACTATCTTCCTCCCATTGTTGCTCCTCCTTTTGTTGTGCATTGGCTTGTAATGGTTTGAATCCAGGAAGTTGCTGCCTGGTTTGATTTGCATTATTCCAGGAGAAGTTTGGATGATTTTTCCAGCCAGGGTTGTATGTGTTGCTGTGTGGATCCATCCAGCGAGAATTTCCAACAAACTTAGTTTGTTCAGGCATGGAATTTAAAGCATATACATTACCTTGGCATTCATAATCAGCATGTCCTCCTCCACATATTCCGCAAATTGAGGCTACCACAGGGTTTGATTGTTGCTGGAAATTCATAAATTGTTGCTGAAGTGCTTCTAATTGTGCTTATGTGGCTGTTGAGGAGTCCTGTTTGTAAATTCCAGCAGCCTTCTTGCTTGATCTCTCCATCGGGTATTTATACATGTTGGCTGTCATCTCCTCTATTAGCTCATGAACCTCTTCAGGAGGCTTTTTTCTGATTGATCCACCTGCTGCAGCATCTATCATGCTTCTGGAGTTGATGTTCAGCCCATTGTAGAAGATTTCAATCTGGCTCCAGAGTTCTATCTTGTGATTTGGGCATTTTTTTAGAAGTCCATTGAACCTCTCCCATGCCTCTGAAAGGTGCTCTTCTGGTTCCTGCAAGAATTGAAAGATTTCATTCCTTAATTTGATGGTCTTTGCTAGTGGAAAATACTTACCTAGGAATTTTTTCTGCAGATCTTCCCAAGTGGCTATAGACCCGGCTGGTAAAGTGTTCAACCATGTCTTAGCTCGTCCTCCCAATGTGAACTTAAAAAGCCTCAATCTGGCTGCATCATCTGACACACCATTGTACTTAATGGTAGCACACTAATCCAAGAATCTTTCAAGATGGTCATTGAGATCTTCATTAGCCAACCCACTAAACTGATAATGAGTCTGCAACATAAGAAGAAGCTGAGGTTTAAAATCAAAATTATTAGCTTGAATAGTGGGGTAATGATACTTGTCCTGTTTGTATTTGGGCTTTGTGTGACAAAATCCTCCATGGTCCTCCTTGGTCTTAGTGCTTGCTCATCAAGAGTGCCTTCTATGTTCTCCATGGCTTCTTGGTCCTTGGGAGTGCTCTGGTTCTGATTTTCCTTCAGCCTTTGCATCAAAGTCCTTTCAGGTTCTGAATCAATCTCTTGGGATGGGTTCCCTCGAGATCTGGTCATAAACCTCCTGCAAAATAAAAAAACAAAAACTCAAATCTCTACAATTACAACTAGAAACTTTGGTCCCCGGCAACGGCCCCAAAAACTTGATGCGATCCTAGCTAATCACTAGCAAAAGGACTAATCAATGTAATATATACTTTATGCAAGTCCGAATATCGTCCCACAAGGACCAAGCCAGTAGTTAATTACTTTATGGATAAAAATCTAATGTTTGAGGAATCTGATTTGAAGGACAAGAGCTATACTAAACAAGTGCTTAAAAACACTTGAAAAAAGGCTTTGAGGAATTTCAAAGAGGAGAGAAGGCGTTGGGAATCCAACTCCCTCCCTAGACACTTCTGAGATTGAATGGAAAATGGTTTTGGAAATCAGTTTCTGACGACCTTATAAAACCATGGCTACAATCCGCATCGGCATCACCTTTTTCTATCTCCTAGAGAAAACTAGCCGGCATAATCTACTCTACTTGACAGCATAAACATGAAGCTCTTATGTCATAGGCAGATCAGCTAATCCAAAAGGGTATTACTTTAAGGTCGAGGATTAACCCAAGGATTAGTGATCTACCTAGTGCACAAACTCATAAAGATTGTAAAATCCTATCAACATGTCTCACCTTAAGCCTAGCGTCACCTTATAACCAGTACATAGCCAGACAACAAGTATGAATCAAGAAATTACGACATGGAAAACTCATTCATGCACCAAATTGAAAACCAAATAGATTATAAGTATCAATCTCATTACATGCCTAGGGAGTCATGGAATCCCAACTAAAAATGACTACTCCATGATAGAATTATAAACACACAACAAGGTTTGTACAACAGCCATGAAATAAGAAAGACTAAGTAAAGAAAACTCCCTTGGGAAGGCTACCCTTAATCACCCTTGCTCCTTAGCTTATTGCTCCACCTTTCTTCCTCAAGATACCAGAGTTCGTGTGAAACTCCCTCTGGACCTTTTCCTCTCTCTCTAAACTAATCTAGAAAGCAAAACTGAATACAAGACTCGAAACTAAACACAAAAACTGAATGAATAGCTCTTCCCCTCGGGACTCCTATTTATAGTTGAAGTACTGTCCAGACTTTGTAGTTTTGGCCTCTGTCCAGGGGTATGAATTGTGACTTCCTGACCTCAGAATTTGATGAAATTTCATCCAAACCTTCCTTCTGTAGTCTGTTTCTTGCACACGAAATTTGAATCCATTCTGAGTTGGGAAACTCGAGATATGGTGTGGAGAAGTTGGAAGATTTCTGCTGCCAATTTCTGTACGGGGTCCACCACTTTGGAGATGTAAAACTCGTGAAGCCCGGCTTGGATTGGCCTGAATTTTCGTGACATGATCCTCAGTAGGTCCAGGAATCTTCTTTCCAAGTTTGGCTTCAATTGGAATTCATAAAATCCATGTATGCTCTTCACAAATTTCGGATTTATCTTCTTCTTTTGGCAGCAGATTCCTAATTTGAATTGAACTTCTTCTCTTTGACCATTCAATGCACCTAGACTCGAGCACATTACTTTAAGATCTTCGTGGATACCTTCCTTAGACACTTGAGACTCCTTCTCCCAAGTTTGGACTCGATTTGATATCAGGATCCCAAGATTTTCGCGACTTATCAATACAGAGTCAGGGGCGCGAACGCACCGAATTTGTGTAAAAGTGGCGTGGGCGCGCCACTACTTAGGCTTTTCTCTGCTCCCCGAACGGCAAGTCTTCTTTTCTTCTTCAGCACCACTTTGGCGCTTTCAGCCCTCAACCGGCGCGGTCGCGCCCTCAACCGGGCGCGGTCGGGCTTTAACCGGCGCGGTTCGCCCTCAACCGGGGTGCGGCTTAACCGGCGCGGTCGCTTAACGGCGGCGGTTGGGCGCCCTCAACCCGGCGTCGGCGCCCTCAACCCGGCGGTCGCGCCCTCAACCGGCGGCGGTCGGCCCTCAACCGGCGGCGGTCGGCCCTCTGGGCGGCGGTCGTATCAGCGGCGGTCGATTTCAACCGGCGGCGGTCGGCCCTCAGCCCGGCGCGATTGGGCGTATCAACCCGGCGGGTCGCCCTCAACCGGCGCTGGTCAAGGCTCAGCCCGGCGGCGGTTAAAGTATCAACCCGGCTGTCGCCTTAACCGGCGGCGGTCAGGCCTCAGCGGCGGCGGTCGGCCTTCAACCCGGCGGCGGTCGGTTTCAGCCCGGTTTAATTCAACGGCGGCCGTCGGGTTTCGGCGGCGCGGTCGCCCTCAACCGGCGCTGGTCGGCCTCAACCGGCGCGGTCATTTAACTGGCGCGGTCAAGCCTTAACCGCGCTGGTCGGCTTAACTGGCGCTGGAATCAGCGGTTTAACCAGCCTCAACCCGGCGGTTAATCGGCGCGGTCGATTTCACCGGCGGCGGTTGCTTTCACCGGCGGCGATTAAACCCTCCAACCCGGCGCGCTTGTCATTAACCCGGCGGTGCGTATTAACCGCGGCGGTCGGCTGGCTCAACGCTGCGCGCGCTTTCAGCCCGGCGGCGATTTAACCCTCAACCCGGTCGGTTTTAACCCTCGCCCTGGTCGGGCTTTCAATCTGGCGGCGGTCAAGGCTCAATCCGGCGCGCTGGCCCTCCAACCCGGCGCGGTCATCTTAACCCGGCGGGTCGGCTCGCCCGGCGCGCTGTCAACCTTTAACCGGCGGTCGGTTTCAACCGGCGTTAACCCTCCGCCGGTGGTGGTTTTCAACCGCGCGGCGGTCAAGGTTTCAACCGGCGCTGCCCTCAGCCGGCGGCCGCGCCCTCAGCGGCTTAATTGGCGCTGGTCAAGGTTTCAACTGGCGCGCGGTCAAGCCTTCAGCCCGGCGATTGGTGATTAACCCCGCTATCAAGCCCGTGATCCCAGCCTCAGCCCGGCGGTCGATTATCAGCACCCCGGCGGTTGTCCTCAACCCGGCGGTGATTAAGCCCTCAGCCGTTGGCCCTCAACCGGCGGTGGTCGGCTTATCAGCGGCGGTCGTTTAACCTCAGCCCGGCGGTCCGGCCCTCAACGGCGGCGATTCGGCGTATCAACCCGGCGGCGGTCAAGCCTCAACCGGCGCGGTTGGCCTCAACCCGGCGTGATTGGCGTATCTGGCGGCGGTCGTCTCAACCCCGGCGGTCGGCCCTTCAACCCGGCGCGAGTCCTCAGCCGGCGGTTGGTCACAGAACCGGCGCTGATTCCGCCCCTCAACCGCGTGGTCGGCCCTCAACCCGGCGCTTTTGGATCCAGCCGGCGGCGGTACGGCTTTAACCGGCGTCGGCGTTGTCAGCCCAACTGGCGCTATCAACGGCGATTAAACAAGGCTTGGCGGCTGTCGTTGAATCTGCCCGCGGCGTTCGCGCCTCAACCTGGCGGCGGTCAAGGTTTCAACCCGGCGTTGGTGCTAATCAACCCCGCGCGGTCGGCCTCAACCCGGCGGCGATTGGCCCTCAACGCCCGGCGTTTGGCCCTCAACTGGGTTGATTCGGCCCTCGGCCGCGTGATTAAAGCCCTTTTAACCGGCGATGCGGAAAGCCCTCAACCGCCCCGTGGTCGGCGCCCTCAACTTTAGCGTCAATGCCCTCATCGCCCGTGATCACGGCCCTCAACCCCGATTGCCCTTTAACCCTCAACGCCCTCCGCATGATTGGCCCTCGGCAGCGTGATTCGGCCCTCAGCCGCCCATGATTCGGCCCTCAACGCCCGGTGATTCGGCCCTCAGCCCGCGCCCGATTGCCCTCAGCCCGTGATTCATCCGGCCCTCATATTAACCGTGATTCGGCCCTCAACCGCCGGGTAGCCCTCAATGGCCCGTGATTCGGCCCTCGAGCCTTGCCGTGATTCGGCCCTCATTAGCCCCGGCGGTCGGCCCTCAACCGCCCATGGTCGGCGCCCTCAACCGCCAGCTTGGTCGGCGCCCTCAACCGCCCGGTCGGCGCCCTCAACCGCCCAGCGGTCGGCGCCCTCAACCATATGGTCGGCGCCCTCAGCTATGCCCGGCGGTCGCGCCCTCAACCGCCGCGGTCGCGCCCTCAACCGCCGCGGTCGCGCCCTCAACCGCCGCGGTCGCGCCCTCAACCGCCGCGGTCGCGCCCTCAACCGCCGCGGTCGCGCCCTCAACCGCCGCGGTCGCGCCCTCAACCGCCGCGGTCGCGCCCTCAACCGCCGCGGAAGAACCAAGGTGGAATGGGCTGAGAGAGTAGGGCAGCCCTGGGCTGGAAGTAGTACGTATGGGTACGAGAGGGGTTGTTATACATAAATGCAAAAAAGAAAGCATCTATGTAGTCCCAATAAGTAGCTTGGTAGGTAGGTGAGATAGCAAAAGGAGTATTGGGGCTGGTAGGCCAATCAAAAGGGTTGAGCAGGCGTTCGATCGTTACTTGTGTTCGTACGATCTCGCCAGTAGGCGTTTTGCCTGGAGGTTTAACTTTCACGCTACCTGTGACAGAAAGTATCTGTTGGTAGTAGTGAAGGGTTTTTCCCATGTGTTGGGGAAACAAATGTGACCCGCCCAAGGTTTGGTGTGCCAGAAGCCAAGGGGGTTGATGGGCATTAAGTCCTTCGGGAAGAAATTGGACAAAATCCCTTGTGGGTTTCCGGTGCCAGGGAAGGGGTTCTTGCACCGCTTGAGAGTAAGTAGGAGGAGTGGCGGTAGTAGCCGCTTGACTCCTCTGAGTAAGTACTGCCTGGAGCTCTTCTGTAGTGCAGAAGGCTAGAGGTTTAGTAATGGTCGGGGGATTTGTATGCCCACTCGAACCAATAATAGTTTTGCCAGTGCGTGAAGCTTGGCTAAAAGTAGTTTGAGTATTTCTGGCGTGTCTACCAGAATTATTTTGCCACTGTTGTGGCATTGGGCCTTTTCCCTTGCGGGAAGAAAGGAGGAGGACCGCCCGCCCTTCCTCCTGAAGAGGAGCTCATGGGGCACCTGTAAGGAATTCCCTGGTAAGAAAATCAGGTAAAGAGTTAGCAGTTCCTGCAATATACTCAATATCGAAATCATAAACAGAGAGTTGGATTGCCATCCGGCAAAAATCTGTTTAGAAACCAGATTTTGCACATCCTTGTGAATGATATGTTTACAGGCCTGGCAATCAACCCGTAATGAAAGTGTTGATTGAGCAAATCGTCTTGAAATTTGGAAATGCACTTAATGATAGAAAGCATTTCTTTCTTGACGGTAGAATAGTTTTGCTGTGTAGGGTTCCAAAATCCTGAGAAGTAACGGACTAACACTTCTTTGTTTTCAAGTGTTTTCTGTTTCAGGATTCCTCCAAAGCCATGATCCGAAGCATCGGTTTCCACTATCTTGGATAACCGTGGATCAGCTAAGGCAAGGCAGGGTAGGCTTTTAACCTTTGCCTTTATAGTCTGGACAGCTATTGTATGAGCTGGAGTCCAGGGTGATGCTTTCTTCTTTAACCTGGCGTAAAGAAGAACAGTATCTGCAGCTAGATTTTTGTAATAATCTGCTACATAATTGAGAGCTCCCAAAAATCTTTGTAACTGTTTTGTATCAGTTAACTCATCGGGAAATTTCGAAGCAAACTCGATAGTTCGTTGAAACGGTGTGTGTGTGTGCTGGGCTATGGTGTGCCCAAGAAACCTGATTTCTGTTTGAAACAGTTTCGTCTTTGGTTCAGATAAGACTAAACCATTTTGCAAAATTAAAGTTTTTAAAATACGAAGATGTTTAAAGTGCTGGTCAATCGTGTGTGAAAAAACCAAAACATCATCGATATAAGAAATGATAAACTCGGAGTAAGGCGAGAAAATATCATTCATAATATGCTGAAATTCAGAAGGGGCATTCTTAAGTCCGAAGGGCATAACTGTCCATTCGTAATGTCCAAAAGGTACTACAAAAGCAGTTTTGTACCTATCTTCTGGTTTTATCTGAATCTGCCAGTAGCCAGATTTCAGATCGAACTTAGAGAATATTTCTGCTTGAACTAGTCGGTTTAGCAGATCTCTTTTGTTCGGAATGGGATATCATACCCACTGTAAGACACTATTGAGAGGTTTGTAATTAATTACTAACCTCGGTCTTCCTCTTTCCTTCTCGGCATTGTTGTTGACGTAGAAGGCTGTACAACTCCAAGGTGATTGAGAAGGTTTAATGAGTCCTTTGCTTAGGAGCTCATTAATTTCTTTCTGACACATAGCCAGATAGTCTGAGTTCATTTGGCAGGGACGTGCCTTTGTCGGAATATCTTGTTCCGAGAACTCAGGTTCATAGGGTAAAGAGACAATATGCTGTTTTACGATGCCGAATGCATTTGGCACATCGCTACATACATCTCTCAGTAATTCTTTCTGAAAGGTTTGTTTCCTTTCTAGAAAGGTAGGGTTTTAGAGCTACTTCTATTTGTTTAGAATGTAGATCTACCCTTAAAGAACAAAGGTATTGTTCCTTTTCCTGGAGCAGTTCAGAGGTAATCTTGCTCAAGTCCCTTGACGAGGGGGGCAGAGAGGAAAGCAAAATGGTAAGGCTCTCCAAGGTTGGTGGTGATAATAGCTTCCTTTGTCACTGAAAAAGGTAAAATGTTCAAAAAAAAGGAGTGCCAAGAATTACTTTATTTGACAAATTCTTGACTACCACCATGGGAGTGTGAACGAACATTTGTCCGTTCATCTTGTTGCGCACTAAGAGTTCGTCTACTTTGCCTTTAATGGTTAAGGCATTTCCACAGGCTGAGTTAAGAGTTTCGTGGAGGGTTGCAGAAAGTGTAAAGGTAAAACACCTTCGCTGAATGCAATTTAGGTCTGCACCATCGTCTACTAGGGCAACTACGTTCCGAGAACTGGTTTCCCTTGTATGAAAACAGAAATGAGTACATACCATTTTTGCTGGATGATGCTTTGTAGCATCTGATGGAGATATTGTTCAGTTGCCTTCTGAACTGGTATTATCTCTGGTTGAAGTTCTGGGTGAGAACTTTCTCCTTTGGGAGAGGACCAAGCTATTTGGAGAGACCGGTTGTTCCAATGCTTCGATGCGAGAAGACACGACTGGTAGTAGGCTGCCTTTACTTCCTGTATCTCCTGTTTACACTCTTTGATTTCCTTTTGTAAATCAGGAGGAGTAGAGGATGCCGCTTTGCTTCTGTAGTCTTTTTGTACGAGCTGGCATGGTGTAATGATTATCACAGTACTTGGAGCTTTCTGCCTTAGGCTCTCGGAGTACTGTCTCAAGCAGTAACTGCTTGTCCTTCTGATCTGTTAACCTGGAAAATAGCTCAGACAGATCATCAGTAGAAAGCATGTTTAAAGAAGTAGTCATCCTAAACATTGCTTCTAATTGCTCTAGTTGGTCACTGTCTTCGTTGTCTGAAGACATCAGAGCAGATGAGTCAGAGGACTCAATGAGTTCGAGTTCCTGTTCTGACTCAGAAGAATGGTGTTCTTCTTCCTCTAGCATTTGTAGTACTAGGGCTTTCGACTGATCGTCGATTGCCAGTTCTTTGACATTTTGCTTTTGTCTTGCAAAACAGTCTTTGGCAAAGTGGCCTTGTCTGCCACATTTGTAGCAACTGGGCTTCGAGCCTGAAGCCCTGGGCTTTGCCGTAAAAGCCCTTTCTCTCGGAGTTTCGGCCAGCTTCTCTTTTGGCCGACGGCTTTTGGAAAAGGGAAGACGCCGCTTTCTCCCCCTCAAAAAAGGGCTTAGCTGGCCGTTTTAAATAATAAGTCCCGCAAGGAGTGGCGGGTACCGGGTCGAATGCAAATTGTTTGCAAAATTCGCCCAATGTTTTGGCAGAGATGTGATCTTTCTTAAGCTGTTTCTTAAGGCGAAGATCATTGCACAAAGCTAAGCCTTGCTGTGTGCAAGCTGCCTGAAGGTGGCCGTAATGAAGAGCATTCCAGTTAACCTCTTCATTCGGGTTTTGCCTAAGGCCTTCTTTAACCTTGGTGGCAAACTGGGTTGGTAACCCTTCAATAAACCTTTGTTTCCAGTATGGGTTGGCCGCATCTGGTAAGGTCATAACCCTACTTCTGAACGTGGATATGTACCAATTCAGATCGGTCAGAGTTCTACACCTGATGTTGTGTAACAGGTACTTTGTAGTTTCTGTTTGCCGCGAGGGATCCCATGAGAAGTTGGATACTATGCTGACCAGTAAGGACATCACAGCATCGGAGATGGGTTTATCCTCTGAGTCAAGGAGAGGTGCTCCTGACGCGTCGGTTTTGATGGCATAGAGGATATGGTTACGGTAAGATTCATCGAGGTAATTGTACCACCATCCATATAAGTCAGCAGAGAGTCCTGCGACGATCTGATTGACCACTATGGGTTCGGTCATTCCTCTGGACCTGCACACATTCGAATAAATGAGCATTCGGTGTATAGTGTCCTGAACCTTCTTCGGGGTAGGATTATCTATGTTCCACTCATAGATAACCTTAGCGTCGTAGCTGTTCGCGTAAACAAGAGGGTTTTCCTCGGTGTTCAAGTCGAAAGGTTGAGGTCGACTTGGAGAAACCCGACTATGTTCTTGTTTCATATGAACAGTTTGACTAGAAGAGGGAAGAGTCTGCTGATAGGTTTGTTTCTCAGGCAGAGTGTTTATCTGTCTGGAACCTATCTTCTCTAAAAACTTTTCGAGAAGGTCAGCAGTTCTGTCCTCAGGAAGCATCTCAAGCTTCATAGGTGGGTGTATCAAGGGAGACTTGATTACCTGTTTGAAAGAAGAAGTAGAAGCCTCAGAGTAGGTTGGCTTTGCAGCCTTACGGGCTAACAACTGGTTAATCTTACCTTCCATTTGTTGGAGTTGTTTTCCAACCGCTTCTAAGGTAAGGTTGGCGGTTACCTTGCTTAACCAGCTGGTTGATGGCTTGTAGTAACTCCGTAGTGGATGGAGTACTTGTCGTTTCCCATTGGGTGAACGATAGCCATCGAAGCTCCTTTAACACCTTGTATGGTGAGAGCCTCTTTTGGAGGAAAGACTGACTTGATGACGGCTCCCGTGTTAAGCTGCCAATGCTGTTCTAAAGTAGAAACATACCGAGAACAAGTGGTCAGTCATTTTCTCAAAAACCAAGGAATAAAGAATAGAGCATATTCTCTTCCTACTAAATCGGGCGTAGTACCAATCCTTTATGTATAAGAGATCAGCACTCTCGAAAGTAGCAAAATACCAGTCTCAAACCATTTATTGACTGGTCTTCCGAACTCATAAGCCAGAAGAGTCCGAAGTGGGGCATACTTCACCAATTCTTCAGCCTTAATCATTAAAAGATTGGTGAGTAGCTTGCCTATTGTAGATAGGCTGGAAGTTTCCGAAGGAATCGGTGGCTAACCCTTCCATTTCGGGTTGCTAGGTTGTCTCGCTAGGGATAGATCCAGTTGATCTTCTCCCGGCAGTAATCAACGGTATCTTTCGTCGTAAATTAGGTGCAAAGGTAATTTCTACATTACCATCTGCATCCTGGACGATTTGTTCTACCTCCCTGTTGTCTAGGGGCTGTGGAACAGTTGCTTCCGCCATCTGCCAAGTGGACGGAAACTCGATCTCATCCCATCGGAGTGTCCTGAAGAGGAGCTCATGGGGCACCTGTAAGGAATTCCCTGGTAAGAAAATCAGGTAAAGAGTTAGCAGTTCCTGCAATATACTCAATATCGAAATCATAAACAGAGAGTTCGGATTGCCATCTGGCAAAAATCTGTTTAGAAACCAGATTTTGCACATCCTTGTGAATGATATGTTTACAGGCCTGGCAGTCAACCCGTAATGTAAAGTGTTGATTGAGCAAATCGTCTTGAAATTTGGAAATGCACTTAATGATAGAAAGCATTTCTTTCTTGACGGTAGAATAGTTTTCTTTGTGTAGGGTTCCAAAATCCCGAGTAGTAACGGACTAACACTTCTTTGTTTTCAAGTGTTTTTTGTTTCAGGATTCCTCCAAAGCCATGATCGAAGCATCGGTTTCCACTATCTTGGATAACCGTGGATCAGCTAAGGCAAGGCAGGGTAGGCTTTTAACCTTTGCCTTTATAGTCCGGACAGCTATTGTATGAGCTGGAGTCAGGGTGATGCTTTCTTCTTTAACCCGGGCGTAAAGAAGAACAAAGATCCGCAGCTAGATTTTTGTAATAATCTGCTACATAATTGAGAGCTCCCAAAAATCTTTGTAACTGTTTTGTATCAGTTAACTCATCGGGAAATTTCGAAGCAAACTCGATAGTTCGTTGAAACGGTGTGTGTGTGTGCTGGGCTATGGTGTGCCCAAGAAACCTGATTTCTGTTTGAAACAGTTTCGTCTTTGGTTCAGATAAGACTAAACCATTTTGCAAAATTAAAGTTTTTAAAATACGAAGATGTTTAAAGTGCTGGTCAATCGTGTGTGAAAAAACCAAAACATCATCGATATAAGAAATGATAAACTCGGAGTAAGGCGAGAAAATATCATTCATAATATGCTGAAATTCAGAAGGGGCATTCTTAAGTCCGAAGGGCATAACTGTCCATTCGTAATGTCCAAAAGGTACTACAAAAGCAGTTTTGTACCTATCTTCTGGTTTTATCTGAATCTGCCAGTAGCCAGATTTCAGATCGAACTTAGAGAATATTTCTGCTTGAACTAGTCGGTTTAGCAGATCTCTTTTGTTCGGAATGGGATATCGTACCCACTGTAAGACACTATTGAGAGGTTTGTAATTAATTACTAACCTCGGTCTTCCTCTTTCCTTCTCGGCATTGTTGTTGACGTAGAAGGCTGTACAACTCCAAGGTGATTGAGAAGGTTTAATGAGTCCTTTGCTTAGGAGCTCATTAATTTCTTTCTGACACATAGCCAGATAGTCTGAGTTCATTTGGCAGGGACGTGCCTTTGTCGGAATATCTTGTTCCGAGAACTCAGGTTCATAGGGTAAAGAGACAATATGCTGTTTACGATGCCAGAATGCATTTGGCACATCGCTACATACATCTCTCAGTAATTCTTTCTGAAAGGTTTGTTTCCTTTCTAGAAAGGTAGGGGTTTTTAGAGCTACTTCTATTTGTTTAGAATGTAGATCTACCCTTAAAGAACAAAGGTATTGTTCCTTTTCCTGGAGCAGTTCAGAGGTAATACTGCTCAAGTCCCTTGACGTAGGGGCAGAGAGGAAAGCAAAATGGTAAGGCTCTCCAAGGTTGGTGGTGATAATAGCTTCCTTTGTCACTGAAAAAGGTAAAATGTTCAGTAAAAAAGGAGTGCCAAGAATTACTTTATTTGACAAATTCTTGACTACCACCATGGGAGTGTGAACGAACATTTGTCCGTTCATCTTGTTGCAGACGAAGAGTTCGTCTACTTTGCCTTTAATGGTTAAGGCATTTCCACAGGCTGAGTTAAGAGTTTCTGTGGAGGGTTGCAGAAAGTGTAAAGGTAAAACACCTTCGCGAATGCAATTTAGGTCTGCACCACTGTCTACTAGGGCAACTACGTTCCTGAGAACTGGTTTCCCTTGTATGAAAACAGAAATGAGTACATACCATTTTTGCTGGATGATGCTTTGTAGCATCTGATGGAGATATTGTTCAGTTGCCTTCTGAACTGGTATTATCTCTGGTTGAAGTTCTGGGTGAGAACTTTCTCCTTTGGGAGAGGACCGAAGCGCTGGAGAGACTGGTTGTTCCAATGCTTCGATGCGAGAAGACAGCTGGTAGTAGGCTGCCTTTACTTCCTGTATCTCCTGTTTACACTCTTTGATTTCCTTTTGTAAATCAGGAGGAGTAGAGGATGCCGTTTGCTTCTGTAGTCTTTTGTACAGAGCTGGCATGGTGTAATGATTATCACAAGTACTTGGAGCTTTACGCCTTAGGCTCTCGGAGTAATCTTGTCTCAAGCAAGAATCGCTTGTCCTTCCGATCTGTTAACCTGGAAAATAGCTCAGACATCATCATCAGTAGAAAGCATGTTTAAAGAAGTAGTCATCCTAAACATTGCTTCTAATTGCTCTAGTTGGTCATTGTCTTCGTTGTCCGAAGACATCGAGAGCAGATGAGTCGAGGACTCAATGAGTTCGAAGTTCTGTTCGACTCGGAAGAATGGTGTTCTTCTTCCTCTAGCATTTGTAGTACTAGGGCTTTTCGACCGATCGTCGATTGCCAGTTCTTTGACCTTTGCTTTTGTCTTGCAAAACAGGTCTTTGGCAAAGTGGCCTTATCCGCCACATTTGTAGCAACCGGGCTTCGAGCACGAAGCCCCGGGCTTTTGCCGTAAAAGCCCTTTTCTCGGAGTTTCGCCAGCTTCTCTTTTTTTGGACGGCTTTTGGAAAAGGGAAGACGCCGCTTTCCCCCCTGCGAAAAAGGGCTTAGCTGGCGTTTCAAGAGCGCAAGTCCCGCAAGGAGTGGCGGGTACCGGGTCGAATGCAAATTGTTTGCAAAATTAGCCCAAAGTTTTTGGTAGAGATGTGATCTTTCTTAAGCTGTTTCTTAAGGCGAAGATCATTGCACAAAGCTAAGCCTTGCTGTGTGCAAGCTGCTGAAGGTGGCCGTAATGAAGAGCATTCCAGTTAACCTCTTCATTCGGGTTTTGCCTAAGGCCTTCTTTAACCTTGGTGGCAAACCGGGTTGGTAACCCTTCAATAAACCTTTGTTTCCAGTATGGGTTGGCCGCGATCTGGTAAGGTCATAACCCTACTTCTGAACGTGGATATGTACCAATTCAGATCGGTCGAGTTCTACACCTGATGTTGTGTAACAGGTACTTTGTAGTTTTGTTTTGCCGCGAGGGATCCCATGAGAAGTTGGATACTATGCTGACCAGTAAGGACATCACAGCATCGGAGATGGGTTTATCCTCCGAGTCAAGGAGAGGTGCTCGACGCGTCGGTTTGGACGGCATAGAGGATATGGTTACCGTAAGATTCATCGAGGTAATTGTACCACCATCCATATAAGTCAGCAGAGAGTCCTGCGACGATCTGATTGACCACTATGGGTTCGGTCATTCCTCCGGACCTGCACACATTGAATAAATGAGCATTGGGTGTATAGTGTCTTGAACCTTCTTGGGGTAGGATTATCTATGTTCCACTCATAGATAACCTTAGCGTCGTAGCTGTTCAAGCGTAAACAAGAGGGTTTTCCCTCGGTGTTCAAGTCGAAAGGTTGAGGTCGACTTGGAGAAACCCGACTATGTTCTTGTTTCATATGAACAGTTTGACTAGAAGAGGGAAGAGTCTGCTGATAGGTTTGTTTCTCAGGCAGAGTGTTTATCTGTCTGGAACCTATCTTCTCTAAAAACTTTTCGAGAAGGTCAGCAGTTCTGTCCTCGAGGAAGCATCTCAAGCTTCATAGGTGGGTGTATCAAGGGAGACTTGATTACCTGTTTGAAAGAAGAAGTAGAAGCCTCAGAGTAGGTTGGCTTTGCAGCCTTCTACGGGCTAACAACTGGTTAATCTTACCTTCCATTTGTTGGAGTTGTTTTCCAACTGCTTCTAAGGTAAGGTTGGGCGGTTACCTTGCTTAACCAGCTGGTTGATGGCTTGTAGTAACTCCGTAGTGGATGGAGTACTTGTCGTTTCCATTGGGTGAACGATAGCCATCGAAGCTCCTTTAACACCTTGTATGGTGAGAGCCTCTTTTGGAGGAAAGACTGACTTGATGACGGCTCGTGTTAAGCTGCCAATGCTGTTCTAAAGTAGAAACATACCGAGAACAGTGGTCAGTCATTTTCTCAAAAAAACCAAGGAATAAAGAATAGAGCATATTCTCTTCCTACTAAATCGGCGTAGTACCAATCCTTTATGTATAAGAGATCAGCACTCTCGAAAGTAGCAAAATACCAGTCTCGAAACCATTTATTGACTGGTCTTCCGAACTCATCAGCCAGAAGAGTCCGAAGTGGGGCATACTTCACCAATTCTTCAGCCTTAATCATTAAAAGATTGGTGAGTAGCTTGCCTATTGTAGATAGGCTTGAAGTTTCCGTAGGAATCGGTGGCTAACCCTTCCATTTCGGGTTGCGGGGTTGTCTCGCTAGGGATAGATCCAGTTGATCTTCTCCCGGCAGTAATCAACGATATCTTTCGTCGTAAATTAGGTGCAAAGGTAATTTCTACATTACCATTTGCATCCTGGACGATTTGTTCTACCTCCCTGTTGTCTAGGGGCTGTGGAACAGTTGCTTCCGCCATCTGCCAAGTGGACGGAAGCTCGATCTCATCCCATCGGAGTGTCCTGAAGAGGAGCTCATGGGGCACCTGTAAGGAATTCCCTGGTAAGAAAATCAGGTAAAGAGTTAGCAGTTCCTGCAATATACTCAATATCGAAATCATAAACAGAGAGTTCGGATTGCCATCTGGCAAAAATCTGTTTAGAAACCAGATTTTGCACATCCTTGTGAATGATATGTTTACAGGCCTGGCAGTCAACCCGTAATGAAAGTGTTGATTGAGCAAATCGTCTTGAAATTTGGAAATGCACTTAATGATAGAAAGCATTTCTTTCTTGACGGTAGAATAGTTTTTCTTTGTGTAGGGTTCCAAAATCACGAGTAGTAACGGACTAACACTTCTTTGTTTTCATGTGTTTTCTGTTTCAGGATTCCTCCAAAGCCATGATCCGAAGCATCGGTTTCCACTATCTTGGATAACCGTGGATCAGCTAAGGCAAGGCAGGGTAGGCTTTTAACCTTTGCCTTTATAGTCTGGACAGCTATTGTATGAGCTGGAGTCCAGGGTGATGCTTTCTTCTTTAACCTGGCGTAAAGAAGAACAGTATCTGCAGCTAGATTTTTGTAATAATCTGCTACATAATTGAGAGCTCCCAAAAATCTTTGTAACTGTTTTGTATCAGTTAACTCATCGGGAAATTTGAAGCAAACTTCGATAGTTCGTTGAAACGGTGTGTGTGTGTGTCTTTGGGCTATGGTGTGCCCAAGAAACCTGATTCTGTTTGAAACAGTTTAGTCTTTGGTTCAGATAAGACTAAACCATTTTGCAAAATTAAAGTTTTAAAAATCTGAAGATGTTTAAAGTGCTGGTCAATCGCGGTGTGAAAAAACCAAAACATCATCGATATAAGAAATGATAAACTTCGGAGTAAAAGGAGAAAATATCATTCATAATATGCTGAAATTCAGAAGGGGCATTCTTAAGTCCGAAGGGCATAACTGTCCATTAAGTAATGTCCAAAAGGTACTACAAAAGCAGTTTTGTACCTATCTTCGGTTTTATCCGAATCGCCAAGAGCCAGATTTCAGATCGAACTTAGAGAATATTTCTGCTTGAACTAGTCGGTTTAGCAGATCTCTTTTGTTCGAATGGGATATCGCACTCCAATCGTAAGACACTATTGAGAGGTTTGTAATTAATTACTAACCTCGGTCTTCCTCTTTCCTTTCGGCATTGTTGTTGACGTAGAAGGCTGTACAACTCAAGGTGATTGAGAAGGTTTAATGAGTCCTTTGCTTAGGAGCTCATTAATTTCTTTTCGACACATAGCCAGATAGTCTGAGTTCATTTGGCGGGGGCGTGCCTTTGTCGGAATATCTTGTTCGAGAACTCAGGTTCATAGGGTAAAGAGACAATATGCTGTTTACGATGCCAGAATGCATTTGGCACATCGCTACATACATCTCTCAGTAATTCTTTCTGAAAGGTTTGTTTCCTTTCTAGAAAGGTAGGGGTTTTTAGAGCTACTTCTATTTGTTTAGAATGTAGATCTACCCTTAAAGAACAAAGGTATTGTTCCTTTTCCTGGAGCAGTTCAGAGGTAATACTGCTCAAGTCCCTTGACGTAGGGGCAGAGAGGAAAGCAAAATGGTAAGGCTCTCCAAGGTTGGTGGTGATAATAGCTTCCTTTGTCACTGAAAAAGGTAAAATGTTCAGTAAAAAAGGAGTGCCAAGAATTACTTTATTTGACAAATTCTTGACTACCACCATGGGAGTGTGAACGAACATTTGTCCGTTCATCTTGTTGCAGACGAAGAGTTCGTCTACTTTGCCTTTAATGGTTAAGGCATTTCCACAGGCTGAGTTAAGAGTTTCTGTGGAGGGTTGCAGAAAGTGTAAAGGTAAAACACCTTCGCGAATGCAATTTAGGTCTGCACCACTGTCTACTAGGGCAACTACGTTCCTGAGAACTGGTTTCCCTTGTATGAAAATAGAAATGAGTACATACCATTTTTGCTGGATGATGCTTTGTAGCATCTGATGGAGATATTGTTCAGTTGCCTTCTGAACTGGTATTATCTCTGGTTGAAGTTCTGGGTGAGAACTTTCTCCTTTGGGAGAGGACCGGCTGGAGAGACTGGTTGTTCCAATGCTTCGATGCGAAGAAGACAGCTGGTAGTAGGCTGCCTTTACTTTGCCTGTATCTCCTGTTTACACTCTTTGATTTCCTTTTGTAAATCAGGAGGAGTAGAGGATGCCGTTTGCTTCGTAGTCTTTTGTACAGAGCTGGCATGGTGTAATGATTATCACAGTACTTGGAGCTTTTCTGCCTTAGGCTCGGAGATCTTGTCTCAAGCAAGAATCGCTTGTCCTTCTGATCTGTTAACTTGGAAAATAGCTCAGACAGATCATCAGTAGAAAGCATGTTTAAAGAAGTAGTCATCCTAAACATTGCTTCTAATTGCTCTAGTTGGTCCTTGTCTTCGTTGTCCGAAGACATCGAGCAGATGATGAGTCGAGGACTCAATGAGTTCGAAGTTCTGTTCGACTCGGAAGAATGGTGTTCTTCTTCCTCTAGCATTTGTAGTACTAGGGCTTTCGACTGATCGTCGATTGCCAGTTCTTTGACCTTTGCTTTTGTCTTGCAAAACAGTCTTTGGCAAAGTGGCCTTGTCTGCCACATTTGTAGCAACTGGGCTTCGAGCCTGAAGCCCTGGGCTTTGCCGTAAAAGCCCTTTCTCTCGGAGTTTCGGCCAGCTTCTCTTTTGGCCGACGGCTTTTGGAAAAGGGAAGACGCCGCTTTCTCCCCCCCTGCGAAAAGGGCTTAGCTGGCCGTTTCGCAGCGCAAGTCCCGCAAGGAGTGGCGGGTACCGGGTCGAATGCAAATTGTTTGCAAAATTCGCCCAAAGTTTTGGCAGAGATGTGATCTTTCTTAAGCTGTTTCTTAAGGCGAAGATCATTGCACAAAGCTAAGCCTTGCTGTGTGCAAGCTGCCTGAAGGTGGCCGTAATGAAGAGCATTCCAGTTAACCTCTTCATTCGGGTTTTGCCTAAGGCCTTCTTTAACCTTGGTGGCAAACTGGGTTGGTAACCCTTCAATAAACCTTTGTTTCCAGTATGGGTTGGCCGCATCTGGTAAGGTCATAACCCTACTTCTGAACGTGGATATGTACCAATTCAGATCGGTCAGAGTTCTACACCTGATGTTGTGTAACAGGTACTTTGTAGTTTCTGTTTGCCGCGAGGGATCCCATGAGAAGTTGGATACTATGCTGACCAGTAAGGACATCACAGCATCGGAGATGGGTTTATCCTCTGAGTCAAGGAGAGGTGCTCCTGACGCGTCGGTTTTGACGGCATAGAGGATATGGTTACCGTAAGATTCATCGAGGTAATTGTACCACCATCCATATAAGTCAGCAGAGAGTCCTGCGACGATCTGATTGACCACTATGGGTTCGGTCATTCCTCTGGACCTGCACACATTCGAATAAATGAGCATTCGGTGTATAGTGTCCTGAACCTTCTTCGGGGTAGGATTATCTATGTTCCACTCAAAGATAACCTTAGCGTCGTAGCTGTTCGCGTAAACAAGAGGGTTTTCCTCGGTGTTCAAGTTGAAAGGTTGAGGTCGACTTGGAGAAACCCGACTATGTTCTTGTTTCATATGAACAGTTTGACTAGAAGAGGGAAGAGTCTGCTGATAGGTTTGTTTCTCAGGCAGAGTGTTTATCTGTCTGGAACCTATCTTCTCTAAAAACTTTTCGAGAAGGTCAGCAGTTCTGTCCTCAGGAAGCATCTCAAGCTTCATAGGTGGGTGTATCAAGGGAGACTTGATTACCTGTTTGAAAGAAGAAGTAGAAGCCTCAGAGTAGGTTGGCTTTGCAGCCTTCTGGGCTAACAACTGGTTAATCTTACCTTCCATTTGTTGGAGTTGTTTTCCAACTGCTTCTAAGGTAAGGTTGGCGAAGTTACCTTGCTTAACCAGCTGGTTGATGGCTTGTAGTAACTCCGTAGTGGATGGAGTACTTGTCGTTTCCACTGGGTGAACGATAGCCATCGAAGCTCCTTTAACACCTTGTATGGTGAGAGCCTCTTTTGGAGGAAAGACTGACTTGATGACGGCTCCTGTGTTAAGCTGCCAATGCTGTTCTAAAGTAGAAACATACTGAGAACAGTGGTCAGTCATTTTCTCAAAAAACCAAGGAATAAAGAATAGAGCATATTCTCTTCCTACTAAATCGGCGTAGTACCAATCCTTTATGTATAAGAGATCAGCACTCTCGAAAGTAGCAAAATACCAGTCTCGAAACCATTTATTGACTGGTCTTCCGAACTCATCAGCCAGAAGAGTCCGGTGGGGCATACTTCACCAATTCTTCAGCCTTAATCATTAAAAGATTGGTGAGTAGCTTGCCTATTGTAGATAGGCTGGAAGTTTCCGAAGGAATCGGTGGCTAACCCTTCCATTTCGGGTTGCGAGGTTGTCTCGCTAGGGATAGATCCAGTTGATCTTCTCCCGGCAGTAATCAACGGTATCTTTCGTCGTAAATTAGGTGCAAAGGTAATTTCTACATTACCATCTGCATCCTGGACGATCTGTTCTACCTCCCTGTTGTCTAGGGGCTGTGGAACAGTTGCTTCCGCCATCTGCCAAGTGGACGGAAACTCGATCTCATCCCATCGGAGTGTCCTAGGGATGGCCGTTTTGGTAGAGAGGATGTTTGACTCTACCAGGGTGGTCTTACCCTTCTCGGATGCTATCTTCACATGAGAAGCTAGGGTATTCAATACCCGATAATAGATCCGATAGACTATGGCAATAGTCTCTGATCCTGATCTGAACTCATAGTTATGGGTGATCAGGTTTAAACTCAGCGCTTTGAGTAAGTGGGGGTCTGTCATAGACAGCGCTAAGTCTGGATAGATGTTAAAGTAAACCGGGCCATTGGTAAGACTGGTTTCCATAACACCCATCAGCGAGTTTGCCCAGTTAAGGCATCTCGCGTCTCGTAGAGACATCATCAGAGAGGTGTTCAAGCCTTTGAGAGTAAGAGGCTTGAGCGCGATTTGTACACATCCTATGTGTAGGAATTTGTACTTCTCTCTGAAAGGTTGGATATCAGACTTTGAGAACAACTCTAGAGCCTGTTCCGTGTCTTCGACCGTAATGATCTGTTCTAGGGTCTTGACCAGGTGTGACCAGGCCAAAGTAAAGGACCCTAAGTCGTAGATGTGTTTCGATGGTACCTTTGGAAGAGACCATCGGGTAAGGTCACGTACGTCGACGGTGTATTCGTCGAGCGACGCATTCTTGCTGGTAGTTCCAGCAGAGGAAAACAGGGACCGTGGCATCGGAGCACCAAGAGCCGGCGAGAGTAGTCCGTAGAAGCTTTTAGTAGTTGATACTGCTACTATATCGGATACATAGAATTCTGAAAGCAGCTTTGATCTTATGCTATAAGATGTAGATGGAATTCTAGAAGTAAATAGGCAACAAAATATCCTCAGATACAATCAGTTTATAAATCAAGAAAACCCCGTTGGCAAGCCAACTCACTACCATCGCAGTAGCTTCAATAGCAGCCCAAAACCTCAGCCTTGCCTCACCTCGGGACTTACAGGGCTTACGAGCAACAAGGCTGCCAGGGTACTTACTAAATAAGTCCACGATCATCTTGATGCATAAACTAGCCATACCTTAAGGGTACATCATCACATATTTACGAACAGAATAACATCTATATAACATAGCATAGAGTACAAAGAAGCGAAGAGAATAACATGTATAGAATACAGTATTAATTCAACATACTAAAGCTTACTTACGAACTCTCTCTAGAGGCGGTTAGCCTCTCATGGCTCTGATACCAAATGTAAACGGATCAAAACAAAGCTCGCCGGAAAGTCCAAAACAACACAAGCTGAAGAATACTTCGAAGTTGTATTAAAAGAGTAAAGAAACTTACAAAAGAAAGCTTCAAGAGCGGAAGAGAAGAAAATACAAAAGAAGAGGAGTTAGAGCGTGTTTTACAAGTGAGGGGATGGTCTCCTTATATAGTTAAGAAGGTTAGACGGATCCCAAATTTTATACAATTGGTTGTAACCAAAGTGAAAACCATGGGCAATACCTCCGGTGGTTTTCGAAAACAAGGGGCTTAATAGGTGGAGAAAGTGATTCCTTCCTATCCGTAGTGATGTCATCGCCTCAAAAGTCTTTCAGTGAATAGTAGTTCACTGTTGAGGATAAGAACAAAGTGTCTTTTTGTCTTATCGGGTCATGTCAGTCGTTGAGATCATTCTTCCATTGGGTGGGACGACTTCATGGTGGGCAAGCAAGAAGTGGGCTTGCCAAGCTTTGCTTCGGGCCAATATTCTGTTGGACGAAGAGATATAGCTCCTTCATGTAATAACGGAGGGTAATCCCAGTGATTAATTACCTCCAAAGGATACGGATCCTCGTCCTCCGGTATACTGTCTATGATGTGAGCCCATTGAGGGAAATCGTGCCTGATTTCTCTCTTGGCTTGTCGGAGTTTGTATAAATACCTTTTGTCTTGGTATTTTTGCTCGAAAATATCTCGAGGTGGCGGTTTAGGCCTCCTGTTCATCTTCGTGAGCTTCTTCGGCTTCAGTCTCGCCGAGTCGAACACTTCCTTCTGACTCATCATCACCTGTAGTAGAGGCGGAAAGCACAGGTTGGTGAGACGGAAATGTTGTTGCAAAGAACTGTTGTATGATCTTTGCGCAGTGAGCAGCTGCTTCAGCTTCGGTGGCTGAGGGGAACTTGCGGAAATAGCGTTCACGAAGTTCCTTTGGATCAGTGCTGGAGATGTCTTCCACTTCGTCTGGTAGTGGCATTTTTCCCCAGTCCTCGAGGTCTGCCTTGATGGCTGTTACTGCGGCTTGGCAGATTTCTGTGGCATAGTAGTTGAGCCACCTCTGGACTTCATATGTTCGCCAGAGAGCAGGGATGTTCGTGTTGTCTGTATCAACTTCCCATTTTACCTGCCAAATCCATGGGATGCCGTAAGTGAGAAAGAATGTAGCCTCCATCTGTGTTGCATACAGATCGGAGCTTTTGGCTGTTCTGAGCTGGGGATGTAGACGACACCAGTCTCTGAACAGACATGTGAAGGGAGGTTGTGGAGCTTGCGGGTCGGTGAAGCTTCCACAGAAGATCATGATCTCCCCCCCCATCGAAGACCACCAGCGGAAGAACCAAGGTGGAATGGGCTGAGAGAGTAGGGCAGCCCTGGGCTGGAAGTAGTACGTATGGGTACGAGAGGGGTTGTTATACATAAATGGAAAAAAAAGAAAGCATCTATGTAGTCCCAATAAGTAGCTTGGTAGGTAGGTGAGATAGCAAAAGGAGTATTGGGGCTGGTAGGCCAATCAAAAAGGGTTGAGCAGGCGTTCGATCGTTACTTGTGTTCGTGACGATCTCGCCAAGAGGGCGTTTTGCACGGAGGTTTAACTTTCACGCTACCGTGACAGAAAGTATCTGTTGGTAGTAGTGAAGGGTTTTTCCCATGTGTTGGGGAAACAAATGTGACCCACCAAGGTTTGGTGTGCCGAAGCCAAGGGGGTTGATGGGCATTAAGTCCTTCGGGAAGAAATTGGACAAAATCCCTTTGTGGGTTTCGGTGCCCGGGGAAGGGTTCTTGCACCGCTTGAGAGTAAGTAGGAGGAGTGGCGGTAGTAGCCGCTTGACTCCTCTGAGTAAGTACTGGCTGGAGCTCTTCTGTAGTGCAGAAGGCTAGAGGTTTAGTAATGGTCGGGGGATTTGTATGCCCACTCGAACCAATAATAGTTTTGCCAGTGCGTGAAGCTTGGCTAAAAGTAGTTTGAGTATTTCTGGCGTGTCTACCAGAATTATTTTGCCACTGTTGTGGCATTGGGCCTTTTCCCTTTGCAGGGAAAGGAGGAGGACCGCCTCGGCCTCTTCCTCCTGAAGAGGAGCTCATGGGGCACCTGTAAGGAATTCCCTGGTAAGAAAATCAGGTAAAGAGTTAGCAGTTCCTGCAATATACTCAATATCGAAATCATAAACAGAGAGTTCGGATTGCCATCTGGCAAAAATCTGTTTAGAAACCAGATTTTGCACATCCTTGTGAATGATATGTTTACAGGCCTGGCAGTCAACCCAATAACGAAAGTGTTGATTGAGCAAATCGTCTTGAAATTTGGAAATGCACTTAATGATAGAAAGCATTTCTTTCTTTGACGGTAGAATAGTTTTGCTGTGTAGGGTTCCAAAATCCTGAGTAGTAACGGACTAACACTTCTTTGTTTTCATGTGTTTTCTGTTTCAGGATTCCTCCAAAGCCATGATCCGAAGCATCGGTTTCCACTATCTTGGATAACCGTGGATCAGCTAAGGCAAGGCAGGGTAGGCTTTTAACCTTTGCCTTTATAGTCTGGACAGCTATTGTATGAGCTGGAGTCCAGGGTGATGCTTTCTTCTTTAACCTGGCGTAAAGAAGAACAGTATCTGCAGCTAGATTTTTGTAATAATCTGCTACATAATTGAGAGCTCCCAAAAATCTTTGTAACTGTTTTGTATCAGTTAACTCATCGGGAAATTTCGAAGCAAACTCGATAGTTCGTTGAAACGGTGTGTGTGTGTGCTGGGCTATGGTGTGCCCAAGAAACCTGATTTCTGTTTGAAACAGTTTCGTCTTTGGTTCAGATAAGACTAAACCATTTTGCAAAATTAAAGTTTTTAAAATACGAAGATGTTTAAAGTGCTGGTCAATCGTGTGTGAAAAAACCAAAACATCATCGATATAAGAAATGATAAACTCGGAGTAAGGCGAGAAAATATCATTCATAATATGCTGAAATTCAGAAGGGGCATTCTTAAGTCCGAAGGGCATAACTGTCCATTCGTAATGTCCAAAAGGTACTACAAAAGCAGTTTTGTACCTATCTTCTGGTTTTATCTGAATCTGCCAGTAGCCAGATTTCAGATCGAACTTAGAGAATATTTCTGCTTGAACTAGTCGGTTTAGCAGATCTCTTTTGTTCGGAATGGGATATCGTACCCACTGTAAGACACTATTGAGAGGTTTGTAATTAATTACTAACCTCGGTCTTCCTCTTTCCTTCTCGGCATTGTTGTTGACGTAGAAGGCTGTACAACTCCAAGGTGATTGAGAAGGTTTAATGAGTCCTTTGCTTAGGAGCTCATTAATTTCTTTTTGACACATAGCCAGATAGTCTGAGTTCATTTGGCAGGGACGTGCCTTTGTCGGAATATCTTGTTCCGAGAACTCAGGTTCATAGGGTAAAGAGACAATATGCTGTTTACGATGCCAGAATGCATTTGGCACATCGCTACATACATCTCTCAGTAATTCTTTCTGAAAGGTTTGTTTCCTTTCTAGAAAGGTAGGGGTTTTTAGAGCTACTTCTATTTGTTTAGAATGTAGATCTACCCTTAAAGAACAAAGGTATTGTTCCTTTTCCTGGAGCAGTTCAGGAGGTAATCTTGCTCAAGTCCCTTGGACGAGGGGCAGAGAGGAAAGCAAAATGGTAAGGCTCTCAAGGTTGGTGGTGATAATAGCTTCCTTTGTCACTGAAAAAAGGTAAAATGTTCAAAAAAAGGAGTGCCAAGAATTACTTTATTTGACAAATTCTTGACTACCACCATGGGAGTGTGAACGAACATTTGTCCGTTCATCTTGTTGCAGACGAAGAGTTCGTCTACTTTGCCTTTAATGGTTAAGGCATTTCCACAGGCTGAGTTAAGAGTTTCTGTGGAGGGTTGCAGAAAGTGTAAAGGTAAAACACCTTCGCGAATGCAATTTAGGTCTGCACCACTGTCTACTAGGGCAACTACGTTCCTGAGAACTGGTTTCCCTTGTATGAAAACAGAAATGAGTACATACCATTTTTGCTGGATGATGCTTTGTAGCATCTGATGGAGATATTGTTCAGTTGCCTTCTGAACTGGTATTATCTCTGGTTGAAGTTCTGGGTGAGAACTTTCTCCTTTGGGAGAGGACCGAAGCTCTGGAGAGACTGGTTGTTCCAATGCTTCGATGCGAGAAGACAGCTGGTAGTAGGCTGCCTTTACTTCCTGTATCTCCTGTTTACACTCTTTGATTTCCTTTTGTAAATCAGGAGGAGTAGAGGATGCCGTTTGCTTCTGTAGTCTTTTGTACAGAGCTGGCATGGTGTAATGATTATCACAGTACTTGGAGCTTTCTGCCTTAGGCTCTCGGAGTACTGTCTCAAGCAGTAATTGCTTGTCCTTCTGATCTGTTAACCTGGAAAATAGCTCAGACAGATCATCAGTAGAAAGCATGTTTAAAGAAGTAGTCATCCTAAACATTGCTTCTAATTGCTCTAGTTGGTCACTGTCTTCGTTGTCTGAAGACATCAGAGCAGATGAGTCAGAGGACTCAATGAGTTCGAAGTTCCTGTTCTGACTCATAAGAATGGTGTTCTTCTTCCTCTAGCATTTGTAGTACTAGGGCTTTCGACCGATCGTCGATTGCCAGTTCTTTGACCTTTGCTTTTGTCTTGCAAAACAGTCTTTGGCAAAGTGGCCTTGTCCGCCACATTTGTAGCAACGGGCTTCGAGCACGAAGCCCCGGGCTTTTTGCCGTAAAAGCCCTTTCTCTCGGAGTTTCGCCAGCTTCTCTTTTGGCCGACGGCTTTTGGAAAAGGGAAGACGCCGCTTTCTCCCCCGCGAAAAGGGCTTAGCTGGCCGTTTAGCGAGCATAAGTCCCATAAGGAGTGGCGGGTACCGGTCGAATGCAAATTGTTTGCAAAATTACGCCCAAAGTTTTGGCAGAGATGTGATCTTTCTTAAGCTGTTTCTTAAAGGCGAAGATCATTGCACAAAGCTAAGCCTTGCTGTGTGCAAGCTGCCTGAAGGTGGCCGTAATGAAGAGCATTCCAGTTAACCTCTTCATTCGGGTTTTGCCTAAGGCCTTCTTTAACCTTGGTGGCAAACCGGGTTGGTAACCCTTCAATAAACCTTTGTTTCCAGTATGGGTTGGCGCGATCTGGTAAGGTCATAACCCTACTTCTGAACGTGGATATGTACCAATTCAGATCGGTCGAGTTCTACACCTGATGTTGTGTAACAGGTACTTTGTAGTTTCTGTTTGCCGCGAGGGATCCCATGAGAAGTTGGATACTATGCTGACCAGTAAGGACATCACAGCATCGGAGATGGGTTTATCCTCTGAGTCAAGGAGAGGTGCTCCTGACGCGTCGGTTTTGACGGCATAGAGGATATGGTTACCGTAAGATTCATCGAGGTAATTGTACCACCATCCATATAAGTCAGCAGAGAGTCCTGCGACGATCTGATTGACCACTATGGGTTCGGTCATTCCTCTGGACCTGCACACATTCGAATAAATGAGCATTCGGTGTATAGTGTCCTGAACCTTCTTCGGGGTAGGATTATCTATGTTCCACTCAAAGATAACCTTAGCGTCGTAGCTGTTCGCGTAAACAAGAGGGTTTTCCTCGGTGTTCAAGTTGAAAGGTTGAGGTCGACTTGGAGAAACCCGACTATGTTCTTGTTTCATATGAACAGTTTGACTAGAAGAGGGAAGAGTCTGCTGATAGGTTTGTTTCTCAGGCAGAGTGTTTATCTGTCGGAACCTATCTTCTAAAAACTTTTCGAGAAGGTCAGCAGTTCTGTCCTCGGGAAGCATCTCAAGCTTCATAGGTGGGTGTATCAAGGAGACTTGATTACCTGTTTGAAAGAAGAAGTAGAAGCCTCAGAGTAGGTTGGCTTTGCAGCCTTCTGGGCTAACAACTGGTTAATCTTACCTTCCATTTGTTGGAGTTGTTTTCCAACTGCTTCTAAGGTAAGGTTGGCGAAGTTACCTTGCTTAACCAGCTGGTTGATGGCTTGTAGTAACTCCGTAGTGGATGGAGTACTTGTCGTTTCCACTGGGTGAACGATAGCCATCGAAGCTCCTTTAACACCTTGTATGGTGAGAGCCTCTTTTGGAGGAAAGACTGACTTGATGACGGCTCCTGTGTTAAGCTGCCAATGCTGTTCTAAAGTAGAAACATACTGAGAACAGTGGTCAGTCATTTTCTCAAAAAACCAAGGAATAAAGAATAGAGCATATTCTCTTCCTACTAAATCGGCGTAGTACCAATCCTTTATGTATAAGAGATCAGCACTCTCGAAAGTAGCAAAATACCAGTCTCGAAACCATTTATTGACTGGTCTTCCGAACTCATCAGCCAGAAGAGTCCGAAGTGGGGCATACTTCACCAATTCTTCAGCCTTAATCATTAAAAGATTGGTGAGTAGCTTGCCTATTGTAGATAGGCTGGAAGTTTCCGAAGGAATCGGTGGCTAACCCTTCCATTTCGGGTTGCGAGGTTGTCTCGCTAGGGATAGATCCAGTTGATCTTCTCCCGGCAGTAATCAACGGTATCTTTCGTCGTAAATTAGGTGCAAAGGTAATTTCTACATTACCATCTGCATCCTGGACGATCTGTTCTACCTCCCTGTTGTCTAGGGGCTGTGGAACAGTTACTTCCGCCATCTGCCAAGTGGACGGAAACTCGATCTCATCCCATCGGAGTGTCCTAGGGATGGCCGTTTTGGTAGAGAGGATGTTTGACTCTACCAGGGTGGTCTTACCCTTCTCGGATGCTATCTTCACATGAGAAGCTAGGGTATTCAATACCCGATAATAGATCCGATAGACTATGGCAATAGTCTCTGATCCTGATCTGAACTCATAGTTATGGGTGATCAGGTTTAAACTCAGCGCTTTGAGTAAGTGGGGGTCTGTCATAGACAGCGCTAAGTCTGGATAGATGTTAAAGTAAACCGGGCCATTGGTAAGACTGGTTTCCATAACACCCATCAGCGAGTTTGCCCAGTTAAGGCATCTCGCGTCTCGTAGAGACATCATCAGAGAGGTGTTCAAGCCTTTGAGAGTAAGAGGCTTGGAGCGATTTGTACACATCCTATGTGTAGGAATTTGTACTTCTCTGAAAGGTTGGATATCAGACTCTGAGAACAACTCTAGAGCCTGTTCCGTGTCTTCTAACCGTAATGATCTGTTCTAGGGTCTTGACCAGGTGTGACCAGGCCAAAGTAAAGGACCCTAAGTCGTAGATGTGTTTCGATGGTACCTTTGGAAGAGACCATCGGGTAAGGTCACGTACGTCGACGGTGTATTCGTCGAGCGACGCATTCTTGCTGGTAGTTCCAGCAGAGGAAAACAGGGACCGTGGCATCGGAGCACCAAGAGCCGGCGAGAGTAGTCCGTAGAAGCTTTTAGTAGTTGATACTGCTACTATATCGGATACATAGAATTCTGAAAGCAGCTTTGATCTTATGCTATAAGATGTAGATGGAATTCTAGAAGTAAATAGGCAACAAAATATCCTCAGATACAATCAGTTTATAAATCAAGAAAACCCCGTTGGCAAGCCAACTCACTACCATCGCAGTAGCTTCAATAGCAGCCCAAAACCTCAGCCTTGCCTCACCTCGGGACTTACAGGGCTTACGAGCAACAAGGCTGCCGTGGTACTTACTAAATAAGTCCACGATCATCTTGATGCATAAACTAGCCATACCTTAAGGGTACATCATCACATATTTACTTAACAGAATAACATCTATATAACATAGCATAGAGTACAAAGAAGTTTAAGAGAATAACATGTATAGAATACAGTATTAATTCAACATACTAAAGCTTACTTACGAACTCTCTCTAGAGGCGGTTAGCCTCTCATGGCTCTGATACCAAATGTAAACGGATCAAAACAAAGCTCGCCGAAGAAGTCCAAAATTCAACACAAGCTGAAGAATACTTCGAAGTTGTATTAAAAGAGTAAAAGAAACTTACAAAAGAAAGCTTCAAGAGCGGAAGAGAAGAAAATACAAAAGAAGAGGAGTTAGAGCGTGTTTTACAAGTGAGGGGATGGTCTCCTTTTATAGTTAAGAAGGTTAGACCGGATCCCAAATTTTATACAATTGGTTGTAACCAAAGTGAAAACCATGGGCAATACCTCCAGTGGTTTTCGAAAACAAGGGGCGAATAGGTGGAGAAAGTGATTCCTTCCTATTCGTAGTGATGTCATCGCCTCAAAAGTCTTTCAGTGAATAGTAGTTCACTGTTGAGGATAAGAACAAAGTGTCTTTTGTCTTATCGGGTCATGTCAGTCGTTGAGATCATTCTTCCATTGGGTGGACGACTTCATGGTGGGCAAGCAAGAAGTGGGCTTGCCAAGCTTTGGCTTCGGGCCAATATTCTGTTGACGAAGAGATAGCTCCTTCATGTAATCTGGAGGGTAATCCCAGTGATTAATTACCTCCAAAGGATACGGATCCTCGTCCTCCGGTATATCTTGTCTATGATGTGAGCCCATTGAGGGAAATCGTGCCTGATTTCTCTCTTGGCTTGTCGGAGTTTGTATAAATACCTTTTGTCTTGGTATTTTTGCTCAAAAAATATCTCGAGGTGGCGGTTTAGGCCTCTGTTTTAGGCCTCCTGTTCATCTTCGTGAGCTTCTGTTTCGGCTTCAGTCTCGCCGAGTCGAACACTTCCTTCTGACTCATCATCACCTGTAGTAGAGGCTGAAAGCACAGGTTGGTGAGACGGAAATGTTGTTGCAAAGAACTGTTGTATGATCTTTGCGCAGTGAGCAGCTGCTTCAGCTTCGGTGGCTGAGGGGAACTTGCGGAAATAGCGTTCACGAAGTTCCTTTGGATCAGTGCTGGAGATGTCTTCCACTTCGTCTGGTAGTGGCATTTTTCCCCAGTCCTCGAGGTCTGCCTTGATGGCTGTTACTGCGGCTTGGCAGATTTCTGTGGCATAGTAGTTGAGCCACCTCTGGACTTCATATGTTCGCCAGAGAGCAGGGATGTTCGTGTTGTCTGTATCAACTTCCCATTTTACCTGCCAAATCCATGGGATGTCGTAAGTGAGAAAGAATGTAGCCTCCATCTGTGTTGCATACAGATCGGAGCTTTTGGCTGTTCTGAGCTGGGGATGTAGACGACACCAGTCTCTGAACAGACATGTGAAGGGAGGTTGTGGAGCTTGAGGGTCGGTGAAGCTTCCACAGAAGATCATGATCTCCCCCCCCATCGAAGACCACCAGCGGAAGAACCAAGGTGGAATGGGCTGAGAGAGTAGGGCAGCCCTGGGCTGGAAGTAGTACGTATGGGTACGAGAGGGGTTGTTATACATAAATGGAAAAAAGAAAGCATCTATGTAGTCCCAATAAGTAGCTTGGTAGGTAGGTGAGATAGCAAAAGGAGTATTGGGGCTGGTAGGCCAATCAAAAGGGTTGAGCAGGCGTTCGATCGTTACTTGTGTTCGTACGATCTCGCCAAGTAGGCGTTTTGCCTGGAGGTTTAACTTTCACGCTACCCGTGACAGAAAGTATCTGTTGGTAGTAGTGAAGGGTTTTTCCCATGTGTTGGGGAAACAAATGTGACCCGCCCAAGGTTTGGTGTGCCGAAGCCAAGGGGTTGATGGGCATTAAGTCCTTCGGGAAGAAATTGGACAAAATCCCCTTGGGTTTTCGGTGCCGGGAAGGGGTTCTTGCACCGCTTGAGAGTAAGTAGGAGGAGTGGCGGTAGTAGCCGCTTGACTCCCTCGAGAGTAATCTTGGCTGGAGCTCTTCTGTAGTGCAGAAGGCTAGAGGTTTAGTAATGGTCGGGGGATTTGTATGCCCACTCGAACCAATAATAGTTTTGCCAGTGCGTGAAGCTTGGCTAAAAGTAGTTTGAGTATTTCTGGCGTGTCTACCAGAATTATTTTGCCACTGTTGTGGCATTGGGCCTTTTCCCTTTGCAGGGAAAGGAGGAGGACCGCCTCGGCCTCTTCCTCCTGAAGAGGAGCTCATGGGGCACCTGTAAGGAATTCCCTGGTAAGAAAATCAGGTAAAGAGTTAGCAGTTCCTGCAATATACTCAATATCGAAATCATAAACAGAGAGTTCGGATTGCCATCTGGCAAAAATCTGTTTAGAAACCAGATTTTGCACATCCTTGTGAATGATATGTTTACAGGCCTGGCAGTCAACCCGTAACAGAAAGTGTTGATTGAGCAAATCGTCTTGAAATTTGGAAATGCACTTAATGATAGAAAGCATTTCTTTCTTGACGGTAGAATAGTTTTGTTGTGTAGGGTTCCAAAATCCTGAGTAGTAACGGACTAGCACTTCTTTGTTTTCATGTGTTTTCTGTTTCAGGATTCCTCCAAAGCCATGATCCGAAGCATCGGTTTCCACTATCTTGGATAACCGTGGATCAGCTAAGGCAAGGCAGGGTAGGCTTTTAACCTTTGCCTTTATAGTCTGGACAGTTATTGTATGAGCTGGAGTGCAGGGTGATGCTTTCTTCTTTAACCTGGCGTAAAGAAGAACAGTATCTGCAGCTAGATTTTTGTAATAATCTGCTACATAATTGAGAGCTCCCAAAAATCTTTGTAACTGTTTTGTATCAGTTAACTCATCGGGAAATTTCGAAGCAAACTCGATAGTTCGTTGAAACGGTGTGTGTGTGTGTTGGGCTATGGTGTGCCCAAGAAACCTGATTTCTGTTTGAAACAGTTTCGTCTTTGGTTCAGATAAGACTAAACCATTTTGCAAAATTAAAGTTTTGAAAATACGAAGATGTTTAAAGTGCTGGTCAATCGTGTGTTAAAAAACCAAAACATTATCGATATAAGAAATGATAAACTCGGAGTAAAGAAAATATCATTCATAATATGCTGAAATTCAGAAGGGGCATTCTTAAGTCCGAAGGGCATAACTGTCCATTAAGTAATGTCCAAAAGGTACTACAAAAAGCAGTTTTGTACCTATCTTCTGGTTTTATCCGAACCGCCAAGAGCCAGATTTCAGATCGAACTTAGAGAATATTTCTGCTTGAACTAGTCGGTTTAGCAGATCTCTTTTGTTCGAATGGGATATCGCACTCTAATTGTAAGACACTATTGAGAGGTTTGTAATTAATTACTAACCTCGGTCTTCTTCCTCTTTCCTTCGGCATTGTTGTTGACGTAGAAGGCTGTACAACTCAAGGTGATTGAGAAGGTTTAATGAGTCCTTTGCTTAGGAGCTCATTAATTTCTTTTCGACACATAGCCAGATAGTCTGAGTTCATTTGGCGGGGGCGTGCCTTTGTCGGAATATCTTGTTTCGAGAACTCAGGTTCATAGGGTAAAGAGACAATATGCTTTTTTTACGATGCCGAATGCATTTGGCACATCGCTACATACATCTCTCAGTAATTCTTTCTGAAAGGTTTGTTTCCTTTCTAGAAAGGTAGGGGTTTTTAGAGCTACTTCTATTTGTTTAGAATGTAGATCTACCCTTAAAGAACAAAGGTATTGTTCCTTTTCCTGGAGCAGTTCAGAGGTAATACTGCTCAAGTCCCTTGACGTAGGGGCAGAGAGGAAAGCAAAATGGTAAGGCTCTCCAAGGTTGGTGGTGATAATAGCTTCCTTTGTCACTGAAAAAGGTAAAATGTTCAGTAAAAAAGGAGTGCCAAGAATTACTTTATTTGACAAATTCTTGACTACCACCATGGGAGTGTGAACGAACATTTGTCCGTTCATCTTGTTGCAGACGAAGAGTTCGTCTACTTTGCCTTTAATGGTTAAGGCATTTCCACAGGCTGAGTTAAGAGTTTCTGTGGAGGGTTGCAGAAAGTGTAAAGGTAAAACACCTTCGCGAATGCAATTTAGGTCTGCACCACTGTCTACTAGGGCAACTACGTTCCTGAGAACTGGTTTCCCTTGTATGAAAACAGAAATGAGTACATACCATTTTTGCTGGATGATGCTTTGTAGCATCTGATGGAGATATTGTTCAGTTGCCTTCTGAACTGGTATTATCTCTGGTTGAAGTTCTGGGTGAGAACTTTCTCCTTTGGGAGAGGACCGAAGCGCTGGAGAGACTGGTTGTTCCAATGCTTCGATGCGAGAAGACAGCTGGTAGTAGGCTGCCTTTACTTCCTGTATCTCCTGTTTACACTCTTTGATTTCCTTTTGTAAATCAGGAGGAGTAGAGGATGCCGTTTGCTTCTGTAGTCTTTTGTACAGAGCTGGCATGGTGTAATGATTATCACAGTACTTGGAGCTTTCTGCCTTAGGCTCTCGGAGTACTGTCTCAAGCAGTAACTGCTTGTCCTTCTGATCTGTTAACCTGGAAAATAGCTCAGACAGATCATCAGTAGAAAGCATGTTTAAAGAAGTAGTCATCCTAAACATTGCTTCTAATTGCTCTAGTTGGTCCTTGTCTTCGTTGTCGAAGACATCAGAGCGAATGAGTCGAGGACTCAATGAGTTCGAGTTCTGTTCGACTTCGGAAGAATGGTGTTCTTCTTCCTCTAGCATTTGTAGTACTAGGGCTTTCGACTGATCGTCGATTGCCGGTTCTTTGACCTTTTGCTTTTGTCTTGCAAAACAGTCTTTGGCAAAGTGGCCTTGTGCGCCACATTTGTAGCAACCGGGCTTCGAGCCTGAAGCCACGGGCATTGCCGTAAAAGCCCTTTCTCTCGGAGTTTCGCCAGCTTCTCTTTTGGCCGACGGCTTTTGGAAAAGGGGGAAGACGCTTTCTCCCCCCCGCGAAATGGGCTTAGCTGGCCGTTTTGTTAAGCATAAAGTCCCGCAAGGAGTGGCGGGTACCGGGTCGAATGCAAATTGTTTGCAAAATTAAGCCCAAAGTTTTGGCAGAGATGTGATCTTTCTTAAGCTGTTTCTTAAGGCGAAGATCATTGCACAAAGCTAAGCCTTGCTGTGTGCAAGCTGCCTGAAGGTGGCCGTAATGAAGAGCATTCCAGTTAACCTCTTCATTCGGGTTTTGCCTAAGGCCTTCTTTAACCTTGGTGGCAAACCGGGTTGGTAACCCTTCAATAAACCTTTGTTTCCGGTATGGGTTGGCCGCGATCCGGTAAGGTCATAACCCTACTTCTGAGCGTGGATATGTACCAATTCAGATCGGTCGAGTTCTACACCTGATGTTGTGTAACAGGTACTTTGTAGTTTCGCGTTTGCCGCGAGGGATCCCATGAGAAGTTGGATACTATGCTGACCAGTAAGGACATCACAGCATCGGAGATGGGTTTATCCTCTGAGTCAAGGAGAGGTGCTCCTGACGCGTCGGTTTTGACGGCATAGAGGATATGGTTACCGTAAGATTCATCGAGGTAATTGTACCACCATCCATATAAGTCAGCAGAGAGTCCTGCGACGATCTGATTGACCACTATGGGTTCGGTCATTCCTCTGGACCTGCACACATTCGAATAAATGAGCATTCGATGTATAGTGTCCTGAACCTTCTTCGGGGTAGGATTATCTATGTTCCACTCAAAGATAACCTTAGCGTCGTAGCTGTTCGCGTAAACAAGAGGGTTTTCCTCGGTGTTCAAGTTGAAAGGTTGAGGTCGACTTGGAGAAACCCGACTATGTTCTTGTTTCATATGAACAGTTTGACTAGAAGAGGGAAGAGTCTGCTGATAGGTTTGTTTCTCAGGCAGAGTGTTTATCTGTCTGGAACCTATCTTCTCTAAAAACTTTTCGAGAAGGTCAGCAGTTCTGTCCTCAGGAAGCATCTCAAGCTTCATAGGTGGGTGTATCAAGGGAGACTTGATTACCTGTTTGAAAGAAGAAGTAGAAGCCTCGAGTAGGTTGGCTTTGCAGCCTTCTACGGGCTAACAACTGGTTAATCTTACCTTCCATTTGTTGGAGTTGTTTTCCAACTGCTTCTAAGGTAAGGTTGGCGAAGTTACCTTGCTTAACCAGCTGGTTGATGGCTTGTAGTAACTCCGTAGTGGATGGAGTACTTGTCGTTTCCACTTGGGTGAGCGATAGCCATCGAAGCTCCTTTAACACCTTGTATGGTGAGAGCCTCTTTTGGAGGAAAGACTGACTTGATGACGGCTCCTGTGTTAAGCTGCCAATGCTGTTCTAAAGTAGAAACATACTGAGAACAGTGGTCAGTCATTTTCTCAAAAAACCAAGGAATAAAGAATAGAGCATATTCTCTTCCTACTAAATCGGCGTAGTACCAATCCTTTATGTATAAGAGATCAGCACTCTCGAAAGTAGCAAAATACCAGTCTCGAAACCATTTATTGACTGGTCTTCCGAACTCATCAGCCAGAAGAGTCCGAAGTGGGGCATACTTCACCAATTCTTCAGCCTTAATCATTAAAAGATTGGTGAGTAGCTTGCCTATTGTAGATAGGCTGGAAGTTTCCGAAGGAATCGGTGGCTAACCCTTCCATTTCGGGTTGCGAGGTTGTCTCGCTAGGGATAGATCCAGTTGATCTTCTCCCGGCAGTAATCAACGGTATCTTTCGTCGTAAATTAGGTGCAAAGGTAATTTCTACATTACCATCTGCATCCTGGACGATCTGTTCTACCTCCCTGTTGTCTAGGGGCTGTGGAACAGTTGCTTCCGCCATCTGCCAAGTGGACGGAAACTCGATCTCATCCCATCGGAGTGTCCTAGGGATGGCGTTTTGGTAGAGAGGATGTTTGACTCTACCAGGGTGGTCTTACCCTTCTCGGATGCTATCTTCACATGAGAAGCTAGGGTATTCAATACCCGATAATAGATCCGATAGACTATGGCAATAGTCTCTCGATCCTGATCTGAACTCATAGTTATGGGTGATCAGGTTTAAACTCAGCTTTGAGTAAGTGGGGGTCTGTCATAGACAGCTAAGTCTGGATAGATGTTAAAGTAAACCGGGCCATTGGTAAGACTGGTTTCCATAACACCCATCAGCGAGTTTGCCCAGTTAAGGCATCTCGCGTCTCGTGAGAGACATCATCAGAGAGAGGTGTTCAAGCCTTTGAGAGTAAGAGGCTTGAGCGCGATTTTGTACACATCCTATGTGTAGGAATTTGTACTTCTCTCACGAAAGGTTGGATATCAGACTCTGAGAACAACTCTAGAGCCTGTTCGTGTCTTCGACCGTAATGGTCTGTTCTAGGGTCTTGACCAGGTGTGACCAGGCCAAAGTAAAGGACCCTAAGTCGTAGATGTGTTTCGATGGTACCTTTGGAAGAGACCATCGGGTAAGGTCCGGTCCGCGACGCCGACGGTGTATTCGTCGGCGACGCATTCTTGCTGGTAGTTCCAGCAGAGAGGAAAACAGGGACCGTGGCATCGGAGCACCAAGAGCCGGCGCGAGTAGTCCGTAGAAGCTTTTAGTAGTTGATCTTTGCTACTATATCGGATACATAGAATTCTGAAAGCAGCTTTGATCTTATGCTATAAGATGTAGATGGAATTCTAGAAGTAAATAGGCAACAAAATATCCTCAGATACAATCAGTTTATAAATCAAGAAAACCCCGTTGGCAAGCCAACTCACTACCATCGCAGTAGCTTCAATAGCAGCCCAAAACCTCAGCCTTGCCTCACCTCGGGACTTACTTGGGGCTTTACGAGCAACAAGGCTGCCGTGGTACTTACTAAATAAGTCCACGATCATCTTGATGCATAAACTAGCCATACCTTAAGGGTACATCATCACATATTTACTTAACAGAATAACATCTATATAACATAGCATAGAGTACAAAGAAGTTAAGAGAATAACATGTATAGAATACAGTATTAATTCAACATACTAAAGCTTACTTACTTAACTCTCTAGAGGCGGTTAGCCTCTCATGGCTCGATACCAAATGTAAACGGATCAAAACAAAGCTCGCCGGAAAGTCCAAAACAACACAAGCTGAAGAATACTTCGAAGTTGTATTAAAAAGAGTAAAGAAACTTACAAAAGAAAGCTTCAAGAGCGGAAGAGAAGAAAATACAAAAGAAGAGGAGTTAGAGCGTGTTTTACAAGTGAGGGGATGGTCTCCTTTTATAGTTAAGAAGGTTAGACCGGATCCCAAATTTTATACAATTGGTTGTAACCAAAGTGAAAACCATGGGAAATACCTCCAGTGGTTTTCGAAAACAAGGGGCAAATAGGTGGAGAAAGTGATTCCTTCCTATCCGTAGTGATGTCATCGCCTCAAAAGTCTTTCAGTGAATAGTAGTTCACTGTTGAGGATAAGAACAAAGTGTCTTTTGTCTTATCGGGTCATGTCAGTCGTTGAGATCATTCTTCCATTGGGTGGACTACTTCATGGTGGGCAAGCAAGAAGTGGGCTTGCCAAGCTTTGGCTCGGGCCAATATTCTGTTGACGAAGAGATAGCGCTCCTTCATGTAATACGGAGGGTAATCCCAGTGATTAATTACCTCCAAAGGATACGGATCCTCGTCCTCCGGTATACTGTCTATGATGTGAGCCCATTGAGGGAAATCGTGCCTGATTTCTCTCTTGGCTTGTCGGAGTTTGTATAAATACCTTTTGTCTTGGTATTTTTGCTCAAAAATATCTCGAGGTGGCGGTTTAGGCCTCCTGTTCATCTTCGTGAGCTTCTTCGGCTTTAGTCTCGCCGAGTCGAACACTTCCTTCTGACTCATCATCACCTGTAGTAGAGGCGGAAAGCACAGGTTGGTGAGACGGAAATGTTGTTGCAAAGAACTGTTGTATGATCTTTGCGCAGTGAGCAGCTGCTTCAGCTTCGGTGGCTGAGGGGAACTTGCGGAAATAGCGTTCACGAAGTTCCTTTGGATCAGTGCTGGAGATGTCTTCCACTTCGTCTGGTAGTGGCATTTTTCCCCAGTCCTCGAGGTCTGCCTTGATGGCTGTTACTGCGGCTTGGCAGATTTCTGTGGCATAGTAGTTGAGCCACCTCTGGACTTCATATGTTCGCCAGAGAGCAGGGATGTTCGTGTTGTCTGTATCAACTTCCCATTTTACCTGCCAAATCCATGGGATGCCGTAAGTGAGAAAGAATGTAGCCTCCATCTGTGTTGCATACAGATCGGAGCTTTTGGCTGTTCTGAGCTGGGGATGTAGACGACACCAGTCTCTGAACAGACATGTGAAGGGAGGTTGTGGAGCTTGCGGGTCGGTGAAGCTTCCACAGAAGATCATGATCTCCCCCCCCATCGAAGACCACCAGCGGAAGAACCAAGGTGGAATGGGCTGAGAGAGTAGGGCAGCCCGGGCTGGAAGTGAAATGCGATATGGGTACGAGAGGGGTTGTTATACATAAATGGAAAAAAGAAAGCATCTATGTAGTCCCAATAAGTAGCTTGGTAGGTAGGTGAGATAGCAAAAGGAGTATTGGGGCTGGTAGGCCAATCAAAAGGGTTGAGCAGGCGTTCGATCGTTACTTGTGTTCGTACGATCTCGCCAGTAGGCGTTTTGCTTGGAGGTTTAACTTTCACGCTACCTGTGACAGAAAGTATCTGTTGGTAGTAGTGAAGGGTTTTTCCCATGTGTTGGGGAAACAAATGTGACCCGCCCAAGGTTTGGTGTGCCAGAAGCCAAGGGGGTTGATGGGCATTAAGTCCTTCGGGAAGAAATTGGACAAAATCCCTTGTGGGTTTCCGGTGCCAAGGAAGGGGTTCTTGCACCGCTTGAGAGTAAGTAGGAGGAGTGGCGGTAGTAGCCGCTTGACTCCCTCTGAGTAAATCTTGGCTGGAGCTCTTACGTAGTGCAGAAGGCTAGAGGTTTAGTAATGGTCGGGGATTTGTATGCCCACTCGAACCAATAATAGTTTTGCCGGTCGTGAAGCTTGGCTAAAAGTAGTTTGAGTATTTCTGGCGTGTCTACCAGAATTATTTTGCCTTGTTGTGGCATTGGGCCTTTTCCCTTTGCGGGGGAAAGGAGGAGGACCGCGCCGGCCTCTTCCTCCTGAAGAGGAGCTCATGGGGCACCTGTAAGGAATTCCCTGGTAAGAAAATCAGGTAAAGAGTTAGCAGTTCCTGCAATATACTCAATATCGAAATCATAAACAGAGAGTTGGATTGCCATCCGGCAAAAATCTGTTTAGAAACCAGATTTTGCACATCCTTGTGAATGATATGTTTACAGGCCTGGCAGTCAACCCGTAGAGAAAGTGTTGATTGAGCAAATCGTCTTGAAATTTGGAAATGCACTTAATGATAGAAAGCATTTCTTTCTTGACGGTAGAATAGTTTTGCTGTGTAGGGTTCCAAAATCCTGAGTAGTAACGGACTAACACTTCTTTGTTTTCAAGTGTTTTCTGTTTCAGGATTCCTCCAAAGCCATGATCCGAAGCATCGGTTTCCACTATCTTGGATAACCGTGGATCAGCTAAGGCAAGGCAGGGTAGGCTTTTAACCTTTGCCATTATAGTCCGGACAGCTATTGTATGAGCTGGAGTCCAGGGTGATGCTTTCTTCTTTTAACTGGCGTAAAGAAGAACAAGTATCCTCTGACTAGATTTTTGTAATAATCTGCTACATAATTGAGAGCTCCCAAAAATCTTTGTAACTGTTTTGTATCAGTTAACTCATCGGGAAATTTCGAAGCAAACTCGATAGTTCGTTGAAACGGTGTGTGTGTGTGTTGGGCTATGGTGTGCCCAAGAAACCTGATTTCTGTTTGAAACAGTTTCATCTTTGGTTCAGATAAGACTAAACCATTTTGCAAAATTAAAGTTTTGAAAATACGAAGATGTTTAAAGTGCTGGTCAATCGTGTGTGAAAAAACCAAAACATCATCGATATAAGAAATGATAAACTCGGAGTAAGGCGAGAAAATATCATTCATAATATGCTGAAATTCAGAAGGGGCATTCTTAAGTCCGAAGGGCATAACTGTCCATTCGTAATGTCCAAAAGGTACTACAAAAGCAGTTTTGTACCTATCTTCTGGTTTTATCTGAATCTGCCAGTAGCCAGATTTCAGATCGAACTTAGAGAATATTTCTGCTTGAACTAGTCGGTTTAGCAGATCTCTTTTGTTCGGAATGGGATATCGTACCCATTGTAAGACACTATTGAGAGGTTTGTAATTAATTACTAACCTCGGTCTTCCTCTTTCCTTCTCGGCATTGTTGTTGACGTAGAAGGCTGTACAACTCCAAGGTGATTGAGAAGGTTTAATGAGTCCTTTGCTTAGGAGCTCATTAATTTCTTTCTGACACATAGCCAGATAGTCTGAGTTCATTTGGCGGGGGCGTGCCTTTGTCGGAATATCTTGTTCGAGAACTCAGGTTCATAGGGTAAAGAGACAATATGCTGTTTTACGATGCCGAATGCATTTGGCACATCGCTACATACATCTCTCAGTAATTCTTTCTGAAAGGTTTGTTTCCTTTCTAGAAAGGTAGGGGTTTTAGAGCTACTTCTATTTGTTTAGAATGTAGATCTACCCTTAAAGAACAAAGGTATTGTTCCTTTTCCTGGAGCAGTTCAGAGGTATCTTGCGCCAAGTCCCTTGACGTAGGGGCAGAGAGGAAAGCAAAATGGTAAGGCTCTCCAAGGTTGGTGGTGATAATAGCTTCCTTTGTCACTGAAAAAGGTAAAATGTTCAGTAAAAAAGGAGTGCCAAGAATTACTTTATTTGACAAATTCTTGACTACCACCATGGGAGTGTGAACGAACATTTGTCCGTTCATCTTGTTGTTGCGCACTAAGAGTTCGTCTACTTTGCCTTTAATGGTTAAGGCATTTCCACAGGCTGAGTTAAGAGTTTTGTGGAGGGTTGCAGAAAGTGTAAAGGTAAAACACCTTCGCTGAATGCAATTTAGGTCTGCACCACATTGTCTACTAGGGCAACTACGTCCCCGAGAACTGGTTTCCCTTGTATGAAAACAGAAATGAGTACATACCATTTTTTGCTGGATGATGCTTTGTAGCATCTGATGGAGATATTGTTCAGTTGCCTTCTGAACTGGTATTATCTCTGGTTGAAGTTCTGGGTGAGAACTTTCTCCTTTGGGAGAGGACCCAAGCTATTTGGAGAGACTGGTTGTTCCAATGCTTCGATGCGAGAAGACAGCTGGTAGTAGGCTGCCTTTACTTCCTGTATCTCCTGTTTACACTCTTTGATTTCCTTTTGTAAATCAGGAGGAGTAGAGGATGCCGTTTGCTTCGTAGTCTTTTGTACAGAGCTGGCATGGTGTAATGATTATCCACAGATTACTTGGAGCTTTACGCCTTAGGCTCTCGGAGTACTGTCTCAAGCAGTAATTGCTTGTCCTTCTGATCTGTTAACCTGGAAAATAGCTCAGACAGATCATCAGTAGAAAGCATGTTTAAAGAAGTAGTCATCCTAAACATTGCTTCTAATTGCTCTAGTTGGTCACTGTCTTCGTTGTCTGAAGACATCAGAGCAGATGAGTCAGAGGACTCAATGAGTTCGAGTTCCTGTTCTGACTCAGAAGAATGGTGTTCTTCTTCCTCTAGCATTTGTAGTACTAGGGCTTTCGACTGATCGTCGATTGCCAGTTCTTTGACCTTTTGCTTTTGTCTTGCAAAACAGTCTTTGGCAAAGTGGCCTTGTCTGCCACATTTGTAGCAACTGGGCTTCGAGCCTGAAGCCCTGGGCATTGCCGTAAAAGCCCTTTCTCTCGGAGTTTCGGCCAGCTTCTCTTTTGGCCGACGGCTTTTGGAAAAGGGAAGACGCCGCTTTCTCCCCCCCTGCGAAATGGGCTTAGCTGGCCGTTTCGCAGCGCAAGTCCCGCAAGGAGTGGCGGGTACCGGGTCGAATGCAAATTGTTTGCAAAATTCGCCCAAAGTTTTGGCAGAGATGTGATCTTTCTTAAGCTGTTTCTTAAAGGCGAAGATCATTGCACAAAGCTAAGCCTTGCTGTGTGCAAGCTGCCTGAAGGTGGCCGTAATGAAGAGCATTCCAGTTAACCTCTTCATTCGGGTTTTGCCTAAGGCCTTCTTTAACCTTGGTGGCAAACTGGGTTGGTAACCCTTCAATAAACCTTTGTTTCCAGTATGGGTTGGCCGCATCTGGTAAGGTCATAACCCTACTTCTGAACGTGGATATGTACCAATTCAGATCGGTCAGAGTTCTACACCTGATGTTGTGTAACAGGTACTTTGTAGTTTCTGTTTGCCGCGAGGGATCCCATGAGAAGTTGGATACTATGCTGACCAGTAAGGACATCACAGCATCGGAGATGGGTTTATCCTCTGAGTCAAGGAGAGGTGCTCCTGACGCGTCGGTTTTGACGGCATAGAGGATATGGTTACGGTAAGATTCATCGAGGTAATTGTACCACCATCCATATAAGTCACCAGAGAGTCCTGCGACGATCTGATTGACCACTATGGGTTCGGTCATTCCTCTGGACCTGCACACATTCGAATAAATGAGCATTCGGTGTATAGTGTCCTGAACCTTCTTCGGGGTAGGATTATCTATGTTCCACTCATAGATAACCTTAGCGTCGTAGTTGTTCGCGTAAACAAGAGGGTTTTCCTCGGTGTTCAAGTCGAAAGGTTGTGGTCGACTTGGAGAAACCCGACTATGTTCTTGTTTCATATGAACAGTTTGACTAGAAGAGGGAAGAGTCTGCTGATAGGTTTGTTTCTCGGGAAGAGTGTTTATGCATCGGAACCTATCTTCTCTAAAAACTTTTCGAGAAGGTCAGCAGTTCTGTCCTCGAGGAAGCATCTCAAGCTTCATAGGTGGGTGTATCAAGGGAGACTTGATTACCTGTTTGAAAGAAGAAGTAGAAGCCTCAGAGTAGGTTGGCTTTGCAGCCTTCTACGGGCTAACAACTGGTTAATCTTACCTTCCATTTGTTGGAGTTGTTTTCCAACCGCTTCTAAGGTAAGGTTGGCGGTTACCTTGCTTAACCAGCTGGTTGATGGCTTGTAGTAACTCCGTAGTGGATGGAGTACTTGTCGTTTCCACTGGGTGAACGATAGCCATCGAAGCTCCTTTAACACCTTGTATGGTGAGAGCCTCTTTTGGAGGAAAGACTGACTTGATGGCGGCTCGTGTTAAGCTGCCAATGCTGTTCTAAAGTAGAAACATACTGAGAACAGTGGTCAGTCATTTTCTCAAAAAACCAAGGAATAAAGAATAGAGCATATTCTCTTCCTACTAAATCGGCGTAGTACCAATCCTTTATGTATAAGAGATCAGCACTCTCGAAAGTAGCAAAATACCAGTCTCGAAACCATTTATTGACTGGTCTTCCGAACTCATCAGCCAGAAGAGTCCGAAGTGGGGCATACTTCACCAATTCTTCAGCCTTAATCATTAAAAGATTGGTGAGTAGCTTGCCTATTGTAGATAGGCTGGAAGTTTCGAAGGAATCGGTGGCTAACCCTTCCATTTCGGGTTGCGAGGTTGTCTCACTAGGGATAGATCCAGTTGATCTTCTCCGGCAGTAATCAACGGTATCTTTCGTCAGTAAATTAGGTGCAAAGGTAATTTCTACATTACCATGCATCTGGACGATCTGTTCTACCTCCCTGTTGTCTAGGGGCTGTGGAGCATTTGCTTCCCCATCTGCCAAGTGGGCGGAGCTTCGATCTCATCCCATCGGAGTGTCCTAGGGATGGCGTTTTGGTAGAGAGGATGTTTGACTCTACCAGGGTGGTCTTACCCTTCTCGGATGCTATCTTCACATGAGAAGCTAGGGTATTCAATACCCGATAATAGATCCGATAGACTATGGCAATAGTCTCTGATCCTGATCTGAACTCATAGTTATGGGTGATCAGGTTTAAACTCAGCGCTTTGAGTAAGTGGGGGTCTGTCATAGACAGCGCTAAGTCTGGATAGATGTTAAAGTAAACCGGGCCATTGGTAAGACTGGTTTCCATAACACCCATCAGCGAGTTTGCCCAGTTAAGGCATCTCGCGTCTCGTAGAGACATCATCAGAGAGGTGTTCAAGCCTTTGAGAGTAAGAGGCTTGAGCGCGATTTGTACACATCCTATGTGTAGGAATTTGTACTTCTCTCTGAAAGGTTGGATATCAGACTCTGAGAACAACTCTAGAGCCTGTTCCGTGTCTTCGACCGTAATGGTCTGTTCTAGGGTCTTGACCAGGTGTGACCAGGCCAAAGTAAAGGACCCTAAGTCGTAGATGTGTTTCGATGGTACCTTTGGAAGAGACCATCGGGTAAGGTCCGTCGACGCCGACGGTGTATTCGTCGGCGGACGATTCTTGCTGGTAGTTCCAAAGAGAGGAAAACAGGGACCGTGGCATCGGAGCACCAAGAGCCGGCGAGAGTAGTCCGTAGAAGCTTTTAGTAGTTGATCTTTGCTACTATATCGGATACATAGAATTCTGAAAGCAGCTTTGATCTTATGCTATAAGATGTAGATGGAATTCGGGAAGTAAATAGGCAACAAAATATCCTCAGATACAATCAGTTTATAAATCAAGAAAACCCCGTTGGCAAGCCAACTCACTACCATCGCAGTAGCTTCAATAGCAGCCCAAAACCTCAGCCTTGCCTCACCTCGGGACTTACAGGGCTTACGAGCAACAAGGCTGCCAGGGTACTTACTAAATAAGTCCACGATCATCTTGATGCATAAACTAGCCATACCTTAAGGGTACATCATCACATATTTACGAACAGAATAACATCTATATAACATAGCATAGAGTACAAAGAAGCGAAGAGAATAACATGTATAGAATACAGTATTAATTCAACATACTAAAGCTTACTTACGAACTCTCTCTAGAGGCGGTTAGCCTCTCATGGCTCTGATACCAAATGTAAACGGATCAAAACAAAGCTCGCCGGAAAGTCCAAAACAACACAAGCTGAAGAATACTTCGAAGTTGTATTAAAAAGAGTAAAGAAACTTACAAAAGAAAGCTTCAAGAGCGGAAGAGAAGAAAATACAAAAGAAGAGGAGTTAGAGCGTGTTTTACAAGTGAGGGGATGGTCTCCTTTTATAGTTAAGAAGGTTAGACCGGATCCCAAATTTTATACAATTGGTTGTAACCAAAGTGAAAACCATGGGCAATACCTCCAGTGGTTTTCGAAAACAAGGGGCGAATAGGTGGAGAAAGTGATTCCTTCCTATCCGTAGTGATGTCATCGCCTCAAAAGTCTTTCAGTGAATAGTTGTTCAATGTTGAGGATAAGAACAAAGTGTCTTTTGTCTTATCGGGTCATGTCAGTCGTTGAGATCATTCTTCCATTGGGTGGACGACTTCATGGTGGGCAAGCAAGAAGTGGGCTTGCCAAGCTTTGGCTCGGGCCAATATTCTGTTGACGAAGAGATAGCGCTCCTTCATGTAATACGGAGGGTAATCCCAGTGATTAATTACCTCCAAAGGATACGGATCCTCGCCCTCCCGGTATCTTGTCTATGATGTGAGCCCATTGAGGGAAATCGTGCCTGATTTCTCTCTTGGCTTGTCGGAGTTTGTATAAATACCTTTTGTCATGGTATTTTTGCTCGAAAAATATCTCGAGGTGGCGGTTTAGGCCTCCTGTTCATCTTCGTGAGCTTCTTCGGCTTTAGTCTCGCCCGAGTCGAACACTTCCTTCTTCGACTCATCATCACCTGTAGTAGAGGCGGAAAGCACAGGTTGGTGAGGCGGAAATGTTGTTGCAAAGAACTGTTGTATGATCTTTTGGCGCAGGTGAGCAGCTGCTTCAGCCCGTGGGTGGCGAGGGGAACTTGCGGAAATAGCGTTCCGAAGTTCCTTTGGATCAGTGCTGGAGATGTCTTCCACTTCGCCCGGTAGTGGCATTTTTCCCCAGTCCCTCGAGGTCTGCCTTGATGGCTGTTACTGCGGCTTGGCAGATTTACGTGGCATAGTAGTTGAGCCACCTCACGGACTTCATATGTTCGCCGAGAGAGCAGGGATGTTCGTGTTGTGCGTATCAACTTCCCATTTTACCCGCCAAATCCATGGGATGCCGTAAGTGAGAAAGAATGTAGCCTCCATCTGTGTTGCATACAGATCGGAGCTTTTGGCTGTTCTGAGCTGGGGATGTAGACGACACCAGTCTCTGAACAGACATGTGAAGGGAGGTTGTGGAGCTTGCGGGTCGGTGAAGCTTCCACAGAAGATCATGATCTCCCCCCCCATCGAAGACCACCAGCGGAAGAACCAAGGTGGAATGGGCTGAGAGAGTAGGGCAGCCCGGGGCTGAAAGTAGTACGTATGGGTACGAGAGGGGTTGTTATACATAAATGCAAAAAAGAAAGCATCTATGTAGTCCCAATAAGTAGCTTGGTAGGTAGGTGAGATAGCAAAAGGAGTATTGGGGCTGGTAGGCCAATCAAAAGGGTTGAGCAGGCGTTCGATCGTTACTTGTGTTCGTACGATCTCGCCAGTAGGCGTTTTGCCTGGAGGTTTAACTTTCACGCTACCTGTGACAGAAAGTATCTGTTGGTAGTAGTGAAGGGTTTTTCCCATGTGTTGGGGAAACAAATGTGACCCGCCCAAGGTTTGGTGTGCCGAAGCCAAGGGGTTGATGGGCATTAAGTCCTTCGGGAAGAAATTGGACAAAAATCCCTTGCGGGTTTCCGGTGCCAGGGGAAGGGGTTCTTGCACCGCTTGAGAGTAAGTAGGAGGAGTGGCGGTAGTAGCCGCTTGACTCCCCTCGAGTAAGTATCTTGCCTGGAGCTCTTACGTAGTGCAGAAGGCTAGAGGTTTAGTAATGGTCGGGGATTTGTATGCCCACTCGAACCAATAAAAGTTTTGCCGGTCGTGAAGCTTGGCTAAAAGTAGTTTGAGTATTTCTGGCGTGTCTACCAGAATTATTTTGCCACTTGTTGTGGCATTGGGCCTTTTCCTTTTGGGGGAAAGGAGGAGGACCGCCTCGGCCTCTTTCCTGAAGAAGAGGAGCTCATGGGGCACCTGTAAGGAATTCCCTGGTAAGAAAATCAGGTAAAGAGTTAGCAGTTCCTGCAATATACTCAATATCGAAATCATAAACGAGAGAGTTCGGATTGCCATCGGCAAAAATCTGTTTAGAAACCAGATTTTGCACATCCTTGTGAATGATATGTTTACAGGCCTGGCAGTCAACCCGTAATGTAGAAAGTGTTGATTGAGCAAATCGTCTTGAAATTTGGAAATGCACTTAATGATAGAAAGCATTTCTTTCTTGACGGTAGAATAGTTTTGCTGTGTAGGGTTCCAAAATCCTGAGTAGTAACGGACTAACACTTCTTTGTTTTCAAGTGTTTTCTGTTTCAGGATTCCTCCAAAGCCATGATCCGAAGCATCGGTTTCCACTATCTTGGATAACCATGGATCAGCTAAGGCAAGGCAGGGTAGGCTTTTAACCTTTGCCTTTATAGTCTGGACAGCTATTGTATGAGCTGGAGTCGGGGTGATGCTTTCTTCTTTAACTGGCGTAAAGAAGAACAATTATCTGCGCACTAGATTTTGTAATAATCTGCTACATAATTGAGAGCTCCCAAAAATCTTTGTAACTGTTTTGTATCGGTTAACTCATCGGAAATTTGAAGCAAACTTCGATAGTTCGTTGAAACGGTGTGTGTTATATCTTTGGGCTATGGTGTGCCCAAGAAACCTGATTTCTGTTTGAAACAGTTTTCGTCTTTGGTTTGAGATAAGACTAAACCATTTTGCAAAATTAAAGTTTTGAAAAATCTGAAGATGTTTAAAGTGCTGGTCAATCGTGTGTGAAAAAACCAAAACATCATCGATATAAGAAATGATAAACTTCGGAGTAAGGCGAGAAAATATCATTCATAATATGCTGAAATTCAGAAGGGGCATTCTTAAGTCCGAAGGGCATAACTGTCCATTAAGTAATGTCCAAAAGGTACTACAAAAGCAGTTTTGTACCTATCTTCTGGTTTTATCCGAATCGCCAAGAGTAGCAGATTTCAGATCGAACTTAGAGAATATTTCTGCTTGAACTAGTCGGTTTAGCAGATCTCTTTTGTTCGAATGGGATATCGCATCCAATCGTGAAGACACTATTGAGAGGTTTGTAATTAATTACTAACCTCGGTCTTCCTCTTTCCTTCTCGGCATTGTTGTTGGCGTAGAAGGCTGTACAACTCAAGGTGATTGAGAAGGTTTAATGAGTCCTTTGCTTAGGAGCTCATTAATTTCTTTTTTCGACACATAGCCAGATAGTCTGAGTTCATTTGGCGGGGACGTGCCTTTGTCGGAATATCTTGTTCGAGAACTCAGGTTCATAGGGTAAAGAGACAATATCTTTGTTTTACGATGCCAGAATGCATTTGGCACATCGCTACATACATCTCTCAGTAATTCTTTCTGAAAGGTTTGTTTCCTTTCTAGAAAGGTAGGGGTTTTAGAGCTACTTCTATTTGTTTAGAATGTAGATCTACCCTTAAAGAACAAAGGTATTGTTCCTTTTTCTGGAGCAGATTCAGAGGTAATATCTTGCTCAAGTCCCTTGACGAGGGGCAGAGAGGAAAGCAAAATGGTAAGGCTCTCCAAGGTTGGTGGTGATAATACCTTCCTTTGTCACTAAAAAAGGTAAAATGTTCAGTAAAAAAGGAGTGCCAAGAATTACTTTATTTGACAAATTCTTGACTACCACCATGGGAGTGTGAACGAACATTTGTCCGTTCATCTTGCTGCAGACGAAGAGTTCGTCTACTTTGCCTTTAATGGTTAAGGCATTTCCACAGGCTGAGTTAAGAGTTTCTGTGGAGGGTTGCAGAAAGTGTAAAGGTAAAACACCTTCGCGAATGCAATTTAGGTCTGCACCACTGTCTACTAGGGCAACTACGTTCCTGAGAACTGGTTTCCCTTGTATGAAAACAGAAATGAGTACATACCATTTTTGCTGGATGATGCTTTGTAGCATCTAATGGAGATATTGTTCAGTTGCCTTCTGAACTGGTATTATCTCTGGTTGAAGTTCTGGGTGAGAACTTTCTCCTTTGGGAGAGGACCGGCGCTGGAGAGACCTGGTTGTTCCAATGCTTCGATCGAAGAAGACGGTGGTAGTAGGCTGCCTTTACTTCTGTATCTCCTGTTTACACTCTTTGATTTCCTTTTGTAAATCGGGGAGGAGTAGAGGATGCCGTTTGCTTCTGTAGTCTTTTTGTACAGAGCTGGCATGGTGTAATGATTATCACGGTGCTTGGAGCTTTCTGCCTTAGGCTCTCGAGTCTTGTCTCAAGCGATAGCTTGCTTGTCGCCGATCTGTTAACCTGGAAACCGATTCGGCGCCCTCAACCCGCCCGGTCGGCGCCCTCAACCCCCCAGGCGCGCACTCAACCGCCCGTTCGGCGCCCTCAACCCGCCCCGGTCGCCCTCAACCGCCCGGTCGCGCCCTCACCGCCCGGTCGGCGCCCTCAACCCGCCCGGTCGGCGCCCTCAGCCGCCCGGTCGCGCCCTCAACCCGCCCGGTCGGCCCTCAACAGCCCGGTCGCCCTCAGCGCCCGGTCGGCGCCCTCGCGCCCTCAAGCTGGCGGCGATTAAGCGCCCTCATGCCCTCTTGGCGGCGATTGGCACCCCTCGCCCTCAGCCCGTCGCCCTCGGCGCCCTCAGCCCTCAATTCGGCTTTAACCGGGCGCGGTCGCGCTCAACCCGGCGGCGATTGGTTTTCATAACCCGGCTAGCGGTCGGCCCTCAGCGGCGGTCGGGTTCCTCAACCGGCGGCGATTCAATCAAGCGCGCGCGTTATCATCCGGCGGCGGGTGGCCCTCACGCCCAGCGGTTGCCCTCAGCGGCGGCGGGGCGGCCCTCAACCGGCGCGGTCGCGCCCTCAACCGGCGCGGTCGCGCCCTCAACCCGGCGGCGCGGCCCCTCAACCGGCGGCGGTTACAAGGCCCTTAACCGGCAGCGGTGGCGCTTTATCAACCCGGCGGCGATTAAACCCTCAGCCCGGCGGTCGGCGTACCTCAACCCGGCGGTGATTATCAACTGGTTAATTAAGGATTGGCGTTCAACCCGGCGATTACAAGCCCTTAACTGGCGGTCGCCCTCAACCGGCAGGCGATTCCGGCCTCTCCGCCATTGCGATTACGCCCTCAACTAATGGGCGGTGGCGCCCTCAGCCTTGAACGGTTCGCGCCCTCAACCGCCGCGGTCGGCGCCCTCAAGCCGCCCTATGGTCGCCCTCAGCCGCCCGATTTCGGCCTCACAGCGGTCAGCCCTCGGCCGCCCCGATTGACGCCCTCAACCGCCCGGCGGTCGGCCCTCAACCGCCGGTCAGCCCTCAACCCATAGCGATTCGGCCCTCAGCAGCCCGGTCGGCCCTCAACCAGCCCGCCCTCCGCCCTCATCCGGCAACCGCCGCCCGGTCGGCCCTGGCCTTTGTCGGCCCTCAACCCAGCCCGATTATGGCCCTCATCCGCCCGGTCAGCCCTCAACCCCCGGTCGGCCCTCAACCCGCCCGGTCGGCCCTCAGCGCCCGTTCGGCCCTCAACCGCCCGGTCGGCGCCCTCAACCCGCCCGATTCGGCCCTCAACCGCCGATCGGGCCCTCAACCCCCCCGGTCGGCGGCCTCAAGCCCATTTTTCGGCCCTCAACCATTTGCGATTCGGCCCTATTAGCCCGGCGTGATTAAACCATCAGCGGCCGGCGTTATCGGCCCTCAGCAGCCCGATTAGCGCCCTCAAGCCCGGTCGGCCCTCAGCAGCCCCGGTCGGCCCTCAACCGCCCGATTCGGCCCTCAACCGCCCGATTCGGCCCTCAACCCGCCCGGTTGAGCCCTCAGCCGCCCATTTCGGCCCTCAACCCGTTTTCGCGCCCTTCTGGTTTTATCCGGCGGCCCTCAACAGCCTGATTCGGCCCTCAACCGCCCCGATCAGCCCTCAACCGCCCGGTCTTAGCCCTCAACGGTCATTTCCCGATTCGCCCCTCAATTTATGGTCGGCCCTCAATTATATTCGGCCCTCAGCAGGTAATCAGCCCTCAACCGCCCCGGTTCGGCCCTCATTATCCGCCCGGTATAGCCCTTTTACATGGTTTCGCGCCCTCAACCGCCCGGTCGGGCCCTCAGCCGCAGATTTCTTGCCCTCTACCGCCCCGGTCGCGCCCTCTACCACCCCGGTCGCGCCCTCAACCGCCCCGGTCGGGCCCTCAACCGCCCCGGTCGCGCCCTCAACCGCCCCGGTCGCGCCCTCGCCCCGCCCGGTCGGCGCCCTCAACCGCCCGGTCGGCGCCCTCAGCCCCGCCCCGGTCGCCCTGAACCGCCCGGTCGGCGCCCTCAACCGCCCCGGTCGCGCCCTCAACCGCCCCGGTCGAGCCCTCAACCGCCCCGGTCGCGCCCTCAACCGCCCCGGTCGCGCCCTCAACCGCCCCGGTCGAGCCCTCAACCGCCCCGGTCGCGCCCTCAACCGCCCCGGTCGCGCCCTCAACCGACCGCGTTGGCTTTCATGACCGTTAGGTCGTTGGACATTTTTCCTCATTAATTTGAATATTCTTGCATTTAAATGGCGCGGGCGCACCATTCTTCCTTTTGACCTCTTTTGTTCATTTTTCTTCTGTTTTTGCTCCAAATCCTGTTTTTCTTCTTTCATTGGGTACCTGAGGCATAAAAAATAAAACTGAGTCATATTTGTTGATTTTGTGCTCGGAATTGACTCATAATTAAGTTTTTCAATCGATATCTATGCCCAAAGATAGTGTTTTTTAGACACTTATCACTTTGTAAATTTTTGTTCGAAATTTTGATCCGTTCAACTTATTGAGATGCCTTTGCCATCATTATGTGCTTCTTCTTTCTTTTTCTTGTCCACCTTTTATCATGTGGAAACTTCATCCCGTCAATCGGAGTTGTTTAGGCATCGTTTGTTATATACGAAACTTTTCGTAGAATCGATCCATGACTCGGTTCCGGAAAGGAGTTTCGTTGTCCATCACGATGTACCAAGGTACGCCTTATCGGTAAATGACTTGTGTTCGGATGAAGCCAACTACGGTAACGGCCTGGACTTCTCGAAGTGCTACAGCTTCGGCCCATTTGGATAAGTAATCAGTTGCGGCAAGAATGTATTGCCGATCGGAGTTTGATTTGAGAGTGATGGGACCAATTATGTCCAATCCCCATGCTTCAAGCAGCTAGGATGCAACTGTCGGGTGGAGCGGTTCCGGTGGCTGGTGGGTATAGTCAGCGTGGAGCTGACAGGCCTTGCAAGCTCGTGCTAGCTCAATGGCATCTTGGAGCATGGACGGCTAGTAATATCCAAGCCGTTTAACTTGCATGTGCAGCTTTGGACCGGCTTCATGCGCGCCACAGATTCTTGTATGGGTTTCCTTTTGCACTTGTCGCCCTTCTTCTTTGGACAAGCACCAGAGGAGAAATCCCTCATATGACCTTCTGTATGGTACGTCATTGACAAAGACGTACCTTGGAGCCGTCCGGCCGATGAGGACCCATTCCCTCATATCTGCCGAAAGCGTGCTATGTCGGAGGAAATTACATATTGGTTCATGCCAACCTGTTGCTTTACTTTCGTGGATTGAGATGGGGAGGGATTCTTCCTCTTCTTCCATCTTTTCTTCAGCTTCCTCTTCGATTGGAAGAGGGACTAGAGGGACTACCCACCTCTCGCCGATGGGAACATGACTTGGCCGGTTGTCAAGTTGTGCCAGGCTAGCTGCGATCCCAGCTAGAACGTCGGTAGGTCCGTTCCTGGTGCGCAATAAGTAGTGGAGTGAAGTTTGCGAAATTTTGGCCAAGAGGTCGCCGACGTACTTCCAGTATGGCACCAGTTTTACTTTCTTGACCTCAAACTCTCTTGTGATTTGTTTGATCATGAGTGTTGAGTCGTTGTAGACTTTGAGTTGGGGTGTCTCCATTTCGACCGCCATGCCGAGGCCAAGGAGGAGTGCTTGATATTATGCTGCGTTGTTTGAGTAGTTTTGGGTAAGAACGAATGAGTACGGAAGCATGTCGCCTTTTGGCGAGACGAAGAGGACTCCTGCTCCGGCTCCATTTCTCTTGGCAGCCTCGTCGAAGTACATGTTCCAAGGAGAAAGTATTTTGACAAGGAAAATTTCTTTGTCAGTAAATTCCTCAGTCAACTCTTATTCTGTGGTCACTAGATGATCGACAAGAAAGTTCGCCAGGGCTTGGTCTTTGATGGCCCTCTGTGGTATGAAATTTATTTTGAAATTAGAGAGCAGGAGTGCCCATTTTGCCAATCGGCTAGAGAGGATCGGCCGCGACATGATGTACTTGAGCGGGTCGGCGCGAGAGATTAAATTTGTTGAGTGCGCTAGAAGATAGTACCTTAGTTTCTTAACTGCGAAGATGAGCGCCAAGCAAATCTTCTCGATAGGCGTGTAGTTGAGTTCAGCGCCTACCAAGCTTCAACTTAGGTAATACAATGACCGCTCTTTGTTGTTCTGATCGTTTTGAGCCAGCAGAGCTCCCACCGAGTTCTCCTGGGTGGTGATGTAGAGCAACAACGGTTTGCAGACGACTGGAGCGACGAACACTGGAGCTTTCATGAGGTACGTCTTTATGCTGTTAAAAGCATTTTGGCATACGAGGTCCCATTCAAAAGGCACGTCCTTCTTCATTAACTGGCTGAATGGTTGACATCGATCGACCAAGTTTGAGATGAAGCGCCGAATATAGGCCAAATGACCAAGAAAACTTTTGAGTTCCGAGATGTTTCTCGGCTCCGACATATTTTGAATCGCATAAATCTTGGTTTGATCGATTTCGATCCCTCAGTGCTGTACGACAAACCCAAGGAATTTGACGGAGGTAACACCAAAGGCGCATTTCAACAGATTCAATTTAATTGAAACAGCCGGAGTTTCTCGAACACAGCTCTGAGGTCAAGGAGATGATCAGCTCACTCCTTTGTTTTGACCACCAGATCATCGACGTAGCACTCAATGTGTTTGTAGATGAAGTCGTCGAAGATATGCTGCATAGCTCTTTGGTATGTTGTAGATGCATTTTTGAGACCGAAAGACATAACTTTGTAGCAAAATATGCCTTTGGACATACGAAACGTTGTAAGCTCCTCGTCCCTTGGGTCCATGAGGATTTGATTATATCCTGACAACCCGTCCATGAAGGAGAGCGCCTTGTGACTGGTTGTTGCATCTAACAGGAGTTGGGTGATCGGCAACGGGAAGTCATCTTTTGGGCAGGCCTTGTTCAGGTCATGGAAATCGACACAAACCCGAATTTGGCCGCTATTCTTTTTTACAGGCACGATTTTGGCGATTCGGGAAGGATATTATCCTTCCCGAATGGAGTTGGCTGAAATCAGCTTGTCGACTTCTTTCTCGATCTCTGGGACGAGCTCGGGTCGAAAGCGCCTCTGTGTTTGCTTGGCCAGCCAGACTGAGGGGTGAACTCCAAGCTTATGTGCGTCCACTTTGGGATCAAGACCTGGCATCTTGGTGTAGTTCCAATAAAACACGTTGTGGTATTCTTGGAGCAGAGAGATGTATTCGGCTGCTTCTCCCTCGGCTAATCAAGCACTGAGGAAGGTTGGCCTCGAGTCTTTTTTTGTGCTCAGGTTGATTTTATTTAATTCGTCCATCGTAGCTTGTCCTCCCTCTTCGAACGCGGCTGGAGCATCCTTTAGGATGAACTCGTCGTCGCCTTGTTCATCATCGCCGGTGATCGAGATATGGTTTACGGCCACAACTTCTTCGGTGAGTTCACAAACTTTAGCAAGGGCGACTTTTGTGTATATGAGCACCGGAGCTCTGTTTTCGTTTGGTGAGCATTGATCGATGAACACTTGATGGACATCGGCCGACTGCCCAGTGATTCGGATGGGCTGTTCTTTTTGATAACCGAGGCCGTGTCATCTTGGTGGAAGGCGACCTTCCTCGCTCAGCTTGTCTTGCACCGAAGTGAGAACTGGGATAGCTATGAGCGGCATCCCGTGCAGTTGCTGTTTTGTGAAATTGCCCCCTACCTTGGCCTGCAACCAATAGGCGTTTGAAACAAAGCCATCGGTCATCTGGGTAGTTGGCAGCCGTTCTGGGCTAGGGTATTTCTTGACAATACTTCGTTCTTCAAGCTTAGGCAATGGTAGAGTAGCTCGTTGTTGTGTGTCTAGCAAGTGCACTTGGCCACCAAGTAATATAGACTCAAAAATCCAGATATCGATCCCACAGAGACCTTGATGAGAACCTAGTGTAAGCAAATATTTTTATGATGATTGAGGTAAACAATTTTGGGTTTTTGAAAACTAAAAATAAAAATAGAATTTAAAACTAATGAACCAGATGACTAAACCTTATGGAGATGAGACGTTGGGGAAAAGTGTCAATCCCTCCTAGTTATTAAAATGCAAAGTTCTAATTTTATAGCTCAAGTACCTTTACCTTGACTTAGCTTTTGAAAACCTGGTTACCCATATACAGGAAGTAACTTTTACCTATTCTTTTCTGGAAACATTCAAATCATAAGTGCATAAATATAAAAGCTTGAAGTTTAACTCTCTCTTGTTCATAACAAGAGTTATAAAGAGTCACATCGCTTCCACTAGTCTCCATCAAGATCCGGAACGATCTAGTTAGAAAAACGAGTTGTTTTAGAAAACAAAGAATCAAACAACTGACCCAAATCTCTACTGAATTTTAACTTCTCTATTCGAACCTCGTTAAACTTCATAAATCAATTCAGATTAGAAATAAACAATGAACTCAGATTCTAAAACAAAGGCAAAGTACTATATTGCTATAAACTTCAAAACTTAAACATATCACAACTAGGAGTTCATGACTTCCCCAGCAGAGAGAATACTCCATGCTAATAGTATAAAAACACAAAAAGGATTCAATTACAGATATGGTAATCAAAATAAACTAAGTACAGAAACCCCCATGAAGGACTGCCTTTAGCTTCACTTGTGCCTTGGCAGGAATCTCCACCTCTTCTCTCCCAACTGCCAAGAGGTCGTGCAAGAATCCCTCTGGACTTTTTCTCCTCTCAAAACTAATTAAAAGAATGACAAAAACAACTCCCAAAAACTCTATTTAGGCGAACTGGATTAAAAAACGCGATTCAAAACTCATCTTTTGAACCTCTATTTATAGGTATTCTGCTGTCCAGGCCTCGTAATGTGGTCCCTGTCCAGGGGTTGAAATCATGCTTTTGTGACCTCAGAATTCTATAAAATTACACTTGAACTTTCCTTACATAGTCCTTAACTTGTGCACGAAATTTTTAGTAATTCTGAGTTGGGAAACTTGAGATATGCTGCTGAAAAGTTGGATTGGTTCTTGTGCCAATTTCAGCACTGGGTCCCCCACTTTAAAAATTTAAAACTCCAAAAGGATGACATGTGTTGATCTGATTTTTCGTAATATGATTCTCAATACTCTCAGGAGTCTGTGTTCCAAATTTTGAATCAATAGGGAGACGAAATCTCCATATATGACTTCTTCAAAATCAGATTGTAGTTTCCTTCTTTAGCAGTTTCCTAACCAGCATTGAACTTCACCTCTTTGAGCATTCAAACTTCTTTGGATTCCCATCAATTTCCTCTACAGACGTCATGGACACCTTCCTTATGTACTTAGGACTCAACCTCCCATGTTTAAACTTTATTGCTTGTCAAAATCCCATGATTTTTGCGACTTTGTATTGCTGCGTCATTGGCACGGTCGCGTCGTAAATGTATCTAATATTGGCGCGGTCGCGCCACTCGGGCAGAATTTCTTCTAAGTACTCGAATAGACACAGCCTCAGTCATATTAGGAAACTCCATAGCCTCAGTGGCGCAATCTTGGTGCGGAAGCGTAATTCGGATGGCGCGGTAGCGCTGGATTTTGTACTTCATCTAGTGCGGTCGTGCCGGTTCTTGCAACTTTGTACCTTTTGTACTAAAATATTCATATTTTCTTTGATTTAGCTCTGATTGCAATAATTATTGTTGCGTTGGACTCCTGAGAGGGAGAACATGAATTTGGGATATATTTCATGATATTGTGATGAACATTGACTCCAAAATATAATTTACAAATTAAATTGAGCCCTGAAAAGAGTGTCTTTCAGACACTTATCACAACCCCAAACTTAAACCTTTGCTCGTCCTCGACCAAAACTAAGAAAAAGAACCAGAGTTATGACAAATCATCAAAGTTTAATAAAAATCAGTACGTTTACCATTTCAAAGTATCAATCAAGGATTGCTCATTCAGACCTCTCCTATTCCTGGTTATTCTGTTTAGTCAAGGCATGATCAAGCTATCTTCTTCCATACATACCACTTTCCCATGCATGTGAGCAGTTTAAATTGAAGAACATAAGCCAACCATTAGTCTAATCTCCACTAACATGAAGGAATTTTAAAATTATGATCAAAAGGTCTTTTATAGGTTGTAATTGGGCATGGGTAAAGGGTAAGGAGAAAATGAAGGATAAAATTTTTAAAGGTCAGTCCTCCTCCTTATATCTGTGTTCCATCTTCCTGAGCATGAACCATCTCTAATTGTAGTACACCACCCCAAACTTAAAAATTTGTTTTGTCCTCAAAGAAAACAAATAAAACAAAGAGTATGATACTTAATCCCAATCACTACATCTCTCAAGGAAAAGTTCTCTTTATTTCATTTTTTTTCTCTCTTTTCTCTTTTCTCTTTTCTATTTTTTTTCATTGGCTTTGTCTGGAGTCTATTTTACCTTGCCGGTTGACTCAGAGTCCCTAACTCAGCAATTTTTTTTTTTTTCACTTTTCCTCTCAGATATTCCAGCAACTTTGTCATTCTTTTGTTTTATCTTAATCTTGCTCCTTTCCTCTCCTTCTCAAAGAAAATTCTATACCCTTCATCCATCCCTCCTTATTTCCCAATAACTTCAAATTTTTTATCCATGCTCATTCAAATAGAACACTTCAATAATTTAGAGAAATAAAGGTCAGTAAAAGAAACAAGTTTATTAATCACAAAGGCTGGTTCATGTAATGTGGGAATTGAAAACAAAGCAGGGATCTTGTCAGCTCAAACTGCCTGACAAAAGGTGATGCATCTTGTGCATTAAAGTGGGTGGCTCAAAAAGGCTCAAATGATTTAAAACAAGTTCCTAAATCATTTCATAATTTTGAAAAACCTGTCTTCGTTTTGCCTCGATCTTCCTTCAGGTTGGTTCTATTGTTCAAAAGAAACATGTTCAATGCATTCAACCAATCAAACCACTTTTAAATACAGTTTTTCTCATGCCATAACCAAAAATTCAAACAAATATGTTTCTCAAGAGAATGAATGAGACCTATCTTCTCAATCCACCAATCAGAGTTCCCACAAAATTTTTCAAAAACCTTTTCCGATTTGGAAACATTCCTCTGGTATAGACTCAAAGAAACCAACTAGAATTCAAAATCCGAGTTTCCCACCCCAAACTTAAAATTTTGCTTTATGCTGAATTCAATCAAATGAGATTGAGGGTAAGAAACTTCCCTGACAATGCTGGCTGCTTGAACTTCCAAATTTGTTGAGGCACCTTGAGGAATTTGAACTTGAGCTGCTTCATGCTTGACCAAAAGTGGTTTGAACCATTCATAGCACAAAATCATTGCAAACGAATTAAGAAATTTATGAAATTTTACCCAGGCCTAGAACTCATAAAGAAAAAAATGTAAGAATTGGAATGGAATGAATTTGAGTTTTAGAGCCTCGGAAATTGATCAAACATGTGGCGCGCCCGTGCCAAAATTTGGCGCAAGAGCGCCACCCTTTTCCTTCATAAATTCAAATTCCAAATGCAAAGTTTAAAAATTCCACTGGAAACATGTTGTTAAGGTTCAGAAGTGCAGAATTAAATATGTTTCATGCATTTTCATCAATGGAGTTGAAAAATATACATATTTGAAAACTTGGCAGCAAATCTGAAATTCTGGGCAGAAAGTGAGTTGAAAGCATTTTGCAAGCACTATATCTCCCTAACCACTCATCATCTAGAGCTGAAAAAGGACATCCTGGAAAGTAAAAAGTATGAACTTTAATTTCTTTAAAACCGTTTTCCAAGAATCATTATAGAAAAATTTAGGATTCAGCTCAAATACAGCAAGATGGTAATGGTTCTAACCTAGAAATTTTTCCAGAAACCAGTTTTAAATACCGAACTTGCTGCAATCATAACTCTCTTTCTATTCAAAAACATTCTTCCATGAGCACAACACCTTTTCCAGCACAGAATAAAATAGAAAACCTCCAAGTTAAACTAATTCAACAAAAAACTTAAACTTAAACTACAAATTCGAAATTCTTATTTCTAACTATTCTAACATCTCAAATGTAAAATCCTAATCCTAAACTACTGGTCCAAGTGATCTGATCCACCAAGATCGAATGGAAACTGGGACCATCCATGCCTAAAGATATTTTTGAGTGTATTGCATAGAAATTATAACCCTTGGGCAAAAAGCTGGTCATTCCTTTTTTGGTTGGCTTTGAACTTGTTTTGCTCATTCACTCTTAGCCAACTTTTCTTTATATTACCCAGACCCAATAAAATTTTAAGTTCATCTTTTATAGGCAGTTTATAGGGCTGGATAATGAAGAAATCAATATCTATGGAGAGGAAAGAATGTTCATTAACCTTTGTGTCCTCTATCCTAACCTCTGCATGTTGTTTGTCGGGTTTTTCTAAATTTTCTTTTTCTTCAACCCCATCCCCTTCTTTCTCTTTTACATCTTCTTCCTTTTTCTCCATGATCCTCTCATCTTCTCCCTCTTGAAGTTTCTGAAAATCACAACAACTCTCAACTCTCTCCGTTGTATCTTCCTCTATGTGTTCTGCAGTAACACATAAGTTAAAACAAGAAGAGCTAGATGTATACATCCATTCAGGTTCATCATCATCAAATAGCTCATGATAGAATTTTTCAGCATTCATTCTTTTGATCAATTCATGCTTTAGCTGATTTACTAGATTATCTGACTCAGCTCTAATGGAAGGCTGAAAAGTATGCAACCATGATTCAGAAACATCAATACCTTCTAAAGTAGGTTGTTCCTTCAATGGACTTAACATTGTATCTACTTTGACAGAATAGTCATCCATTAGAGTTGCCATCCTAGACAAGTCTTCCTGTGGCTGAGGGGGAGATGAATGATGATAAAAAGAATCACTAAATATTGGAGGGTGCTCATACCTGAACACGGACAATTGCCCATGTGGCCATTTAATCTGCAAATCGTTCTCAAAATAAGGATTTACATTTTTCCTAGAGAAATAATCATCATGCTCTTCTCTATAGGAATCATTAGGTTCATTATCAACAAAAGAACATGATATATCAGAATCACACCTCCATTGATCATAATTAGAAGATGCATATGGTTGGGGAATTTTTCAATATGAGTTAGGACATGGACTTAGCTCATTTTGCATGTAATTCCACCTCTCATCTACGGGCTAGAAGTCAGACCAGTCCATTAAAGCTCACAAGCCACATATCATAGTTACTTGAGTGCTCTTTCCAGTTCTGGGTCGGTTTCAGCTAGTGGCACACCACTAATTCTGGTTTTCAGGCACAAATCCGGTTCAACCTGAAAAGATAAAATTAAAAAAATTAATCTCCATCGCCAAATTAAAATTTTCTTAAAGTTACTCTCAATTCAATGGTCCCCAGCAACGGCGCCAAAAACTTGTTGTGTGTCTAGCAAGTGCACTAGGTCAACAAGTAATATAGACTCAAGAGTCCAGGTATCGATCCCTCAGAGACCTTGATGAGAACCTAGTCTAAGCAAATATTTTTATGATGATTGAGGTAAACAATTTTGGGTTTTTGAAAATTGAAAAAGAAAACAGAATTTAAAACTAATGAACCAGATGACTAAACCTTACGGAGATGAGACGTTGGGGAAAAGTGTCAATCCCTCCTAGTTATTAATATGCAAAGTTCTGATTTTATATCTCAAGTACCTTTACCTTGACTTTGCTTTTGAAAACCTGGTTACCCATATACAAGAAGTAACTTTCACCTATTCTTTGAACTCCAACATAATTCAGAAACATTCAAATCCTAAGTGCATAAATATAAAAGCTTGAAGATTAACTCTCTCTTATTCAGAACAAGAGTTATAAAGAGTCACATCGCTTCCACTAGTCTCCATCACAATCCGGAACGATCTAGTTAGAAAAACAAGTTGTTTTAGAAAACAAAGAATCAAACAACTAACCCAAATCTCTACTGAATTTTAACTTCTCTATTCAAACCTCGTTAAACTTCAGAAATCAATTCAGATTAGAAATAAGCAATGAACTCAGATTCTAAAACAAAGGCAAAGTACTATATTGCTATAAACTTCAAAATTTAAACATATCACAACTAGGAGTTCATGACTTCCCCAACAAAGAGACTACTCCATGCTAACAGTATAAACACACAAAAAAGATTCAATTACAGCCATGGAAATCAAAATAAACTAAGTACAGAAACCCCCTTGAAGGACTGCCTTTAGCTTCACTTGTGCCTTGGCTGGTGTAGGAACAAATTTTGCAAGGCCTGACAAGTACGGTCCAAATCAGCACCGCATGGCCCGGGTCAACAAGTCAAATATTGACTTCGGTCAATCGATAAAATCAAGCTGTCAATCAAGCCTCAACCGAGCAACAGCTGAGATCAAAATTGCCATGTCATCAGCCTACATGGACGACAAGTCATACAATGAAGCCACATAACCAGCCTGCAAGGACTACACCTGGATCTTGCCTTGGTATAAAGCAGTTCCATACTTCAAGGAGACATTACGCAGAAGAAGTCGATGTGAGTTATAACCGTTCTGACAAACCAGGTCCACACCATTAAAGTTCAAATAAGCCTATAAAACAATAGGCTCAGGGCAGAAAAGGGATCGATCCCAGAATCCAAGATCAAACACCAAAAATCAAGAACTCAGAGAGACAGAGACACACAGAAATACAAAGACGTATGTCCAAATCCCAAAAAATCCCAAAAAATCCCAAATCACCACCCCAAATTTGAGAGAGCAACAAGCATTCCTACCGTTGTCTCGCAATCAAATTGTTGTGAGCCAATCGGAATACTAAATTTTTCGTCGAGCTTAGGCAAAATTCAAGTTCGTTTCGTCCATTCGTGAAGAAGGTATACGTAGATCGTTCGTGTCTATTCGGAGATCATTTGTGTTTATTGGAGATCGAATCAAAGGAGTTCTTGAAGTCACACCCCACACAATCACCTTGAAATTACCAAATTACCCCTCAAATTATTTTGTACACTATACATCAGACACGTATTTTTTGGTCCACCTATTGTACTCGTTTACAAATTTGGCACGCCTGGTAGGATCCTTCTACCTTTCATATCTTTCTCCAATCTGACAGTTCAAATGGCCGGTTCTAACACCAACAACAACAAGGCCGCCGCCAAAACCCCAACCGCCGGAACCAGTTCGTCACCGGCACCAAGAGTGGCCGACCCTTTGGTCACCTTCCCACGCCGTCCGCGTACACCAGCCGCTGCTACTGCCAGCCAAGCCAGAGGGATTCGTCCATCCCAGATTCCTGTGACCGTTGGTTCAAGGCCAACCACCAGATTCATTACGGGATCCCTACCAGGCCAGCGGTTGTTCAAATTCAGCCGCAGGCAGATCAAGCTCGGTCAGTCCCATAGTTTCTCCAACAAGGGTTCATCCCTTGAGGAGCTATTCAACTGTTTCGACATCGCCACCGCCGGTCAACCCAGTGGCCAGCCCTGTCTCAAGCCCAGCAAGGAGATCTCCTACAACTGCAAACCGGGTCCCTGCATTAATCACTCATTTTGAAGGAAGGCGTATCATTCCTTCTCCGCGTCCGACTACACCATCTGGGGCATCTCTCATTCTAAGTCCTTCTTCCCCCACATCTCCAGTCATCAGGGTCTCCGCGATGATGACACAAGCCAAGACTGTGGAAGAGCAACTAGCAGAACTCCAAGCTGCCATGAGGGAAAGGGACGAACAGTTGAGAGAAAGAGAATTGCAGAGGGATCTTCAAATCGCCACGATTCTGCAGAAGTTCGAGCTAATTGCATATCCCCTAGGAGCATCCTCCCAGCCCAGAAATGACGAGGGCCAGGCAGGACCAAGCATGGCTGCCAACCCCGTTACAATCTCTCCTTCACCCACCATCCGTCCATCTCCAGCTCCCTAACACCCAGTGAACCGGGAGCCATTACTCGAGGAACCCAGGGCGCTATCCTACGACACCCTGCAAGAAATTATCTCCAATGTGGTGAAGCTGAAGGTACAAGCTGAAGGAGTTAGATCTCAAGCCTACACTAGGCCCTACTCCCGACGAATCCAGGCAATCCAAATGCCTGCTTCATACCACCCACCTAAATTTCAGCAATTCAGTGGAGACGGCAACCCAAAACAGCATGTTGCCCACTTTATTGAGACCTGCAACAATGCAGGAACGAACGGTGACCTTTTGGTCAAACAATTTGGGCGATCCCTCAAAGGAAACGCATTCGACTGGTTCATCGAGCTCCCGGCCGAATCTATCGACAGCTGGGAACAATTAGAGAGCGGGTTCCTCAGCTGCTTCTACCCCACGAAGCGAACGGTGACGTTGGTGGAACTTACAAATTTAAAACAGCGCCAGAGAGAGAAAGTTAGTGAATACATCAATCGCTGGCGCAATCTAAGTCTTAACTGCAAGGAGAGCACCTCCATTTCCACACAGACATCCATCGATATGTGCATTCGAGGGATGAACTGGACTCTGGTATATTTCTTATAGAGTCGGAAGTCGAGAGACTTCCAAGAATTGGCAATAGAGGCGCACAATATGGAGATCCTTATCCAAGAAAAGGGAGAAGGAAAAACTCCGATGTCCGAGGCCGACAAGAAGCTAAAGTTTCGTAAAGAAGGAGTACAAAGCTCCTGCAAAAGAAGCGCTGGCCACTAACGTCGGCGAACCTCAAAAGATCGTGGCGAATCAAAATCAAAATACGGGGAGTAACTGGAAGTCGAATGTCAATCGGACCAATGGTGGCGCACCCCGGCAAAAGGTCACGCTAAAGGATAAGCAAGCCAAAACTTATCCTTTCCCTGACTCCGATGTTCCAGGCATGCTCAAACAACTCCTGGAGAAAAACCTGTTGCAGCTTCCAGAAGCCAAAAGGCCAGAAGATGTTGAGAAAACCTCGGATCCTAATTATTGCAAATATCACAGACTGGTGGGTCATTCTACCGAAAAGTGTTTTGTCCTGAAGGACAAGATACTTGAATTAGCGACGCAAGGTCGCATCATCCTGGAAACCGACGACAACACCGCGGCTTCGCACACCATCTTCGTCCAATCAGATTCTGGTACCAGAACAAGAAATCCAAGGACGAACAAAAAAATCTTCATCCCAGGCGCTGTATGACCAAGGCCGCAACCCGCCACAAAAGACAAAGAAGGGTGGGAAGTGGTAACCCGCAAAAAGAAGCCATTTCCTGAAACCCCTGTGAAAATATTCATCAAGGGGTATGCAGCAGAAGAATCAGGAAAGAAGAAAGCCCAGAAGAAACGAAGAGGCAAAAGGTACAAACGTAAATCGACCTCTGCCAAAGTCGAAGAAGAGAATAATTAAAGGAAGTCAAAGCCGATTACTTTGGATGATTTCTTCCCATCAGATTTCCTGGCGCCAACTTCTGCACTGGTGGCCACTTGTTCACCCCAAGTGGTCGAGCAAAGGGGTGAAGGTAAGGCTCCGATGGGGTCCACCGACGACATTCATACCTGCCTACAGGATGTGTCTATCACCAATGCTCTAGAGGACGACCTGGACTAACCAATTAGGTCCAGGCAGGCCCTCATAAAGTTTTTTGCCGCCAAAGATGACTGGCACACAGAAGTGGAGCAATTGAGAATGCGGAGACACGACGAGCCGAAAGTCGGATTATCTCCCAACGTGATGAAAGAAGATCAACCGATAGAGCCACCACAAATTAAAAAGGCTCACTCAATTTCCATTTCCTTCAAAGAAGCCGACATGCTGCTGGGTAAAGGTCCCATAATAGGCCTTTGTTCGTCTCCGGAGTTATTAAAGACCGATGGATCAACCGCATACTTCTGGACAGCGGGTCAACCGTAAATATCCTGCCAATCCAAACTTTGAAAAATGTCGGGTTGGTAGCCAACGACCTCCAAACCAGTTCGCTGATGATCAAATGCTTCAATCAAGAAGGACAACGAAGCTGAGAACGATCAGACTGGAGTTGCAAATTGGGGATATGACTTCCCACGGGCTATTCGACATCATCGACGCAAGCACATCTTACAATGTGCTACTTGGAAGACCCTGGTTACACAGCAACAAAGTCGTGCCCTCTACCCTGCATCAATGTTTCAAGTATTACCAAGATGGAGAGGAAAAAACGGTGTCCGCTGATGAATGCCCCTTCACAAAGGCAGAAGCTTCCTTTGCTGACGCCAAGTTCTACTCAGAAGAAAAATCTACCTCTTCGAGTAAAATCAATCTTTCCAAAGCGGTTAAAGATGAATGGGCCAACCCTAAGGGACAGATGGAGGAACCAGTTCTCAGGTATGTTTCTCAATCAAGAAAGAAGAAGGGTGAATCCCCTTTCACCACTTGCGATCGAGAAGAACTAGCAGAGAAATTGAAAGCCATAAAAGGAGCTGCCACTATTCCTTTGCCCAAACTCAACAACCGGGGCATCCTTGTCGGAGAGAAGCGGAGCCCACCCGAGCTTCCTAAAACTCGGACACAAGGATTTGATCCCAATGCTTACACTATGATGGCAAAAGAAGGGTCCGACTTCTACCTCAAGCAACTACAAGAGAAATCGATGATGGTCGTACAAAACTTGTCACCGACCTAGAAAAATCTCCAATCGCAAGGCTACTCAATTCCATCTAACCGACATGGGCTTGGTTATCAAGAATACGAGCCTGTTGTGATCTCTGGCAAAGCCAGTGTCAATCTGGTAACAACCGAAAGAAATGCGATCACCTCAGAAGGAGACCGAACATCAGCTTTTGATTGGATTGGTGTCCCAGAGCCACGAGTCTCGGCATTCATTCGATTGGGGCAAGCAGAAAATAGAAGTCCAAACGTTCCCTCGGGGCCAAGTAACGAGCATAAATTCAAAGTTACAAAAGTCTGGCGGAAAAAGGGGCAAGAAGAAAACCCTAAACCAAACACCACCACTCCACCGACAACAGAAAAACTTGGCGTATTCCAGAGCTGCAAAAATCGGTGGAGCAACCCAAAAGGATTGTCTTCCAAAGACTTGGGGCACCCACACGGGTCCCTGTGAGCCAAAGATTGGGGAAAATAGGGGAAAACTCTTCAAAAAGAATAAAGGCTAAAAGCAGCGAAGTCACCTCGGTGGTGATCTATATGTCGTCAAAGAAAAGTGACCCGAAGAAGAAGAGGCAGTCGCTGTTCACCACATCTCGGCCGGCAAAGGTAACGATCTGACCCCTGAAGATGACCTGGGAGAAGCGCCTGCAATCTTTGAGGAAGGCGGCCAAGCAACCATCAACCAGCTGAAGAAAGTAAATTTGGGTACTGAGGATGATCCAAGGCCCACTTTTTTGAGTGCTTCACTGTCTGTAACAGAAGAAAAAGATTATATTTCTTTACTCAGTGAATATAAAGATGTTTTCGCTTGGTCGTATACTGAGATGTCTGGGCTTGTCCCAACAATTGTAATCCACAAACTCGCCATCAGATCTGGAGTCAAACCAATAAAACAGACCCAAAGGCGGTTTCGTCCTGAGCTTGTCCCAGAAATTGAGAAGGAAGTCGACAAACTCCTCAAGGACGATTTCATCCGTGAAGTCAAGTACCCAAGCTGGATTGCCAACATTGTACCAGTGAAGAAGAAGAATGGGCAAATCTGAGTCTGCGTCGACTTCAGGGACTTGAATAAACTTGTCCAAAAGACGGCTTCCCGCTCCCCATCATCGAATTAATGGTAGATGCAACAACGGGGCACGAGGCCTTATCATTTATGGACGGATCCTCCGGCTACAACCAAATTCGGATGGATCCAAAAAATGAGGAAAAGACGGCTTTTCGCACACCGAAAGGTATTTTCTGTTATAAAGTAATGTCGTTTGGTCTGAAGAATGCAGGAGCCGCCTATCTAAGAGCGAAACAAAGGATATTCGATGACATCCTGCACAAATTCATGGAATGTTACGTCGATGATCTGGTCGACAAAACCAAATCAAGGGATGACCACTTAAAAGACCTGCGAGCTATCTTCGAACAGCCTGCGACGGTATCAGCTAAAGATGAATCCACTGAAGTGCGCCTTTGGTGTTTCATCCGGGAAATTCCTCGGATTCGTGGTCAGACAAAGGGGCATCGAAATCGACCTGACCAAGATCGATGCCATCCAACGAATGCCTGAACTAAAGACTCTGTTAGAATTAAAAAGCCTTCAGGGGCATCTGGCTTACATACGGCGGTTCATCTCAAATTTTGGCGGAAGATGTCAACCCTTTAGCCGTCTCATGAAGAAGGACACACCCTTCGAATGGGATGAATCTTGCCGATGGGCATTTCAAAAAATATCAAAGACTATAAAATGAAGCCACCAATACTGATGGCTCCAGTTTCGGGAAAGCCGCTTCTCCTATACATCGTGGCTCAAGAGAAGTCTCTGGGTGCCCTCCTCGCCCAAAATGATGACCAAGGAAAAGAACATCCGCTGTATTACCTGAGCCGCACAATGGTCGGGGCTGAACTCAATTACTCCCCAATTGAAAAGAAGTGCCTCACACTCATCTTCGCCATCCAGAAGCTGAGATACTATCTGCTCGCCCACTCCACAAATCTGATCTCTCAGGCAGATCCCCTCAAATACATCATGTCCAGACGTATGCTCTCCGGACGACTAGCCAAATGGGCCTTGTTGCTCTCCGAGTTCGAGATCAAGTTCATCCCACAGAAGGCCATAAAAGGACAAGGACTTGCAAATTTCTTAGCCGATCACTCCATCCCGGCAGAATGGGAGGTAAGTGAGAATCTACCCGGTGAAGAAGTTTTCTACATCGAAGTGTTACCCCCTTGGATAATGTACTTCGATGGCGCTGCACAAAAAAATGGAGCAGGCGCTGGGGTCCTTTTCATGTCTCCAAACGACGACTTAAAGTTGTACTCCTTCATCTTGTCTCACTACTGCACAAACAACGAGGCCGAATACCAAGCCATAATTCTTGGTTTGGGGATGGCTATCGAGATGGGCCTAAACCAGCTAGAAATCTTCGGCGACTAGGCTCTGGTTATCAAGCAACTAATCTGGGAATTCAAAGTCAGGAAAGACAAATTTGTGCCTTATAAAAAAGAAGCCCTAAGGCAACTGTAGAAAATCCCAAATATGACCCTGGGTCATGTGTTGCGAGCCAACAATAGCCAAGTTGACGCACTGGAAGGAATTGCTGCAAGTTTAGCACAGTTCGATGAAAGGCCTGAACATATCCCAATATGTGAAAGATGGGTGGTGCCTACCCTGGAGAAATTCTAAGGAAAGGAAGAAATCAACTTGGTGTCGGACTCTGCAATCCATTCCACGCCAATTATATCCATCAACCTCCCATTTCTTTACATCCAACAGTGGCCTCCTGGCCACTCAAAGCCTGGGGAATGGACATCATAGGTCCAATCACCCCAAAATCATCATCAAATCACCAGTACATACTTGCCGCCACCGATTATTTCTCTAAGAGGGCAGAAGTGGCAACTTACAAGGAAGTCAAAGCTGCCACCGTGGTCGATTTTCTCCGGACGTAAATCATATATCGGTATGGCGTTCTTAGATACATCATGACTGACAATGGTACCCCATTCTGTAACAAGACCATGGACAATTTATGTGAGAAATTTGGCATCCAACAAAGGACGTCCACTGCGTACAACCCTACTGGTAACGGTTTGGCAGAAACCTTTAACAAGACTCTGTACAAGATTTTAAAGAAGACAGTCGCAGGGAACAAGAAAGACTGGCACGACAAGCTCGGAGAAGCACTGTGGGCATACAGAAGAGGAGTCAACCTCATAGAGTCAACCTTGTATTCGCTAGTCTACGGTGTTGAAGCCGTGCTACCATTTGAGATACAAATTCCGTCGCTGCGAGTCATTTTTCGAGAAGGACTCACAGAAGAGGAGAATATCCGACTTCGCCTACAGGAGTTAGAATCCCTCGACGAGAAGCACTTTAAAGCACAACAAAGGCTTGAATTCTATCAAGCCCGCCTCACTCGTGCTTTCAATAAAAAAGTTAAGTTTCGTTCCTTTCAAAAGGGGGATCTCGTCTTAGCCGTGCGCAGACCGATCATGGCCATAAGTGGGGGAAAATTCGCACCTAAGTGGGAAGGACCGTTCGTTGTTCAAGAAGTCTACACAAACGGCTCTTACAAGTTGGTCACGCCTGAAGGAAGAAGACTCCCAGCCATAAATGGTAAATTTCTCAAGAAGTTTTATTCATAATAAATATTTTTATTCCAAAGAGCAAAGCCAATTACATTCAACGATCAACCACGTGAAGAAAAGAAAGCGGCTACAAATTAAATTGAAAAGAAACAATAAAAAACAAAGTAAATCAAAGATCTCTCGCCATCTCTTGTTGTAACTCTGCAAAATCGGCCCACAACGAGAGAAGAGTTGCCTCCTCAACTGCACTGAGAGTAGGCTTGGCAATGACCTCCGCCACGTTCTGCTCAGCTCCAACGACTGCCTTCTTCAAATCTCGCACACTCTCTCGAATCTGCTCAACTTGAGTTGTGAGGTATACAACTTTAGTCTCGGCCGATTGAAGTTGCTCTCTGGCTAGCTCCAGGCGTTCACGAGCATCCTCTTCATCAGCCTTAGCTTCTGAAAGATATTCAGCAGCCTCGTCCAGAGTGATTTCGGCATTTTCCAGCTTAGAGGACAACGCATCCAAAGCTTCCCGAGCATCACTCTCTGCCCAATCCCATGAAGTGCGACTTGCCATCTCTCCAGCCAAGCTCTCTATGTCCTTAAGAGCCTGCAGCTTCTGAGTGTAGACCTGTAGGCGAGTCACATCGTGACTCACCTCCTGTAATTTGCTGATGATGAAATCCTCATCAGCAGCCAAAGATGTGTCGCGCACTGCATCTGGTGATAACATATGCGGGGTTATTTGATCCCTCCAGACCTGTAGCATCACACCCTCAACGTGAGACAACAACTGCTGCGACAGGGTCGCCAGAGAAGTCGAGGCAGGCAGTGTAGGCAACGTCAAAGAAGTGGCAGTGTTCTGTACGATCGGAACATCTTCAACGGTTGGAACAACCTCGGTTACCTGCTCAACGGTGGGAACAACCTCAGCTAGTTCTGCAACAGCTGTCGGGACCTCCTCTTGGACGATCTCGACGACTTCCTCATTAGCTGGAGCTTAAACTGCTGAAGTTGAAGCTTCCTCTTGAACGATTGAGGCTTCCTCTTGAACCTCTAGAACGAGTATGGCTTCCTCTTGAACAGTTGGAGCCTCTACCTCGACCACTTCCTCAATTGACGGAGCTGCTTCGACTTCTTGAAGAACCGGAGCTGGAGCTTCTTCCTCGGTGGTAGCCTCCTCCTGAACAACTGGAGGAGCGACCACTTGCAGAATCTCGACCTAAGTTGAGGATGGGGGGATCTCCACAAGATCTCCCACCACCTTCGTACCCTCAATAGGGCATGAACCCATCGGAACGGTTGATGCGTGAAGTGATGCCTCCTCCTGAGGAGCTTCAGCTTCAGGTGCTTCTGGAGAAGAGGATATGTGAACAGTCTCGGGAGTGTCTAACTCCAATGGCAGACAAGAAGGCTGAGGCTCTACTCCGAAATTGGAGGAAGAAATGTCGGTGGCGAAGGGAGAGAAGTGGGCTGAACTTCCACGCGCGCCTTCTTCTTCCTTGATGCAGAACCTGAAGCGCCCTTGAGGGTAGTAAGAGGGGCCCTCTTCTTATTTTTCCTGAAATTCAAGAGGAAATAAGGAAATGCAGCAAAACCAAAGAGAGTCACAAGTATACCGCGATTTACCGGAGATGCACTAACTGGCTTCTTGCCTTTCGGCCTCCGTTTGCGTGGATGAGACCGATCACTGTCATAGTCTTTCTCTTCTCCATCACTCCCTGTAGCCGCAGAAACAGTCGACTCCAATCGACGCTGAAACGGCATAGGACAGTGAGAAGAATAAAAAAAAAAGAAAAGGAAATAAAAAGACCAAGCTTACCTGAAATCGCGGGCACATGTGTTCTCTCCACCAATTATAATAGGCAAAAGTGGTCCCCAGGTCCCGAGTCGGTCCTTCCGGCAGAGGCAGATCAAGCCGACCACACGGACGGACAAAGCTGGTCTTCTAAAGGGCCACCAACTCCGACAAAGAGGTGGTTTCCCGCTGATTGGCCCTGGTCCCCAAATTGCTGGGGCAATCTTGATAATATCCAAATTGCCGCACAAACCTGACGGGACAATACGGCTCCACGAAGAAACGAATAGAGCGACGGGCCATCAGAGAACAACAGAGGACACTGAGGAGACTCTCGTAATGTTGCCTAGAAATCGGCTTCTTCTGCTCGTCCACCAAGGCAAAGGTATTGGTCGCTCCAAGAATGTATCGGTGCCACACCGGTACCGGATGACGCCGAAATAAGTCGCAAGCCTGCTCCTCAGTAAAACTACGCCGTAGAGAGGGATTCCCAAAAGATAACATACCAGGACGACGACTTCCTCCAAGGTCTTCCCCGTGTGTGTGAAAGTATACCGCCTGCTAGGAATACAGATAAGGCCACTGAGTTATCGAAGAAGTCCCAGAGGCCGCGTGTTCTAAACCCCTGTAAAGACAGGCCAAGGCGGGGCTAGCCAAGGCAAAACAGACCCCTGTAGCCATAAAACTTGACACCTTAAACACCATAGGTCGTAAATCGTCGCCCCCGGTGGAACGAAACACGAACCGGGATAACCAAACCGAAAGGAGTGCTGCCAGGTGGACTTCGTCTTCTTTACCCGGCGTGACATGGAGGAAGTAAAAAACATCTCGCTTTGTGGTCGTTCGTTCTCAGGAAGTGGCCACACCTTTTCCATAACGGGCATACTAGGCTGTCCAGGGATCACTGACCGGAACAGCATTGTCCTCCGCACGGAACCAAAATTAGACCCAAGCAGCTGTGGATATAACGTTGGACTATGAACTCTGACAGAGATGGTGGTAAGCCAGAAATGGACAGTGGCAGCTATAGGGTAAATCCGAACTCCGCACATCCCCGCGGAAATCAGCTACCATAGGCTTAAATCTCGTCGTAGAACTGACCGGAGAAAGGCAAGCCGAAGATCCGATCCATATCCATTAAAGTGATGGAAAGCTCGCCCTGCACATGACCAGCGAGTTTGTCTTGGTACTCCAGGCATCAAGAAAAGCCCGGACCACCGATATATCACAGTTATACTGAAAAAGGGATGCCCAAAGGCCGTAGAAGACTGCCGCGTTATGAAGAGTGTGGCTGCAATGACCCAAAAGCAGAGTGGTCCACTCAAAGAGGAAAGGGATCGACGTGTCCAAAGTCATGTCGGCCGTATAAAGGGTCCGTTCAACTACCCCATCTTCAAAGATGCAGGCCAAAGGGGGCCGATTCACCATGCACGAAGCACTCTGGAGCACAAAAGCCTCTGGTCCGGCAGCTTCATCTTCCTTCTCGAGATAATCAGGACAAGATAGGAAGAACACATGGTCACCGATAGCCAAACGTCTATTCAAAGACCCACATGGGAAGGAGGGGTCCACGAGGGTTGATGGTTTCACGGCATGACCTCCAAAAATCGATTCTCCGCTCGGGCAATAGGTCAGGTGAGAAGCATCGCCTTCCACGTAGAGCGCCAGAGTCAGAACTGTCTCCCCGTCAATAGTCACGATGTGGTCAAACGCTCGCAGTCCACCAATCAAAGTCACTGAAGGAGTTGCCATCTGAAATCAAATTTTGAAGGTCGGATCAAATTAAAAATGCAAAAACCTCAAATTCAAATTCCAAATTCGAAATTCAGACCAAAAAGAAAAGCAAGCAGTTCTGCCAAAATGGCATGACCGCGCCAAGTTAAAACACAATTCGACGCGACCGCGCCAATTCAGAAAAAATCAGAAAAATTGACAAGTTCAAGTTCATCCAGAACTGGAGCGACCGCGCCGGTAAAATCAAAAAATCCAGCAAAAATCTGCAAGTTCATCCAGAAGTGGCGCGACCGCGCCAATTCGGCGCAACCGCACCGATAAAATTGGAAAATCGGGAGAGCCTAAGTCGGCTAAGGTAAAGTAGGTGCAAAAATTTGAAAAAAATTGACAAGTTCATGTTCATCCAGAAATGGGGCTATTGCGCCGGCAAAATTGGAAAATCGGGAGAGCCTAAGTCGGCTAAGGTAAAGTAGGTGGTTTAAGGCTGACTAAAAGGAGCTAAGTCTCAATTTAATTGACTTAAGTCTTCATTGCGATCGAATTTGGAATAAGTTAGTCTTGGCCGACGAGGTCTTGCTTAATCAAAGGCCCGTGGTGGCGCGGTCTTCCCTAATCAAAGGCTCGCGGGAGTCGAGGTCTTGCCTAATCAAAGGCCCGTGGGAGTCGAGGTCTTGCCTAATCAGAGGCTTGCGGGAGTCGAGGTCTTGCCTAATCAAAGGCTCGCGGGAGTCGAGGTCTTGCCTAATCAAAGGCCTGTGGGTGACGAGGTCTTGCCTAATCAAAGGCCTGTGGGTGACGAGGTCTTGCCTAATCAAAGGCCCGTGGGTGACGAGGTCTTGCCTAATCAAAGGCTCGCGGGAGTCGTTGGTGGTAAGTTACGTTTTTAAATTATTCAATTCGAGTTAAGTTACTTAATGGAAATAAATTTCATTAAGTTATCCTAAATTTTGATGAAAAAAAAAAAAAAATTAGAGTTACGACCTGAGTCACGACCCGAGCTGCGACCCGAGTCACGACGGACAAAAAATCATAGTGAAATTTCCTAAGTCCCCAAATATGGACTTAGGGATTTCACGGCTTCCAGGAAAGACGCCGCCCAACACCATCGGAGCAGCAGAGGCGTCGGCCCGCCGCGCCACCGAAATCGGAGATGCCGCCAGCCGCCTCGCCGCGACGCCAGTAGCAGAGGCACCACATCGCCACACCACCGGCGACCAGAGAAGCGCAGCTGCCTCACCGCGCCATCAAAAAGCCACAGAAAGCATAGGTTTTCAGCCGACCGCCAAAAAAAATCAACCAGAGCGATGATGGTTTTCTATCCGACAAGTGTTCCGACGGAAAACGCCATCAAGACCGGCGTTCCCGCGAGACGACGAAGCCGCACAAAAAATCAAGTTTAGGGTTTCAGCAAAGAAGTCGATGAAAGTGGCTTCGATAATTGAAGCCTCAAAATCCGACACGAAGGACCGCGGCAACCGGAACCCTAAAATCCGGCAAGTAGGACCGCAGTAGCCGGACCCCTTAACCGGAACCCTAAAATCCGGAAAGCAGGACCGCAGTAGCAAGACCCCTTAACCGGAACCCTAAAATCCGGCAAGCAGGACCATGGCAATCAGAACCCTAAAGTCCGACTCTTATACCCGCATCAGACGGGTCCCGCACTCGGAACCCTAAACTCCGGCTTCCAGAACCCCACAACCCAGCCGGATCCCGTTACTGGATCCCATTACTGGATCCCGTTACTGGATCCCGTTACCAGATCCCGTTACCGGATCCCGTTACCGGATCCCGAAGACCCGGGATGTTGACCCGGAAAGCCAGAGCCTCGCAAGGGCGAGGCTCCATGGCTCGTCCCCTTCGTCCGTTTCAGCGAAGCAAAGGACGGCGCCACTGATAAACGAAGCGACGACGCCCCTCGTGGCCGCTCTGCCCCTTTCTCCGACGCCGACGACAACTACGAGGGAGAATGCCGCCGACGACCGAAACAGGGGAGTTCAAAATCTCAAGAAAAAGAAAAACAAAGAAGAAGAAAAGCGTCGCACAAGGCCAAATCTAAGTTTTGAGAGGGTGAAACCGAAGTAAACAATGGACTAAAACTCCATTGAACTAGGCTTCACCAAATCGAGCTTCTCAATCGCCTCACAGACGCAAAAGATCGCAAAGAAGAAGCGGTCCGCAGTGAAATTCGAGGTAAAAACAGACTTCAAATCAGAGGTCTGAGCAGAGGAACCACAGTAACGATGGACTAAGTTCCAACGAACTGGGTTCCACTACGAGGAACCTCCTCAACCTCCCCGGGCAAACCAAAAGTAGAAAGAAATTTCTTCATCAGTCAGTGACAACGAAAAAATTCAAGTCAATGCAGTACAGAAAAAGGAAGAAGAGGAAGATCAAAGTGACTGCCTGAAAGCCCGTTCTCAATAACGATGAGCCTGACCTCATCGTACCAAAACATGATTAGTCAAACCCTGCCATTCAATCATTGCCCTCCCATCGAGCAATAACAAACCAGTATGCAAAAGAAAAAAGACACAAAAAGAAAGAGAAGATTACCTCTCTGATGTCAACGTCAAAGCCAATTGAATAAGGGAACAAGCCAAATGAATAAGGCAGCAAGCAAAAGTCAGAGCAAGCAATCACGTAGCAGTCAGCACGCCAATCGAGGTCCTCCTTTATAAGATAAATTGTCCCTCTCTTATCCCCGACTTAAATTTTAAAAGGGGATAAGGAAGGGGAAACCCTAATCCCAGCCTTACCCTAACTACCTTAATCCGACCCGGACAGATTACCCAGACCCGAGCCGGACCAGTTCTTCAAACCCGACCCTGCCTGACTCGAACTAACCCAATTCAGCCCGACTAAAAGCAGTCATCCTGACTCAAACCGATTGGCTCGACTTGGACCAGCCAACTCATCTCAGCCCAGTTTACTGAGCCCACAAAGAACCAGGCCCAAACAGCAAGCCCAAAACAAGCCATAGCCTGAGATAGATTCAAAATCGTGGCGGGCCCAAGCCCACAAACGCGTCCACAAAAAAAAAAAAAAAAAAAAAAAAGAGTGAGGATGCTTCAAAATGTACACATTCTTAGTGTACACTCTCAAATTGTACACTTAATGTGTACATTTTGAAGGGTGCATCTGTAGGAACAAATTTTGTAAGGCCCGACAAATACGGTCCAAATCAGCACCGCATGGCCCGGCTCAACAAGTCAAATATTGACTTCGGTCAACCAATGAAATCAAGCTGTCAATCAAGCCTCAACCGAGCAACGGCTGAGATCAAAATTGCCATGTCATCAGCCTACTTGCACGACAAGTCATACAATGAAGCCACATAAGCAGCCTACAAGGATTACACCTGGATCTTGCCTTGGTCTAAAGCAGTTACACACTTCAAGGAGACATTACGCAGAAGAAGTTGATGTGAGTTATAACCGTTCCGACAAACCAGGTCCACACCCTTAAAGTTCAAATAAGCCTATAAAACAATAGTTTCGATCCCAGAATCCAAGATCGAACACCAAAAATCAAGAACTCAGAGAGACAGAGACACACAGAAATACAAAGACGTACGTCCAAATCCCCAAAAATCCCAAATCACCACCCCAAATTTGAGAGAGCAACTAGCATTCCTGCCGCTGTTTCGCAATCAAATTGCTGTGAGCCAATCGGAATACTAAATTTTCCGTCGAGCTTAGGCGAAATTCAAGTTCGTTTCGTCCGTTCTTGAAGAAGGCGTACGTAGATCGTTTGTGTCTATTCGGAGATCGTTTATGTTTATTGGAAATCGAATCAAAAGAGTTCAAGAAGTCACACCCCACACAATCACCTTAAAATTACCTAATTACCCCTCAAATTATTTTGTACATTGTTCATCGGACGCGTATTTTTTGGTCCACCTATTGTACTCGTTTACAGCTGGAATCTCCACGTCTTCTCTCCAAAGTGCCAAGAGGTCGTGAAAGACTGCCTCTGGACTTCCTCTCCTCTCAAAACTAACTAAAAGAATGAGAAAAACAACTCCCAAAAACACTATTCAGGAGGGATCTCGAACTGGATTCAAAAACTTGATTCAAAACTCATCTTTGGTACCTCTATTTATAGGTCTTTTGCTGTCCAGGCCTTGTAATTTGGTCCCTCTCCAGGGGTTGAAATCATGCTTTCCTGACCTCATAATTCTATAAAATTACACATGAACTTTCCTTTCATAGTCCTTAACTTGTGCACAAAATTTGAAGTAATCTTGAGTTGGGAAACTTGAGATATGCTGCTGAGAAGTTGGATTGGTTCTTGTGCCAATTTCAGCACTGGGTCCCCTAATTTAAAAATTTAAAACACCAAAAGGACGACATGTGTTGATCTAATTTTTTGTGATATGATTCTCAATACTCTCAGGAGCTATCTTCCAAATTTTGAATCAATTTGGAGTCAGAATCTCCATATTTGACTACTTCAAAATTGGATTGTAGTTTCCTTCTTTGAACTTGATTGCTTGTCAGAATCCCGAGATTTTTGCGACTTTGTATTGTTGCATCACTAGCGCGGTCGCGCCGTAAATGTATCTGATATTGGAGCGGTCGCGCCACTCGGACAAAATTTTTTCTAAGTACTCGAATGGACACAACCTCGGTCATATTAGGAAACTCCATAGACTCAGTGGTTCCATCTTGGTGCAGAAGCGCCATTCGGATGGCGCGATAGCACCGGATTTTGTCCTTCATCTAGTGCGGTCGCGCCAGTTCTTGTAACTTTGTACCTTTTTCACTTAAATCTTCATATTTTCTTCGTTTTAGCTCTGATTTCAATAATTCTTGCTGCGTTGGACTCCTGAGAGAGAGAGAAAATAAATTTGAGACACATTTCTTGATATTATGATGAACATTGACTCCTAAATATAATTTAAAAATCAAATTGAGCCCTAAAAAGAGTGTCTTTCAGACACTTATCACTCCTCCTTTTAGAGTTGTTGGGTCAACGTTGCAGAAAACAACAAGAGGGCCTTCCCCTTTCTTCCATTATGATTGTGGAACATACCTTAGCACTGGTGTGCTGTTCTTTGGCAGCAACACCGGTGCTTTCAGTGTGGTCGCTTGGCGCTTGTGAGCTGGTGGTTTAGACTGCATGGTTTTCAGCAGCTCATTTGGCATTTGTTTTGGACGTTGTGCAGCTTTGATATCTTGGGCATGGTTAGGCCAAGACAACACTTTGACTGTTGGTCGCGTTGTCAGGTAAAACTTGGCGTCAGCGAACGAAGCTTCTTCTTTGGTGAATGGACTCTCGTCAACATACACCGTCTTTTGCTCACCATCTTTTCAGTACATAAAGCACTGGTGCAGTGTTGATGGAACGACACCGTTCGCATGGAGCCACGGTCAACCCTGGAGCAAGTTATACGTTGTGCAGGACTTGATGACCTGAAGACGCATGTCAACTACCATCTCTCCGATTTGGAGCTCAAGCTGGATCATTCCGAGCGTCTGTTGGCCTTCCATGTTGAAACCTTGCATGAGCAGCGAGCTTGTAGACAGGTCGCCGGTAGAGATGCCGACTTCCTTCATCGTTCGGATTGGCTGGATGTTGACTGGAAAACTGCAATCGATGAGTATGCACTTGACCAGGTGGTCCTTGATAAAACCTAACACGTACGTGGCCGGTTATGAGTCTTTGCCTCAATTGAGCATCTTCCTCTCGGAAAGTGATGCACGGTGGGCAGGAGACCGGCCTTCGGCGGGTCGTTCTTCCTCATGAGTAGTTGCTCTAATTTTGCTTGGAGCTTTTCTATTTTGTTGAGGGTCTTAATCAGAGTCTGCCGAGATCAAATAGGCAGGTCCAAGTCATCCACGAGGTCATTCAAGGGAGAAATTTGCTTTAACGATGTATCGAGGTCGTCACACTCAACTACTGGCATTTTGCCTTATCTTCTTTGCTGGTCTGTCCGGTAGGGGACGTCGACGAGCAGGTGGCCACCATTGCAGGAGGTGGCGTGAGGAAGTCTTTGGGGAAGAACTCCGCCATTGTGACAGGTCTTCTTTTCCTATTGTACACCTTGGACATTTGTCCCTGGAGTTTTATTGCTGTGCTTCATGGCTCTTTTCTTTTACGGTTTAGACTCTTGGATCGGCTTCTTCCGTCGAGTGACTAGAATCCACCCCTCTTCGTCCGCTTTAGCCGCTTCTCGGGGTGACGGCACGGGAGCTTTTTTTTCACTGGTAATTTTGTTGTAGAGGCTAGACTTGGGACGGTACTCCCTTTGCATGCCTCGAGGCCCTTTGGATCTGGATTTGGAGTTAGATCCGGCCTTGACAAATATGGAGTTTACTGAAGCAATATTCTCCATTCTGTCGATTATAATGTAATCGTTCATCGTGAACTCCAGAATTTTGTCCTTTAGAACAAAGCACTTCTCAGCTGAATGTCCGAGTAAGCGATGATACTTACAGAAGTTCGGCTCCTTTGATTTCGTCAAGTCGCCTAGTCTTTTAACTTGTGGTAAGTGGAGCAAGTCAGCTTCGAGCATGACTGGCACGTTGGCGTCTGCGAAGGGGTAAGTCTTTGACTGTTTCTCCTTCAACGTCTACCTCTGGAAGTTGGGCCCGGAGGGTGATCGTGGGGCATAATTCATATTTTGTTTGCTCCCCACCTTGATCGTTGTAAGCTTTTAGTTGCATAGGAGCCTTTTTCCTTTTCTTTTGGCTCTTTTACGACAACTTTCACCTTTTTGTGGGGATCGGGAATTAGAGTGGCGAGGTCACCTGCTTGCTCAATGATGACTTCCATCTCGTGAGCTTCAGTTGCGAGCTCTTGGAAATCGGCCGATTTCTTCCCCTTCAGGAAGTAGAGAAGACAACATGACATACCGTGAACGCACATGTCGACTCTACTTCGAGAGACAAGTTGGTTCTCTCTGTTCAGTTGAGGCTGAGATTCCTCCACCGATTGATGTACCTTTTCGCCTTTCTTCTATCGAAGATTGGCCATCTCGGCTAACATTACGGTGCACCAGGTTCTATAGAACTGGCTAAGGAACTCATTTTCAAGCTGCTCCCAGCTGTCTATCGATTCCTATTGTAGTTCAATGTATTAATCGAAGGCGTTTCCCTTCAGTGAACGACCGAACTGCTTGACTAGTAGGTCGTCGTCAGTACCAGCGTTGTTGTAGGTTTCGATAAAGTGGGCGACGTGCTGCATTGAATGCCCATCACCATTGAATTGTTGGAATTTGGGCTGATGGTACCCGAATGGAATCGAAAGATTTTGAAAGCGTTGGGTGTAAGGTCTCTGGTAGGAGACAGATTTTCTCTCGCCAGAGCTGCTATGGCGCGGTTGATCATATCATTCAACGCGTCAAGTGTGAGGGAGGCCGGTTCCTCCTCATCCTACGACGTTTAAATAGTCATTAGAGCCACCGCCTGCTCATTTTGAGCAGGCTCCTCTCAGCAGGGCTCAACCGAAGCGCTAGTTGTCCCCCTGTTCCGGTCGACCTCTTGAGAGATGTCGCCAACATTGGTCGTGAAAGCTTCTAATCTCTCCATCATTTGTGCGATCTGGACGTCACGAGCCATGATTTGAGCATCCTTGGCGCGGATTCTCGCATCTTGTTCTTTTAGTGCTGCTTGCATTACCGCAAGCTGCTCTTTGACCGTTTTGGCCGAAGTTGCCATAGCGGTAACTTTGATGGTGGGCGTGGAAGGAGATGCCCCCGTCGTGAATTGGGGTGGTGACATTTTTACCGGTGAACCCTGTTGGTCAGAAAGAATCCGGTGTAGTTTGGCGCAGCGAGGCCGCAGTAGGTGATTGAGTTGGAGAGTCAACCACCGGGGTCTTTTGGAGAATTGTCGCCTTGATAGGCGACCAACTCGATGGAGTGGCCGCAAGTGTACTCTGGCGAGAGTTGATTGGCGACCGGGCCAGAGGTTTGGCTGTTGGCGTTGGTCGATGAGGTGATTCAGCCGCGACAGTGAGAGTGGCCAGGAGTCCTTTAGAGACAGTCACCATGGGTGACTGGCCTTTGGCCGTTGTTCTGGGTAAAGCCAGAACTAGTGCTTTATCCCTCCTCATGGAGGAGGAAGGAGTTGCATGCTTGTCATAACGTTGGATCAGAGCACGCACAAAGGGGGTTCTTTGCGACGATAGCGACTGGGTTGGACTGGCCATCGGGCTATGTGCCAGTGGTGTGGTCGGACTAGCCACCGGGCTGTGTGCCAGTCGTGTGGTGGTGATAGTCAGGTAAGTCGGCTTAGTTTCCACCGGAATTAACCTGACCGATGTTGCTGCAACTTGTTTGGCAGGGCTGCGGTAGTCTGAGGTTGGAACACGGTGCTCGGGCAACGTGTATCCTTCACGAAGGGAGCCTATCCTGCGGACAAGCTCTTGGCTAACGGCCTTGTCATTGGGCCAGTGGCTGGTAGTGGAGAGGTCAGCGCGTGAATGTTGGCAGTAGAGCCAACCATCAATCTGCAAACTCTAATTGTTGAGATTAAGCTTGCGCCCAGCAGCAGGGCGCAAATAGGCAGAACTCGAGCCAGCAGTTGGTTTGCCAGTGTTGTTGCTGTTGTTGTCGTTGTTTCCGTTGTTCTTGTGGCTGACCATTCGATTGGATTTTGGGGGGTTTTTTTATCGGAGAAGGAGATGAGAGGTAGGAGATGTTCCAACGGGTATGCCAAATCTGTTTCGGCAAAGAACCTCTGGTATGTAAAAAGTGGCGATCAATTGATTAATTCGACTGAAATATACAGAAATTTATAATTTGTGTTTGGGAATTGGGAAATTTTGCGAAAGCACGATCTCCTAGCTTTACTCTGATTCAATCTCAGATGTAGTTGATGGTGAAGTCACTGCTTTTTACAATTTGATGACGAATTTCGAGTGTCTGAGCGAGTGTGCACGAACAACAACGGGTGTAGTGGGCTGGAAGTGTTTGTGTTTAATATTGGCGTGTTTGTGTTTAGAGCTTCTTCAGTAGATTGTGTGAATTATGACGAACTGAAGATTTTTTTTGAACTTTGGGCTCAAGAAAGTTTCTGAGTCGGGTGATTTTGAGTGAAAATTTGTGAGTCTTTTTCCCGCCCCGAGCCCTTTGGCGTTCAGTCTTTGGCTATTTGTAGCCTGTGGTTGAGTTGTTTGTTGGAGCTTGATCCTCAAAAAGAGGATCTCAATTGATTTCTTCTGCTTCTGTTGGAGTGGGAGAGGAGCGGGGAGCTCCCTATTTTTCCTTTCTCAATCCTTAAGAGGAGGGAAGACTTCTCTTTTTTCCTTCCCTATAGTTGAGGGATCGACCGGACTTGGTCGATTGAAGTTTTCTGGCGTGGCTTGCCTTTTTAGCTGGCTGCCAAGTAACTTGAGAAGCCGACATGGCTTTAATTTTGGCTGGCTGCCAATTGATTTGAGGAATTGGCTTGGCTGGATGTCAGGCCCACTGGTGGGCTGTTTTGATGAAGTTGATGAGTGGATTGTAGAAAAGTCCACGGTGTACACGAAGTAGGCCTTCGGATAGTTTATTGGGTGGATCATTGCATGGGTTTAACAAAAATGGGCCGCATCGGATTTTGACGCCTACAATAGTATGTTATTGACTATTAATTAATATGTTATACCAACTTCATATAGTCAAACACCCCTCAACCATGTGAAATTATACCACTAACTAGTGTGTTATGCAGAACGAGAAAGTAGGTTATGCATAACATAATAGTATGTTATAGCCCATTAACTAAGATATTATGCTAACTTTACAGGGCCAAACCGGTTCAATGGTTAAAATGAAAGGCATTTTCATTCCTATATCAATGAGTTGATATGTTGTCAACATGTATCGATAGTTCGACATTTAAGCAATAATGAGTTCATGAGTCATAATTCTCCCTTATTTTTAATTTCTACAGTAGCAGAGAAATTTTTCCTCTTTTTGCCCCCATTAATGGAGGGCATGTGTGTCCCACATAGCCCCACACGCTGCCATGTAGCAGCTGCTGATTCACAGGTACAGCCTATGTGGTGTATATGGCTACTGTAGATCTGAACCCCCTATATATGAATGTGTACTTAGGATTGTAACTCTTCTATTAATCTTCCTAAGTAGCCAATTACATCATAACATAATCCAATGCTATGCTATATTAATATTAATGTTCTTCTTGGCTTGTGACTAAGACCACATAACATTCTTAATAAAAGGTGCATGTATGTGATTGGAGCAACAACTAGTGGTGGGCCGGTCAAGGTTTGGTTCGCCCTATCTATATATGCTTAAACGCCAAGAAAATCTCCCATCGCTGCAACATCCTTAATTCTTCCCAACTCTCCTCAATTTGAGCAACCCAATCGAATTGCTTACTACTTCTGAAAACTTTTCATGAAAGATAGCAGGGTTTTGATTCCTGAAGCGGTTCAAACTTAGGCCAAACCGGTCCAAATAATTTTTTTTAAATTGTTTTTGTTTATTGCTTGATAAATAAAAAAAATCTATCATGCTGTATGCACCAAAATGTGCATGGCCCACATTCGACAGATCCAGGAGTCCAACGACCCAGTAAACAAAGTTCGTGGACAGGCCGCGACAATTCTCGAAGTAATTCGACGTAGCCCACCGCCAGGATCCCGTTTCGTCGCGTTGTTAACACGGTGAGTCATCTCACCGCATCATAGACTCAGTGAATCATCGTCTAGTCAGCAACAACTCGGTGAGTCATCGCCACATCAGCATGAGTCAGCATACAGTCAGCCAATTCAAACGAGAAGATAAAATCTCTGGAAAGATGTTGCGATCCTCATTTAAGGGATCTCAACGGGGAGCTCCTGGTCTCCCTCCTCCCCTCTTCCCCTCAACTTCACGAGCAGAAAGGGGATCGTGATCCCCTTTCACAGGCAACGTCTCTCACAGACAGGCTACAAAAGGCTAGAAGCATTCTGTTCAAAGGGTTGGAAAAACTTTCATCCCTACGGTTGGAAAAAATCAAATTCGAGAGCTCTTGCTGAGAAAATACTTCACACACAGAAGTTCTTTCTCTCTCGAACGGAGGTCTAAAAATCCCTTCACCGAGAAGAAACTCCACGCACAGAAGCTCTCTCAAACCAGAGAAGTTCAGCAACACGCGGTGCGTCGTCCAACAGTTCAACCGGAGCAGCTCTACACGTTCGCCGGCAACGTCACAAGTCGACACACGCGGAACACAAATACTTCCGCCCGACCGACAAAAGCCACACAAGATCGTGCACACTCGTTCCATGAACTCAACTTCGACGTTCTCGCCAAAAGCCGAAACTTCGACAAATTCACACGGAAATCGAATCAGAGGGTTATTAGGAGAGTGGACTCACATTCCTTGATACAAAACACACCCTATAACACAAATTATTCTAAAGTAATTGAAAACTTCTCTCGGTCGCGCCTCTTCGCGGACCGGTGGATTTTCGGTGAAACAGATTTGACACGCCCGGTGGGACATTTCCTACCTCTCATCTCCTTCTCCGTCCAACCAAAAAAAAAAATCCCCAACCTCAGCCATGGCCAGCAACGCCAACAACGGCAACAACAACAACAACGACAACAGGGGTAAGCAAACTGCCTCCTCGAGCTCTGCTCACCCGCTCTCTGCAGCGACCGCAAGCTCAACCGCAGGAGCTCGCGGACCATCTGCCGACCTCCGCGCTCCTACCTCTCCACCACCGGCCATTCGCCCAATTACAAGGGCCTTGGCCAGGAGTTTGTCCACTGGAGAGGCTCCTTTAATGCTAGATGTGCGTCGTCCGAGTGCAGTCTACCAACCACAGGCTACCGCGGCCTCTACCAAAACGGTCGTCGCACCGGTCAAAATGATCCTGGAGCAAATAGGCCGACCTACCTGCCCGTCGACACCACACCACCGGCGCACAGTCCGGTGGTCAGTCCAACCCAATCGCCACCATCGCAAAGGAGCTCTGTCGTCTCTGATTTGGTCCAGCGGTACGAACAACAGGGGGGCAAAAACTCCTCCTCCGCGGCCAGAATGAGTTCGCCATCGGCCTCCTCCGTACAGAGAGCGACGGCCGAAGACAAATCTCCAATCGTGACAATCTCTCACGATCTCTTAGCCGCGCTTACTTCAGCAGCCGGCTCACCACCCATTCGTTTCGCCTCGTCGACAGACACTGGCGACCTCCCCAGCTGCGCTATCACCCATTCCGCATAGTTGCATCTCATCGGGGGCTGTCTCCGCAAGCCAGTCGCCCACAACTTCTCCACACCCGAAAACACCGACGACCGTCTCCCCAATGCGGTCACCGGCAAAATATTCTCCACTTCGATCTGCGTCAGGAACAGCTCCGTCGACGCCGACCGTCAAAATGGCCACAATGACGACGTCGGTCAAAACAATCGAAGAGCAGCTTGCCGAAATGCAAGCTGCATTTAAAGAACAGAGCGAACAACTGTGCATCAAAGACGCGCAACTCGCAGCTCATTCTGTTGTGAAGTTGAGGAAGAAGAGGGGAGGAGAGAGACCAGGATCGTGGCCCCTCTTTCTCTCTCTCGGTTAAAGACTAAGTGAGGAGCTGATGATGTGTGCGGACGGGTGCTGACTCAACAATTTCCGCTAACGAGGGTGTCGACTGTGCTACTGACGAGGCACTACAATTGGACTTCACCATAGATCGTAGTGTGGTCTTGAGATCGGTTGAAGCCTGCCCACGAATCCCGGTTGATGGGTTAATGGGTTATTGGGCTTGCTGAATTTGGGCCACGCACATTTTGATGCGTGCATAATAATATTTATTTAAAAAAATATTATAAAAAGAAGAAAATAACTAGTATTTTAATAATATATAATAAATTATATTTATATTAAACTTATTCTTTTCCTGTGCATCGCATGGGGTTTATGCTAGTATTATTGAACTCAAACACAAACTTGATTGAATTTGAGGGCGGGACTTTTAGGTTTATTTTGGAGTAAACCAAATATCTGGTATTAGAGTATATTTTCAATTCTGGCATGCATGCATGAATGGAACTTAATTTATGTCAATATGAATTAATTGTGAGTCTTGAAATGGATCTTAAGGTAATTAAAAGTGTAGATTAATTTCCTCAATTTCACCATATAACATAATACATCATTATTTATAGATTAATGCTATAAAAGATGAATTTTTGTCTTTCAAAATTTTTAAGAACCCTATTTTCCATTATAAATGAGTGACGGCTAAGAAATTGATCAAGGAAAAACTCAATTAACTATTAAATTTAAGAAAGCAAAAGAACAATTAATTAAGATAAAAAAAGCAATCTATTACTTTTCATAGCTCTGCTTTGCTTAAGTAATTATCAGATGAATAACATATATTTTATTCCATCTACATCAGCTAATCAGTAGTGAAAAAAGAAAAAATAATCTTCAAAGTGTTATTGATCAGCATTTGCAGTGACAGTAGTGGTGCCCTCCGAGAATTTTGCAGCGGCTGCTGGTATAGTCACGGCACGGGGAGCAGAAGTTTATGCACTGCGAGTCCTCGCAATTTGGCATGTGATGATCTTGGCAGCACTTGGAGTCTTCGTCTAAATTGATCAGGAAGTCATTCCCTGCACACAGGTAAAAATAAATCGATCAAAAGATGAATTGAAAGCAATCAAGAATTCCATCTGTTGCCATATAATAACTATATATATATAGTTGATAGGAATCAAAAGCAAGAAGAGAGGAAGAACTCTTACTTGCTGCTGCCCCGGCTAGCATTACCATCAAGAAAGTGGCGACGACCATGGAAACGCTAACTTTACCCATATATACTTCTCTTTTGGCTTCTTCTCTTGTCTTCTCTATTCAGGATTGGGTAACTGTATCAAAGACATATATATACATATGTGTGCTGGCTATATATAGGCATTGTCATTGAGTTCCTATTCCCAATCAGCTAGGATTCTAAATCTTTCACATATGGAATGATAAACATATATATATAACTATATCACGGAAACTAGCCGGAACTAATGGCTACAGAATCTTAATTTTCAGAGATGCTTCCCACAAGAGTACGTACTAGGACGATGTAATTAAGATTCCAAATATATAAAGAAGAATATAAATTTTTTGACTGATTTTTTTTTTTTTTTTCCGGAGTATTTGCTCTCATGATTCATCTGAAAAATATTCAAAAATCTTGATAATTAAGGTAGATAACTCTTCATGAAAGAAACCTCATTTGAATGCATGAGCCGCAACTATATATGTAAGTGTAGCTATATATATATATATTTAAACAAATTAATTATTGTACATATATATATGAACTGGTTTCAACTTGTAATCAATTTAGAGAGAATTTAAATTAGGAAAAATTGATTTTCTTCTTCACATGCTAAAAATCTTTAATCGACCCAGTAGTCTTGTACATGTGATTAACCATTACGATGATCTCGTCCCTGTTTATGTGAAGGGTAATTAATCATTCCAAATATGAAAGATATAGAATCAGCGATTTAGGATTGTAGTTCAATATTGGCAATGCCTATATAACACTACTCATGTCTTCGATGCAATTACAGCCCAGAAATCTAAACAGAGAAGAAGAAAATTAAGGAGAAGTAACCAAACGAGAAGTATGGGTAAAGTTAGCGTCACCATGGTCGCCACCTTCCTGATGGTCATGCTTGCTGTGGCAACAGCAAGTAAGAGTTTTTTCGTCTTAATTATCTCGTTTTTGGTTCTTACTATACCAGCTTGCTAAGAATATTTTGTTGCTTCCTTCGATCTGGTTAATTTGATGAGAATTCTCTATGAATTGCAGGGAATGAGTTGGTGATCAATTTAGACGAAGACTCCAAGTGCTGCCAAGATCATCACATGACAAACTGCGTGGACTCTGCATGCATAAACTTCTGCTCCCCATGTCGTGACTATACCAGCAGCCATTGCAAAATCCTTGGCGGACTCCATTACTGTCACTGCAAATGCTGAAATTACTAGCTAGTATATATCTCAAGAGATTTATATTATACAAATTAGTTAATTAATGTCATAGATGGAATAAATATTACATGTTTTTCACCAGAGTAGACAGAGGAGTACTGTTATCAAGAGTACCAGATCAATATTGTTTGTTTGACCTAATTTGAGGTTTTATTTTAATGATAGTTAATTTAATTTTTCCATTAATGTTTCAGTGAAGTTATTCATCTATTTTATTGTCCATAAATATTAGACAAAGGTCTGTTGTTATAGCGTAATCTTTAATTTTTTTGGGGGGGTAATCCGAAAGTTGTCCATATATTAATTACAAACGAAGTTAATTTGGAAGACTCGTTCATTTTCAAATAATGCAACAATTAACTTATTTCAGTAAATCCAAATATCCGCCTTAATCAGAATTAGATTTTGGATTCATACAATTTATTTGACAGCTATCTCTTTAGGTATAGGGGAGACCTTTCTTTTTTTTTTTTTTTTTTTTTTACTTATTTGCATTTTAATATTTTAATTAGTGTTTTAAAAAACGAACCGAACCGGGCGGTCCGACCCGGTTGAACCAGAATCGGAGGACAATATGGTTCTTATTGACTCGGCCCGGTTCACTATAATCAGGATTATTTTTGTCTTTTTTCTTATAGAAATATTAAAAAAATACAAAGTTGTTTCACCGAAAATCTGCCGGTCCGCAAAGAGGCGCGACCGACAGAGTAATTCGATTTATAACAGAGAATTTTGTGTTACAATTGTGTTTGAATATCAAGGAATGCGAGTACAATATCCTATTCTTCCTCTGATTCGATCTCCGTGTAAATTTGATGAAGTTCTGGCTTGCCGAGGGCCGAAATATGGACGCCGAAATATGAGTTCGGTGGCGAGTGCACCCTAAACGGTGACGGCTTTGGTCGGTCTGAGACGAAACTATTTGTGTTCCGCATGTATCGACTTGTTGGCTTTGGCTCGAAAAGATCGTAGAGTTTGTTGATGATTGAACTAGTTAATTTCGACGAACAGCGACTTGCTTGACTTCTTTGGCTCGAAAGAGTCTCTGCGCCTGAGAGTTTGTTGATGAAGGATTTTCGAACTCCAGACTTGGTCGTGTTGAAGAGGCTGACTTGTAACTTGGCTGCTGACTGGTGCTCACACGATGGCTTCTTGCTGACTGGGGCGTCGACTGTATCGATGACGCGGCAGTATAGATGAGCCTGGCAATGGGCTGCGACGAGTGACATTGAATATCGTCAAAGCCTACCCACGACCATCGTTAGATGGATTGATGGGCGTTTGGGCTCGTCGAAATTGGGTTGGTCTCATTTTAGTGCATAAAGATTGTCCCCTTCTAGACTTCACCGATCAAAGAGAACGATCAAGTTTCGAATGTGAAAATACACACACACACAACATTTTTTTTTTTTTTTGACCATCTTGCTCTTTTAGTGTCGTTTATCTTTTCGTGAACGTATCCTTTTCTGTCCTCTTACTCTTTTACGATAGTGTATATTTCTGTACGCTTGTATCTTGTATGCATTTTTTTTTCTTTTCATTTTTTTTGGATCTCTTGCTGTTTTATAACTGTTTGCTTTTTTGATTTTTTTCTTTTTTTTTTTTATACGCGTACATATTTAGTATGTAGAGTACCTGAGCAGAAGTGTTGTTCAGGTCTGAGCGTCGATGAAGAGTTGAAATTGACTGAGTGACAAGCCGTAGACTGCTTGAATGTTGTAGCCTTGGAGGAGATAGTCGTGACAAATTTGAATGACTTCGACAAGTTTCGACGACTCTAGATGTTGAACCGAGGAAAGATATTGCGAACTGAAGCGAAGCGCAGAGGCTTCGCTTTTGGTTTGGTATAGCTTCAGCGACCTAGTTGTTGCTTCACGGAAGTGGTACCCGTTTCGACGAATTTTGGCCGACTCGATTATGGCGACATCCCTTCGCACTGCGTCGAAAGATTGGCGCAAGTTGAATGAAAAGTGAAGGGCTTTAGTTCAGTCTGTGCAGCTATGTTACTTCTAGTCATCACGCCGAAGAGAACTGTGAGTTCGGCGATCTGGTCGTCGCATCGAGAAAGTAGAGCATTCGAATGAGGCTCGGGAAGCCGTATTCTATCTTAGACGACCCTTTTGTTAACTAGAATTTCTTCTGGGAACTGAATTGACGCGCCGGGAAGGGGATGCACAAAGAGATGCGTGTAGTGGGGCCCACCTTGGTCGCTGTGAGTCTCCAGCGAGTTGAAAATTTTTTCCTTGGCTTGTTTCGTCAAAATTAGCTCTTTTCTTCTGTCGACGGTTTGGCTTCAGCTTGAGATCGCAGGAGAGTTGGGGTGAGGGCGTGGGTCCCACCCTTCAGGCGATGAGGCTACCTTTTAAGTGGGGAAGCACTAATCACTCCCCCGTGAATTTGGGATAGTCAGGCTTAAGAGTCCTATTAGAACACATGCGTGTGGTTGGCTAATTATGACAAAACTCATTCCACAAGATGAGTCCTGATTAAAGTAAAAAAAAGGAAGTTGAAACATAAAAGAAAACCAGGGCTGGATTCCTTTGATTACGAGGGGGCTGTTATACATGGAACATGCATACAAGGAAGTTGAAACGTAAAAGGAAACCAGGGTGAGCTGGATCCCTTGATTACGAGAATAGACCATTGGAGACAGGGACTCGTGATAGAAAGTACGAAGACCCTAAGACTATATAAAGCTAATTTAGTCATGGGATTAGGGTTACAGTGAGTGCAAAAAAAAAGATAACAAAGGATGAACTAAGGGGAGCTCTTCACTAATGAACAATGATCGTGGTGATAGACTGAGTGAAGATCGTTCCCGCTTTGAGCTGATCAGAAGGTCGTGACTGGCTTAGCTGAAGCTATTGACCATGTAAGAGTGCTCTCTTCCTAAGAAGACTGCATGCATAACTTCCCTTACAAGAGGGAACACACTGAAAAGTGTCTAAAAGACATTGTTTTATGCATGAATTAATGATCTTAAATTCCCATTTCGAGTTAGTTATTAGCACGAAAGTGACATATATGACTCAAATTCATGTTTTGTGTGTCAGGTACCTGGTAGAAGAAGAAAATCTGGATTCAGAGAGAAATTGAAGTAGAAAAGGGCAAAAAGAGCCAAAAAAGGGAACGGCGTGACCGCGCCAGGAAAATGGACGAAAATTCAAATAAATGAAGGAAATTCCCAACGGCTAGTAAAGCATCATAGAAGGCAATTCGGGAATGTGGAATCGTGTGACCGCGCCTTCTGAGGGCGCTACCTACCTCACTCAGTGACCACATGGACGCGCCAAAGAGATGCCAAATACAGAAGAGGAGTTGTCGTTCTGGGACTAGAGAAATAAACTAAGGAGTGGTGCTGCCGCGCCACTTCTACAGCTACATTTGGCGCTGTCGCGCCAAGAGCTCTCATTACTCGGCACGATTTTGAGGGTGGTTTCTAGACTTGGAAAGAAATCTACTCCAGTGGCGCGACCGAGCCAAAATCAGAAGAAAAAGTGGCGCGACCGCGCCGCTGACTCAGAACGTGAATTACAAAAATCTCGGGATTCTGATTACCACTCAAGCCCAAACTTGGGAGGAGAAGTTCTAATTGCCTAAGGGAGGTATCCACGAAGATTTTAAGGAAATTGGCTCGAGTCTAGGAGCATTGAATGACCAGGACGAGAAGTTCCACACAAAGAAAGAAACTGCTGCCAGAAAAGAAGAGAAAATCCAAGTTTTAAGAAGAAGCAAAGATAGAGTTCCCTATTCCCAATTGAACCCAAATTTGGACTGAAGCTTCCTGAGGAGATTGAGGATCATATCACGGAAATTCAGGTCAATCCAAGTCGGGTTCTCAGAGTTTTATACTTTTAAAGTGGTGGACCCAGTGCTGGAATTGGCAGCAGAAGTAGTTCAACTTCTCAAGGTGATATCTCAAGTTTCCCAACTCAAAATGACTTCAATTTTCGTACAAAAGGCAAGGACTATGTAAATAAGGTTCGTGATTAATTTCAAGAAATTTGGAGGTCAGGAAAGCAAGATTTCAACCCCTGGACAGAGAAAAAATTACAAGTTCTAGACAGAAGCCCAGCAATAAATAGAGGTCCGAGGTAGAGAGCAAAGAGAGAGTTTTAGATCCAGTTTAGTAGTGTAAATACAGTTTTAGTTTAATTTCATGTTTTTGTAGTTAGTTTAAAGAGGAGAAAAAGTCCAGTGGGAGTCTTACATGACCTCTTGGCACTTTAGAGAGAGAAGGTGGAGATTTCAGTCAAGGTGCAAGAAAAGCTAAAGGCAGTCCTTCAAGGGGGTTTCTGTACTTAGTTTATTTTAAGTCTATGGCTGTAATTCAAGCCTTTTTACTGTGTGTTTATTCTATTAGCATGGATTAGTCTCTCTTTGTTGGGGAAGTCATGAACTCCTAGTTGTGTTTTGTTTAAGTTTTTGAATTTTAGCAATAAAGTACTTTGCTTTTTTTTTGGAAACTAAGTTCATTGGTTATTTCTGATTTAAATTGATATCTGAAGTTTAACAAGGTTCGAATAGAGAAGTTAAAGTTCAGTAGAGTTTTGGGTTAGTTATATGATTGTTTGTTTTCTAAAACAACTTGTTTTTCTAAACTAGATCGTTCCGGATTGTGATGGAGACTAGTGGAAAAATGATGTGACTTTTATAACTCTTGTTCTGAATAAGAGAGTTAATCTTTAAGCTTTTATATTTATGCACCTAGGATTTGAATGTTTCCGGATTGTGATGGAGTTCAAGGAATAGGTGAAAGTTATTTCCTGTAAATGGGTAACCAGGTTTCAAAGAGCTAAGTCAAGGTAAGAGTACTTGAGCTATAAAATCAGAACTTTGCATGTTAGCAACTAAGAGGGATTGACATTCTTCCCCAACATCTCATCTCCATAAGGTTTACAGTAGCTAATTCTATTTTGTTTTTCAGTTCTCAAAATCAAAAACCAAAAATTTATTTTCCTCAATCAATAGAAAAATCTTTACTTAAACTGATTTGTCATCTAGGTCTGTGTGGGTTCGATATCTGGACTCTTAAGTCTATATTACTTGCTGACCTAGTGCACTTGGTAGACACTCAACAAGTTTTTTGAGCCATTGCCGGGGACCATTGAATTGAGAGTAAGTTTAAGTAAATTTTGATTTGTTGATTGAGATTAAAATTTTTATTCTATCTTTTCAGGTTGAACCAGATTCATTCATGAAAACCAGAATTAGTGGTGAGCCACTAGATGAACCCGATCTGGAACTGGAAAGACCACTCAGAGGAGAGGTGGAATTATGTGCAGAATGAGATAAGTCCATATCCAAACTCATATTGGGAATTTCCCCAACAATATACATCTTCTAATTATGATCCATGGAGGAATGATTCTGATATATCATGTTCTTCTGTTGATAATGAACCTAATGGTTTCTATAAAGCAAAGCATGATAATTATCTCTCTAAGCAAAATATAAATCCCTGTTTTGAGAATGAGTTGCAGGTCAATTGGCCACATGGTCAACCATCCATGTTTAAGTATGAGAATCCTCCTATGTGTCATGATTATTATCATCATTCATCTCCCCTTCAGGCTCAAGAAGACTTGTCTAGGTTGGAGAGAAGTGCAAGAGGGAGAGTCGCTGGCATACATAATGTTGATCATGTATTAGCATTGCAGGCACAAGTCGAGTCACTAACCAAGCAATTGTCAAAATTGCACACCCCCTCTTTGGTTGCTCAGATTTGTGACATATGTGGAGGAGGACATCCCAACCATGAATGCCAAGCAGGTAAGGTTCAAGCTGTAACTTCTTTAGACCAGGATAAATATGTTTCAAATTTTTGCAGGTGTAATGATCCATACACCAATACTTACAATCCTGGTTGGAGGAGTCACCCAAATTTTCAAGGTCTAACAACAACAACCAGCAACCCAGCACTCAACAACCCAATGCTCAAACAAGACCACCACCTGGTTTCCAAAGAGCAGCACCAGAACAGGAACAAAAACCCAGCCTTGAGGACATGTTTTCAAAGTTTCTAGCAAATCAAGAGAAAAGAGATGCTCTGACTAATTCAAGGTTTCAAACTCAAGAAGCATCCCTAAAGATTCAAGAGGCATCCCTAAATAATCAAGAGGCATCAATCCAAAATCTGGAAATACAAATGGGATAGCTGGCAAATGCCATATCAGGTAGGAACCAAGGTACTTTACCTAGCAATTCTGAATGGATGAATACAACTAGCACTTCTTGTTTTAATTAATGTGTTACTGCAGAACACATAGAGGAAAATACAATGGAGAGAGCTGAGAGTTATGAATTTTAGAAACTTCAAGAGGGAGAGAATGAAAAGATTATGAGGGAAAAGGAAGAAGATGTAAAAGAGAAAGAAGGGGATGGGGTAGAAAAAGAAGAGAAATCCCTTGAAGAGCATAAAGAGGTTAGGATAGAGGACATAAAGGTTAATGAGCATTCTTTCCTCTCATTAGATAATGATTTCTTCATTATCCAACCCTATAAGCCACCCATAAAAGTTGAAATTAAAATTTTATTAGGTCTGGGTAGTGTGAAGAAAAGTTGGCTAAAAACAAATGAGCAAAACAAGTTAAAAGCCAACCAGAAAAGAGAAAGAGTGATCAACACTTTACTCAAATATTTGAATCACCAAGCAACACATTCCAAAGGCAAAAATATCCTTAGGCATGGATGGTTCCAGTTTCCATTCGATCCTAGTGGATCAGATCACCTGGATCAGTAGTGTAGGAATTGGAGTAAGAGTTTTTGAATTGATTTAATATTTTAGGATTTTTTGTGTGAGTTGATTTGATTACTATTTTTTTTTAATTTTTAGGTTATGATTTTGATTTATTTTCACTATTTGAATAGACCTAGGATACGAATAGGGTTAGATTAAAAATTTACAGCTTTCAAAAAACATAAAAACACAAAAAATTAAAAAACTCAAAACTGGAAAATGGAAGAAGAAGATGATGAGGAAGAAGAAGTGAAGAAATTTTCAGCTCTTGATATATCTTTTGAACTTTTCCTTGTAGAGATTTGTGTGAAATTGCTTTGTGTATGCTATTGTATGAGAGTGTTCTTTAATGCAATTTCATTAATATGTACTCAATCTCCATTCATATTAATGAAATTTTAATTTTTATTCTCCATATTTGTCTCAAAGCATGATATAGAAAATTCTTCCAAAGAAAATTTGTACAAAATGAATCTGCATCTGCCTGCCACTGATACTAACCTATCCAAAGTGGAAAGATTGAAAAATTCATTCCTGATATGAAGAGTTCTTGAAATTACACGGCGCATCCGCGCCATAATCTGGCGCGACCCCGCCACTGCCTTGATGAGGTACGGCCATTATAGAGGTAAGGAAACACTAATTCCACTTCAGGTATTCTTCTGAAGATCTATTTTATGCATGAGATACACTTCTAGTCTATTTTTCATTTTCAATTGCTAAAAATCATACAAGTGTTTGGTACTAACTCATGAAAGCAGAATTCAAGAAACACCAAGGGAGTGCCATCCAACCTCAACAAACCAGACTGTCAGGGAAGTATCTCTTTTACTCCTATGTTTATTGCTGCTTTGAGGACAAAGCATGTTTTTAAGTTTGGGGTGGGATACTCTTCATGATTTCTTCATGCATGCTCAATGGATTCAAAAACTCAGTATTTTTTTCAAAAAATTTCACCAAAAAAATCCAATAGAGATTTTAAAAAATACCAGTGAAAAACCCTGATCAGATGGATAGCATGATTCACTTTTGGAAAAATTTTTAGTTCAGATGTTTAGTCTTGACTGGATGAGAATTTTTCTTCAAAAATAGTTTTGAAAATAAAGTACAAGTGAGCAAGTTGATTTCAATCACTAGAACCAACCTGAGGAAAACTTGAGGCGAAACGGAGAAAGGTTTTCAAAATTCTTAGGTGATTTAGGCACCTGTTTAAAAATCGTTTGAGCCTTTTTCAAAACCACCCATTTCAATGCACAAGTTGCATCACCTTTTGTCAAACCTTTTGAGCCAAAATGATCCCTATTCTGTTTTAATGTCCCATACTACATGTGCCAGCCTTAGTGATCAATAAACTTTTTCTTACTTACCCATGATTCTCCAAATTATTGAAGTGTTCTGTTTGAATGAGCATGGATCAAGAGTTTGAAGTTATAAGGAGGGATGGATGAAGGGTATAGAAATATTTCTTTGTAAAGGGGAAGAAGGAGCAAGAGAGAAAAAAAAAAAAAATTCTGGGCTGAGTAGGAGAAAGGCCACCTTGTGTGTGCACCGGGACTCGGGCCTCAGCAAGCTTAGAGTCTCTGAGTCAACCGACAAGGTAAGCTGGACTCCAGATAAAGCCAAAGAAAAAGAGAGAAAAGGTTGTGGGTTAGTTAAGGGAAAGGCCACCTCGTGTGGGTCTCGGGCCTCAGCAAGCTTAGGGACTCTGAGTCAACCAACGAGGTAAGCTAGACTCTGGACAAAACCCAAAGAAATATTTACATGGGAAAGAAAAAAAAAGGGAAAAAGGAAAAAATGAGGGATCAATGCAAAAGAATAAGTTTGGGGAAGAAGAGCTTGGAGGAAGAATCACAAATCCGATTCATGCTAAAAAAAATGGGATATGGATATGAGGAGGAGAATAAAACCCAAAAGAAATACCCAAAAATCTTCATCATACCCATTACCCCTGCCTCATTACAACCTATAAAGACCTATTGATCAGAAATATGAATTCCTTCAGGTTAGTGGAGAGTGGACCGAGGGATGGCTTATGGAGTTGAACTGAGACTTCTCACTTGTATGGGAATGTACATCTTTGAGAATTTTGAAGAAAATTCGAAATCTGTTTTGACTAAGCAAGAAGAACCATCATTAGGAAAGGAGTGAATCATCTATCTTGAAAACTTTAAAAGGGAAGATCACTGAATTTTTCTTAGTCTTTACAGATCTATCTGGTATTTATTTCAGAGTTTTGCTCGAGGACGAGCAAAGGTTTAAGTTTGGGGTTGTGACAAGTGTCTAAAAGACACTATTTTATGCATGAATTAATGATCATAAATTCCCATGTTGAGTTACTTATTAGCATGAAAGTGACATATATGACTCAAATTCATGTTTTGTGTCTCAGGTACCTGGTAGAAGAAGAAAATCTGGATTCAGAGAGACATTGAAGCAGAAAAGGGAAAAAAGAGCCAAACAAGGTAACGGCGCGACCGCGCCAGGAAAATGGACGAGAATTCAAATAAATGAAGGAAATTCCCAACGGCTAGTAAAGCTTCATAGAAGACAATTCGGGAATGTGGAATGGCGCGACCGCGCCAAGAAACTGGCGCCACCTCACTTAGTGGCCACATGGACGCGCCATAGAAATGCCAAATACAGAAGAGGAGTTGCCGTTCTGGGACCAGAGAAAAATACTACTAAGGAGTGCGCTGTCGCGCCACTTCTACAGCTACATTTGGCACTACCGCGCTAAGAGCTCTCCTTACTCGGCACGATTTCGAGGGCCATTTCAAGACTTGGAAAGAAATCTACTCAAGTGGCGCGACCGCGCCAAAATCAGAAGAAAATGTGGCACGACCGGGCCGGTGACTCAGCCACATGAATTACGGAAATCTCGGGATTTTGACTACCAGTCAAGCCCAAACATGGGAGAAGAAGTCCTAATTACCTAAGCGAGGTATCCACAAAGATTTTAAGGAAATTGGCTCGAGTCTAGGTGCATTGAATGAGCAAGAAGAGAAGTTCCACACAAAGAAGGAAACCGATGCCAGAAAAGAAGAAAAAATCCGAGTTTTAAGAGAAGCAAAGTTGGAGTTTCCTATTCCCAATTGAACCCAAATTTGGAATGAAGCTTCCTGAGGAGATTGAAGATCATATCATGGAAATTCATGTCAATCCAAGTCGGGTTCCCCGAGTTTTATACTTTTTAAGTAGTGGACCCAGTGCTGGAATTGGCAGCAGAAGCAGTTCAACTTCTCAAGTTGATATCTCAAGTTTCCCAACTTAGAATGACTTCAAATTTCGTACACAAGGCAAGGACTATGTAAAGAAAGCAATATTTCAGCCCCTAGACAGAGACAAAATTACAAATTCTGGACAGAAGCCCATCTATAATTAGAGGTCCGAGGCAGAGAGCAAAGAGAGAGTTTTTAGATCCCTTTTTGTAGTGTAAATACAGTTTTAGTTTAATTTCATGTTTTTGTAGTTAGTTTGGAGAGGAAATAAAGTCCAGTGGGAGTCTTACACGACCAATTGGCACTTTAGAGAGAGAAGTTGGACATTTCAGTCAAGGTGCAAGAAAAGCTAAAGGCAGTCCTTCAAGGGGGTTTCTGTACTTAGTTTATTTTATGTCTATGGTTGTAATTAAATCCTTTTTACTGTGTGTTTATTCTATTAGCATGGAGTTGTCTCTCTTTATTGGGGAAGTCATGAACTCCTAGTTGTGATTTGTTTAAGTTCTGGAATTTTAGCAAAAAAGTACTTTGCTTTTGTTTTAGAAACTGAGTTCATTGCTTATTTTTGATTTAAATTGATATATGAAGTTTAACGAGGTTCAAATAGAGAAGTTAAAGTTCAGTAGAGATTTGGGTTAGTTATATGATTCTTTGTTTTCTAAAACAACTTGTTTTTCTAAACTAGATCTTTCCGGATTATGATGGAGACTAGTGGGAAAATGATGTGACTTTTATAACTCTTGTTCTGAATAAGAGAGAGTTAATCTTTAAGCTTTTATATTTATACACCTAGGATTTGAATGTTTCCAGATTGTCATGGAGTTCAAGGAATAGGTGAAAGTTATTTCCTGTACATGGGTAACCAGGTTTTCAAAAGCTAAGTCAAGGTAAGAGTGCTTGAGCTATAAAATCAGAACTTTGCATGTTAGTAACTAGGAGGGATTGACATTCTTCCCCAACATCTCATCTCCATAAGGTTTCCAGTAGCTAATTCTGTTTTGTTTTTCATTTCTCAAAATCAAAAAAAAAAATTTCTTTTCCTCAATCAATAGAAAAATCTTTTCTTAAACTGAGTTCTCATCAAGGTCTCTGTGGGATCGATATTTGGACTCTTAAATCTATATTACTTGCTGACCTAGTGCACTTGCTAGACACTCAACACACACTAAGGGGGAGAGACTTAGTGTGAGGGTATCAAGGATGCTTTTGTTGATCGTTGGAATAGGAAGTTGCGATCCTAGTAGAGGTGTGTTCGAATCCTGAAGGAGGAGAACCCATTGCTATAAGTATTATTGAATCATCTCTACTGTAATACTCTCTAGTGGATTTTGGTACCCTGGGCCGAGTGCCCCGTAGAGTAGGAACTATTGGTTCCGAACTGTGATAACATTTTTTGGTGTTCTTAAGGATAAACGTAATTACGACAAGTGTAATTACACCAGTTGTTGGGTGTAAGTACACTCACACGTACACGTGAAGCATAAGACAATTTCAAGTCCTATCTTCTTCTTTTGGGTGCACTCTACGAATTTGGGTCCCCTTTATGTCTGCGATTTGGCATTTTCTATCAGTCTGCAATTTTGGCTTGGGAGACTGTCTACGAGTTGGGAGATTGTGAATTGGCAGACAGACTACGACTGGGAATTTGGGAGGTTGTAAATTGTAGAGGCTTCTCTGTCTGCAAATTTTGTTTGGAGGACAGTCTGCGACTGCGACCTGAGAGACTGTCTGTGACTTGCTGAGATTTTAGGATTGTGACCTGCTGCCTTATGTCTGCAAATTTGGGACTGCAATTTGGGAGGTTGTCCCCTGCTGCCAATTGACTGTGAAGTTGGGAGACTGTGACCTGGTTCTGTCTGTGAATTTTGGGAGACAGTGATTTGGGACGTTGTGCCCTGCAGTAAGTTGACTGTTTACGAACTTGGGAGACAGTCTGCGAATTTGACCTTACAGTCTTCTTCGATCCCTGGGCTTGCATCAGAACTCTCTGCGAACTAGAATTTAAGGGTATTGTCTACAAATTTCTTCTCTCCCGGCAGTCTCTGGCTGAATTCGAGTCAGCTGGGGTCCCCACACTCTTTTCTTTCTTCTTCTTCTTCTCTCTTCTTTTCAACTTTTCCCTCAATCTCTCTCTCTTTTCATGATTTTTTTTTTCTTTTCGTGTCTCTCTCGAATTGTCTCTTTTTTGTGCTCCAAGTGTCTTTTGATTTGTCAGTGTGACAGACTGACAGTATTAGTGGCATCAGTGAGGTTGCAACCCCCTTGATACACTTGACCACCAATAGAGAGTTCCCCTGGTTTATTACATTTTTCTATGGAAAGACGATTTGGAACAGGTATATGATTAAGAAAAAGGATTTCACTTCTGCAAAGTTATCTATTTTATGATGTAGGGGCCACATTACAATAAGCTTAGAGAACCTTAATGATTTCTAATGATCAACCCCTACCAGCGATATCTACGGATTTGTTTGAAGATTTGTCAAAGTTAGATTATAGGGTATCTTGGTTTGCAGGGTCAAGACAATATTAAGTTGAGGTTCACTATTTTTTGGAAATTAAGGAAATCCCCTAATTTGGCCTAGAGTTAGGTTCTTAAATGTAAGGGAGTCTAAATTTGAAGGTTATTTAAAATCTAGGAAGCAATAGGACAAGTTAGAAAAAGATGATCTTGTGTTTCTTCACAGGCCAAACAGAGAGAACATGATGCAAAAATAATCAATTTTCAATTAACAAACACGCAGGCCACTAGAAGGGAATCATGAAGACAAAGTCATGTAAGCTTTGTGCTTTGGAGGAAAGAGTAAATAGGTAATGTCGGACGAAATTAAATTTGTGTGTTTGAATTTAAGTGTAGCCTCCTCCACATTTTGCCAATATTGTTGATAGTGATATGCAGTCTTGATGGAGAAGTTACCTTTGGGACCCAATTTCTATATGCTAGTATCTTCAGTAGTTTGAGGGATAGTATGCATTATTTGGTTAAGGAAAAACTACGACTCGAAGAGCAATTTTTGCCTAAATATTGAACCATGGATAAATGTTGACAAAATATCGAGTCAAGTGTACTGGGATGAAAGTGCCCCTCACTTAACCCCTAAACCGGTTTGGCCTAATGAAGATGGGAAAACATATTAGTTAATGGACCAGAACATACTATTATAATATGCATAATCTACTTTCCTTTTCCACATAATATACTAGTTAGTGATAAAATTTCTTGTGGTTGGGGGGTGTTAGGCTAGATGAAACTGATATAACATATTAGTTGATGGTCTATAACATTCTATTATATTATGCATAACATACTTTTCTATTATGCTTACCATACTAGTTAATGGTGCAATTTCTCAAGGTTAGTGGGTGTTTGGTCTTTTTAAGCATGCATAACATATTAGTTAATAGTGTATAACAAACTAAAATATTATATAACTTACTTTCTCATTCTATTTATCAAACTAGTTAATGGTATAATTTTTCATGGTTAAAAGGTGTTTGGCCCTATAAAGCTGACATAACATATTAGTAGATTGTATATAACATACTATTATGCCATAAATAATATACTTTCGCATCTTGCAGGACATACTATTGGTTCATTATTTTTTGTATAAATTGGTTCATTATTTTTTTTTTAAATCGGTTCAAGGGTTAGCATATGCGCATATTCGCCATCGAATTCGTGACTTGATATTTTGCCAATATAAATCTGTAGTTCAATATTTAGCCAACTGTTGCTCTATGAGTTGTAATACTCCTAATTTACTAGTGCTATATTGATTACCTAGTTAAGCATTTATTATCACCTTTGTATTAGTGGCATCAGTGAGGTTGCAACCCCCTTGATACACTTGACCACCAATAGAGAGTTCCCCTGGATTATGACATTTTTCTATGGAAAGACGATTTGGAACAGGTATATGATTAAGAAAAAGGATTTCACTTCTGCAAAGTTATCTGTTTTGTGATGTAGGGGCCACATTATAATAAGCTTAGAGAACCTTAATGATCTCTGATGATCAACCCCTACCAGCGATATCTATGGATTTGTTTAAAGATTTGTCAAAGTTAGATTATAGGGTATCTTGGTTTGGAGGGTCCAGATAATATTAAGTTGAGGTTCACTATTTTTTGGAAATTTAGGAAATCCCCTAATTTGGCCTAGAGTTTGGTTCTTAAATGTAAGGGAGTCTAAATTTGAAGGTTATTTCATATCTAGGAAGCAATAGGACAAGTTAGAAAAAAATGATCTCGTGTGTCTTCAGAGGCCAAACAGAGAGAACATGATGCAAAAATAATGACTTTTCAATTAACAAACATGCAGGCCACTAGAAGGGAATAATGAAGACAAAGTCATATAAGCATTGTGCGTGGGAGGAAAGTGTAAATAGGTAATGTCATACGAAATTAAATTTGTGAGTTTGAATTTAAGTGAACCCTCCACATTTTGCCAATATTGTTGATAGTGATATGCACTCTTGATGGAAAAGTTACCTATGGGACCCAATTTCTATATGCTAGTATCTTCAGTAGTTTGAGGGATAGTATGCATTATTTGGTTAAGGAAAAACTACGACTCAAAGAGCAATATTTGCCTAAATATTGAACCATGGATAAATGTTGACAAAATATCGAGTCAAGTGTACTGGGATGAAAGTGCTCCTCACTTAACCCCTGAACTGGTTTGGCCCTATGAAGATGGAAAAATATATTAGTTGATGGTCTATAACATACTATTATAATATGCATAATCTACTGCACTATTACATATAATATACTAGTTAGTGATATAATTTCTTGTGGTTGAGGGGTGTTTGGCTATATGAAACTGATATAACATATTAGTTGATGGTCCATAACATTCTTCTATATTATGCATAACATACTTTTCTATTATGCTTACCATACTTGTTAATGGTGGAATTTCTCAAGGTTAAAGGGTGTTGGGACTTTTTAAGCTGGCATAACACATTAGTTAATAGTCTATAACAAACTAAAATATTATATATAACTGACTTTTTTGTATAATTTTTCGTGGTTAAGAGGTGTTTGGCCCTATAAAGCTGACAAAACATATTAGTAGATTGTATATAACATACTATTATACTATAAATAATATACTTTCCCATCTTGCATAACACACTATTGGTTCATTATTTTTTGTACAAATCGGTTCATTCTTTTGTGTGTAGATCGGTTCAAGGGTTAACATATGCGCATATTCGACATGGAATCCAAGACTTGATATTTTGCCAACATAAATCTGTGGTTTGATATTTAGCTATCTATTGCTGCATGAGTTGTAATTCTCCAAATTTACTAGTCATATATTCATAACCTAGTTGAGCATTTATTAACAGCTTTGTATTAGTGGCATCAGTGAGGTTGCAACCTCCTTGATACACTTGACACCAATGGAGAGTCCCCCTGAATTAAGACCTACTTCTAAGGAAACAATATTTGGAACAGGTATTCGGTTAAGAATAAGGCATTCACTTCCGCAAAGTTATCTATTTTATGATGTAGGGGCCACATTACAATAAGCTTAGAGAACCTCAATGATCTATGATGATTAACCCCCACCAGCAATATCCACGGATTTGTTTGAAGATTCCTCAAAGTTAGATTTTAGGGTATGAAGGTTTGGAGGGTCCAGATAATACTAAGTTGAGGTTCACTATTTTTTGGCAATTTAGGAAATCCCCCAATTTGGCCAAGAGTTTGGATCTTAAAAGTAAGGGAGTCTAAATTTAAAGGTTATTTAAAATCTAGGATGCAATAGGACAAGTAAGAAAAAGATGATCTTGTGTTTCTTCATAGCCCAAACCGAGAGAATATGAAGCAGGAACAATCAATTTTCAATTAACAAACATGCAGGCCACTAGAAGGGAATCATGAAGACAAAGTCATGTAAGCATTGTGCTTTGGAGGAAAGTGTAAATAGGTAATGTCGGACGAAATTAAATTTGTGAGTTTGAATTTAAGTGTAGCCGCCTCCACATTTTGCCAATATTGTTGATAGTGATATGCACTCTTGATGGAGAAGTTACCTTTGGGACCCAAGTTCTATATGCTAGTATCTTCAGTACTTTTATTCATAGTATGCATTATTTGGTTAAGGAAAAACTACGACTTGTAGAGCAATTTTTGCCTAAATATTGTACCATGGATAAATGTTGACAAAATATCGAGTCAAGTGTACAGGGATGAAATTAGCCCTCACTTAACCCCAGAACCGGTTTGGCCCTATGAAGATGGAAAAACATATTAGTTAATGGTCTATAACATACTATTATAATTTGCATAATCTACTTTCCTATTCCACTTAATATACTAGTTAGTCATATAATTTCTTGTGGTTGAGGGGTGTTTGGCTATATGAAACTGATATAACATATTAGTTGATGGTCAATAACATTCTTCTATATTATGCATAACATACTTTTCTATTATGCTTACCATACTTGTTAATGGTGCAATTTCTCAAGGTTAAAGGGTGTTGGGTCTTTTTAAGCTGGCATAACATATTAGTTAATAGTCTATAACAAATTAAAATATTATATATAACTTACTTTCTCATTCTATTTATCAAACTAGTTAATGGTATAATTTTTCGTGGCTAAGAGGTGTTTGGCCCTATAAAGCTGACATAACATATTAGTAGATTGTATATAACATACTATTATGCTATAAATAATATACTTCCCATCTTGCATAACATACTATTGGTTCATTTTTTTTTGTATAAATCGGTTCATTATTATTTGTGTAGATCGGTTCAAGGGTTAACATATGCGCATATTTGCCATCGAATCTAAGACATGATATTTTCCCAACATAAATTTGTGGTCCGACATTTAGCAAACTGTTGCTCCATGAGTTGTAATTCTCCAAATTTACTAGTCATATATTTATAACCTAGTTGAGCATTTATTAGCACCTTTGTAGTAGTCGCATCAGTGAGGTTGCAACCCCCTTGTTACACTTGACCACCAATAGAGAGTCCCCCTGAATTAAGACCTATTTCTAAGGAAACAATATTTGGAACAGGTATTCGGTTAAGAATAACATTATATTATATTATGCTTAACATACTTTTCTATTATGCTTAACAAACTAGTTAATGGTGCAATTTCTCAAGGTTAAAGGGTGTTTGGCCTTTTTAAGCTAGCATGACTTATTTATTAAGAGTCTATAGCATACTAAAATGTTATATATAACTTACTTTCCCATTCTATATAACAAACAAGTTAATGGTATAATTTTTCGTGGTTGAGAGGTGTTTGACCCTATAAAGCTGACATAACATATTAGTAGATTGTATATAACATACTATTATGTTATGCATAATATATTTTCCCATCTTGCATAACATACTATTGGATCTTTATTTTTTGTATAAAACGTTTAAAGGGTTAACATATGCGCATATTCGCCATTGAATACATGACTTGATATTTTGCTTGTGGTTCTATATTTAGCCAACAGTTGCTCCATGAGTTGTAATTCTCGTAGTTGACTTGTAATATGTTAGTCACCTATTTGAGCATTTATTAGCACCTTTGTATTAGTGGCATCAGTGAGGTTGCAATCCCCTTGATACACTTGACCACCAATAGAGAGTTCCCCTCGATTATGACATTTTTCTATGGAAAGACGATTTGGAACAGGTATAAGATTAAGAAAAAGGATTTCACTTCTGCAAAGTTATCTGTTTTATGATGTAGGGGCCACATTACAATAAGCTTAGAGAACATTAATGATCTCTGAAGATCAACCCCTACCAGCGATATCTACGGATTTGTTTGAAGATTTGTCAAAGTCAGATTATAGGGTATCTTGGTTTGCAGGGTCCAGATAATATTAAGTTGAGGTTCACTATTTTTTGGAAATTTAGGAAATCCCCTAATTTGGCCTAGAGTTTGGTTCTTAAATGTAAGGGAGTCTAAATTTGAAAGTTATTTCAAAGCTAGGAAGCAATAGGACAAGTTAGAAAAAGATGATCTAGTGTTTCTTTAGAGGCCAAACAGAGAGAACATGATGCAAAAACAATCAATTTTCATTTAACAAACATGTGGGCCACTAGAAGGGAATAATGAAGACAAAGTCATATAAGCATTATGCTTGGGTGGAAAGTGTAAATAGGTAACGTCAAACGAAATTAAATTTGTGAGTTTGAATTTAAGTGTACCCACCTCCACATTTTGCCAATATTGTTGATAGTGATATGGTCCCCAATTTTTATATGCTAGTATCTTCAGTAGTTTGAGGGATAGTATGCATTATTTGGTTAAGGAAAAACTACGACTCAAAGTGCAATTTTTGCCTAAATATTGAACCATGAATAAATATTGACAAAATATCGAGTCAAGTGTACTGGGATGAAAGTGCCCCTCACTTAACCCCTAAACCGGTTTGGCCGAATGAAGATGGTAAAACATATTAGTTAATGGTCTATAACATAGTATTATAATATGCATAATCTACTTTCCTATTCCACATAATATACTAGTTAGTGATATAATTTCTTGTGGTAGAGAGGTGTTTGGCTAGATGAAACTAATATAACATATTAGTTGATGGTCTATAACATTCTATTATATTATGCATAACATACTTTTTTATTATGCTTACCATACTTGTTAATTGTGCAATTTCTCAAGGTTAGTGGGTGTTTGGTCTTTTTAAGCATGCATAACATATTAGTTAATAATGTATAACAAACTAAAACATTATATATAACTTACTTTCTCATTCTATATATCAAACTAGTTAATGGTATAATTTTTCGTGGTTAAAAGGTGTTTGGCCCTATAAAGCTGACATAACATATTAGTAGATTGTATATAACTAACTATTATGCTATACATAATATACTTTCCCATCTTGCATAACATACTATTGGTTCATTATTTTTTGTATAAATCAGTTGATTATTTTTTGTGTAAATCGGTTCAAGTGTTAGCATATGCGCATATTCACCACCGAAACCATGACTTGATATTTTGCCAACATAAATCTGTAGTTCAATATTTAGCCAACAGTTGCTCTATGAGTTGTAATTCTCCTAATTTACTAGTGCTATATTGATAACCTAGTTAAGCATTTATTAGCACCTTTGTATTAGTGGACCTAGCGAGGTTGCAACCCCCTTGATACACTTGACCACCAATAGAGAGTCCCCCTGAATTATGACCTATTTCTTTGGAAAAAATATTTGGAACAGGTATACGGTAAAGAATAAGGCATTCACTCCTACAAAGGTATCTGTTTTATGATGTAGGGGCCACATTACAATAAGCTTAGAGAACCTTAATGATCTCTGATGATCAACCCCTACCAGCAATACCTAACGGATTTGTTAGGAGATTCCACAAAGTTAGATTTTACGGTATCTAGGTTTGGAGGGTCCAGATAATATTAAGTTGTGGTTCACTATTTTTTGGCAATTTAGGAAATCCCCTATTTTGGCCTAGAGTTTGGTTCTTAAATATAAGGGGGTCAAAATTTAAAGGTTATTTAAAATCTAGGATGCAATAGGACTAGTAAGAAAAAGATGATCTCGTGTTTCTTCATTAGCCAAACAGAGAGAACATGATGTAGGAACAATCAATTTTCAATTAACAAACACGCAGGCCACTAGAAGGGAATCATGAAAACAAAGTCATATAAGCATAGTGCTTGGGAGAAAAGTGTAAATATGTAATGTGGGACGAAATTAAATTTGTGAGTTTGAATTTAAGTGTACCCTCCTCCACATTTTGCCAATATTGTTGATAGTGATATGCACTCATAATGGAGAAGTTACTATGGGACCCAAGTTCTATATGCTAGTATCTTCAGTAGTTTGAGGGATAATATGCATTATTTGAAGGAAAAACTACGACTCGTAGAGCAATTTTTGCCTAAATGTTGTACCATGGATAAATGTTGACAAAATATCGAGTCAAGTGTACTGGGATGAAATTGACCCTCACTTAACCCCTGAACCAGTTTGGCCCTATGAAGATGGAAAAACATATTAGTTAATGGTCTATAACATACTATTATAATATGCATAATCTACTTTGCTATTCCATATAATATACTAGTTAGTGATATAATTTTCAGTGGTTGAGGGGTGTTTGGCTATATGAAAATGATATAACATATTAGTTAATGGTCTATAACATTCTATTATATTATGCATAACATACTTTTCTATTATGCTTAGCATACTTGTTAATGGTGTAATTTCTCAAGCTTAAAGGGTGTTTGGTCTTTTTAAGCTGGCATAACATATTAGTTAGTAGTGTATAACAAACAAAAATATTATATAACTTACTTTCTCATTCTATATAACAAACTAGTTAATGGTATAATTTTTCGTGGTTAAGAGGTGTTTGGCCTTGTAAACCTGACATAATATATTAGTAGGTTGTATATAACATACTATTATGTTATGCATAATATACTTTCCTATCTTGCATAATATACTATGGGTTCATTATTTTTTGTATAAATCGGTTCATTATTTTTTGTGTTAATCGGTTCAAGGGTTAACATATGCGCATATTCCCATCAAATCTATGACTTGATATTTTGCCAACATAAATCTGGGGGTCGATATTTAGCCAACACTGGCTACATGAGTTGTAATTCTCCTAATTTAAAAGTGATATATTGATAACCTAGTTGAACATTTATTAACACCTTTGTATTATTGGCATCAGTGAGGTTGAAACCTCCTTGATACACTTGACCACCAAAGAGAGTCCCCCTGAATTATGACCTATTTCTGAGGAAACAATATTTGGAACAGGTATACGGTTAAGAATAAGGCATTCACTTCAAGAAAGTTATCTATTTTATGACGTAGGGGCCACATTACAATAAGCTTTGAGAACCTTAATGATCTCTGATAATCAACCCCCACCAGCAATATCTACGGATTTGTTTGGAGATTCCTCAAAGTTTGATTTTAGGGTATCTTGGTTTGGAGGGTCCAGATAATATTAAGTTGAGGTTCACTATTTTTTGGCAATTTAGGAAAACACCTAATTTGGCCTAGAGTATTGGTTCTTAAATGTAAGGGAGTCTAAATTTAAAGGTTATTTAAAATCTATGATGCAATAGGACAAGTAAGAAAAAGATGATCTTGTGTTTCTTCATACGCTAAACAGAGAGAACATGATGCAGGAACAATCAATTTTCAATTAACAAACACGCAGGGCACTGGAAGGGAAACATGAAGATTGTTGATAGTGATATGAAGATTGTCAATAGGTAATGTCAGACAAAATTATTTTTGTGAGTTTGAATTTAAGTGTACCCTCCTCCACATTTTCCCAATATTGTTGATAGTGATATGCACTCTTGTTGGAGAAGTTACCTTTGGGACCCAAGTTCTATATGCTAGTATCTTCTGTAGTTTGAGAGATAGTATGCATTATTTGGTTAAGGAAAAACTACAACTCGTAGCGCAATTTTTGCCTAAAAACTGTACCATGGATAAATGGTAATTTAATTTCTTGTGGTTATGGGGTGTTTGGCTAAATAAAACTGGCATAAGATATTAGTTAATGGTCTATAACTTTCTTATATATTATGCATAACATACTTTTCTATTATGCTTCACATACTAGTTAATGGTGCAATTTCGCAAGCTTAAAGGGCGTTTGGTCCTTTTAAGCTGGCATAACATATAAGTTAATAGTCTATAACATACTAAAATATAATATATAACTTACTTTCTCATTCTATATAACCAACTAGTTAATAGTATAATTTTTCGTGGTTGAGAAGAGTTTGGCCTTATAAAGCTGACATAACGTATTAGAAGATTGCATATAACATACTATTATGTTATGCATAATATATTTTCCTAGCTTGCATAACATACAATTGGATCACAATTTTTTGTATAAATCGGTTAAAGGGACAACACTTGATATTTTGACTGTGGTTCTATATTTAGCCAACAGTTGCTCCATGAATTGTAATTCTCCTAGAGTACTAGTGATAGGTTGATCACCTAGCTGAGCATTTATTAGCACCTTTGTATGAGTGGCATCAGTGAGGTTGCAACCCCCTTGATCCACTTGACCACCAATAGAGAGTCCCCTGGATTATGACCTTTTTCTATGGAAAGACGATTTGGAACAGGTATATTGTTAAGAAAATGGAATTCACTTCTGCAAAGTTATCTATTTTATGATGTAGGGGGCACATTACAATAAGCTTAGAGAACCTTGATGATCTCTCATGATCAAACCCCACCAGCAATATCTACGGATTTGATTGAAGATTCGTCAAATTAAGATTTTAGGGTATCTTGGTTAAATGGGTCTAGATAATATGAAGTTGGGGTTCAAGAATTTTTGGCAATTGAGGAAATCCCCTAAATTGGCCTAGAGTTAGGTTCTTAAAGGTAAGGGAGTATAAATTTCAAGGTTATTTCAAATCTAGGAAGCAATAGGACAAGTATGAAAAGGATGATCTTGTGTTTCTTCAAAAGCCAAACATAGAGAACATGATGCAGGAACAATCAATTTTCAATTAACAGAAACAGAAGCCACTTCAAGGGAATCATGAAGACAAAGCCATATAAGCATTGTGTTTGGGTGGAAAGTTTAAATAGGTAATGCAGGACCAAATTAAATTTGTGAGTTTGAATTTCAGTGTACCCTCCTCCACATTTTGCCAATATTGTAGATAGTGATATGCACTCTTGATGGAGAAGTTACCAATGGGACCCAAGTTCAGTAGTTTGAGGGATAGTATGCATTATTTGGTTTAGAAAAAATTACGACTCATCGAGCAATTTTTGCCTAAATATTGAACCATGGATAAATGATGACAAAATATCGAGTGATCTGTACTGGGATGAAAGTGCCTTTCACTTAACCCCTGAACCGATTTTGCACTACAAAGATGGAATAACATATTATTTAATGGTCTGCAATGCACTGTTGTAATATGCGTAACCTACTTTCCTATTCCACAAAATGTACTAGTTAGTCATATAATTTCTTGTGGTTGGGGGTTTGGCTATATGAAACTGGCATAACATATTAGTTAATATTCTATAACATTCTATTATATTATGCATAACATTCTTTTCTATTATGCTTAACATACTAGTTAATGGTACAATTTCTCAAGGTTAAAGGGCGTTTGGACTTATTAAGCTGGCATAACTTATTAGTGAATCGTCTATAACTTACAAAAATGTTATATATAATATACTTTCTCATTCTATATAACAAACTAGTTAATGGTATAATTTTTCATGGTTGAGAGGTGTTTGGCCCTATAAAGCAAATACAACATATTAGTAGATTGTATATAACTTAATATTACTAGATTGTATAACATACTTTAAGTTATAACGTAATATACTTTCCCATCTTGCATAACATACTATTGGTTCATTATTTTTTGTATAAATCGGTTCAAGGGTTAACATATGTGCATATTTGCCATCGAATCTATGACTTAATATTTTGCCAACATACATCTGTGGTTCAATATTTAGCCAATAGTTGCTCCTTGAGTAGTAATTCTCCTTGTTGACTAGTGATATGTTGATCACCTAGTAGAGCATTTATTTGCTTCTTTGTATTAGTGGCATCAGTGAGGTTGCAACCTCCTTGATACACTTGACCTCCAATACAGAGTCCCCCTTGATTAAGACCTTTTTCGATGGAAAGAAGATTTGGAACAGGTTTATGGTTTAGAAAAAGGAATTCACTTTTGTAAAGTTATCTGTTTTATGATGTAGGGGCCACATTACTATAAGCTTAGAGAACCTTAAAGATCTTTGATGATCAACCCCCACCAACGATATCTACGGATTTGTTTGAAGATTCATCAAAGTTATATTTTATGGTATCTTGGTTTTAAGGGTCCAAATAATATGAAGTTGGGTTCAATACTTTTTGGCAGTTTTGGAAATCCCCTAATTTGGCCTAGAGTTTGGTTCTTTGAGGTAAGGGAGTCTAATTTTAAAGGTTATTTCAAAACTAGGAAGCAATAGGACAAGTAAAAAACAGAAGATCTTGAGTTACTTCAGAGGCCAAATAGAGAGAACATGATGCGAACAATCAATTTTTAATTAACAAAAACAGAGGCAACTAGAAGGGAATCATGAAGACAAAGCCATATAAGCATTGCGCTTGCGAGGAAAGTATAAATAGGTAATGTCGGACCAAATTAAATTTATGAGTATGAATTTTAGTGTACCCTCCTCCACATTTTGCCAAAATAGTAGACAGTGATATGCACTCTTGATGGAGAAGTTTTCTATGGGACCCAAGTTCTATATGCTAGTATCTTCAGTAGTTTGAGGGACAATATGCATTATTTGGTTTAGAAAAAAACATGACTCATACAACAATTTTTGACTAAATATTGAACCATGGATAAATGTTGACTAAATATCTACTCATCTGTAGTGGCATGAAAGTGCCCCTCACTTAACCGCTGAACCGGTTTGGCCCTACGAAGATGGAATAACATATTAGTTAACGGTCTATAACGTACTATTACAATATGTGCAATCGACTTTCCTGTTCCACATAATATACTTGTTAGTGATATAATTTCTTGTGGAAGAGGAGTGTTTGGCTATATGAAACTTGCATAAAATATTATTTAATGGTCTATAACATTCTATTATATTATGCATAACATACTTTTCTTTTGTGCTTAACATTCAAGTTAATGGTACAATTTCTATAGGTTCGAAGGCATTTGGATTTATTAGCCTGGCATAACATATTAGTTAGTAGTCTATAACATACTAAAATGTTATATATAATTTACTTTCTCATTCTATATAACAAACTTGTTAATGGTATAATTTTTCATGGTTGAGAGGTGTTTGGCCCTATAAAGCAGATATAGCATATTAGTAGATTGTATATAACGTAATATTACAAGATTGAATATAACATACTATTATGTTATACATAACATCCTTTCCCATCTTGCATAACATACTATTTGTTAATTATTTTTTGTATAAATCGGTTCAAGTGTTAACATATGTGCATATTCGCCATCAATCCATGACTTGATATTTTGCCAACATACATCAGTGGTTCGATATTTACCCAATAGTTGCTCCATGAGTTGTACTTCTCGTTGTTGAATAGTGATATGTTGATCCCCTAGTAGAGCATTTATTTGCACCTTTGTATTAGTGGCATCAGTGAGGTTGCAACCCCCTTGATACACTTGACCACCAATAGAGAGTCACCTTGGATTATGACCTTTTTCGATGGAAAGAAGATTTGGAACAGGTTTATGGTTTAGAAAAACGAATTCAATTTTACAAAGTTTCTAATTTATCATGTAGGGCCCACAGTACTATAAGCTTAGAGAACCTTGAAGATCTCTGATGATCAACCTCCACCAACGATATCTACAAATTTGTTTGAAGATTCATCAAAGTTAGTTTTTAGGGTATCTTGGTTTGAAGGGTCCTGATAATATGAAGTTGGGGTTCACTAGTTTTTGGCAATTTTGGAAATCCCCTAATTTGGCCTAGTGTTTGGTTCTTTGAGGTAACGGAGTCTAAATTTGAAGGTTATTTCAAATCTACGAAGCAATAGGGCAAGTAAGAAAAAGATGCTCTTGTGTTACTTCAGAGGCCTAACAGAGAGAACATGATGCAGGAACAATCAATTTTCGATTAACAAAAATAGAGGCCACTAGAAGGGAATCATGAAGACAAAGCCATATAAGCATTGCGCTTGGGACGAAAGTTTAAATAGGTAATGTCGGACCAAATTAAATTTGTGAGTATGAATTTAAGTGTACCCTCCCCCACACTTTTCCAATATAGTAGATAGTGATATGCACTCTTGATCGAGAAGTTACCTATGGGACCCATTTTCTATATGCTAGTATCTTCAGTAGTTTGAGGGATAATATGCATTATTTGGTTTAGAAAAAAATAGGACTCATAGTGTAATTTTTGCCTAAATATTGAATCATGGATAAATGTTGACTAAATATCGAGTCATCTGTAGTGGCATCTCACTTAACCGCTGAACCGGTTTAGCCCTACGAAGATGGAATAACATATTAGTAAACGGTCTATAACGTGCTATTACAATATGTGCAAAATACTTTCCTATTCCACATAATATACTAGTTAGTGATATAATTTCTTGTGGTTGACGAGTGTTTGGCTATATGAAACTAGCTTAAAATATTAGTTAATGGTCTATAACATTCTATAATATTATGCATAACATACTTTTCAATTGTGCTTAACATACTGGTTAATGGTACAATTTCACAAGGTTCGAAGGCGTTTGGACTTATTAGCCTGGCGTAACATATTAGTTAATTGTCTATAACATTCTAAAATGTTATATATAATTTACTTTCTCATTCTATATAACAAACTACTTAATGGTATAATTTTTCATGGTTGAGAGGTGTTTGGCCCTTTAGAGCAGATATAACATATTAGTAGATTGTATATAACGTAATAATACTAGATTGTATATAACATACTATTATGTTATACATAAAATTCTTTCCCATCTTGCCTAACATACTATTGGGTCATTATTTTTTGTATAAATCGGTTCAAGGGTCAACATATGTGCATATTCGCCATCGAATCCATGACTTGATATTTTGCCAACATACATATGTGGTTAGATATTTAGCCAATAGTCGCTCCATGAGTTGTAACTCTCCTTGTTGAGTAGTCATATGTTGATCACCTAGTGGAGCATTTATTTGCACCTTTATATTAGTGGCATCAGTGAGGTTGCAACCCCCTTGATACACTAGACCACCAATAGAGAGTCCCCCTGGATTATGACCTTTTTCTATGGAAAGAAGATTTGGAACAGGTTTATGGTTTAGAAAAAAGAATTCAATTATGCAAAGTTATATGTTTTATGATGTAGGGGCCACATTACTATAAGCTTATAGAACCTTGAAGATCTCTTATGATCAACCCCCACCAACGATATCTACGGATTAGTTTGAAGATTCTTCAAAGTTAGTTTTTAGGGTATCTTGGTTTGAAGGGTCAAGATAATAAGAAGTATGGGTTCACTACTTTTTGGCAATTTTGAAAATCCCCTAATTTGGCCTAAAGTTTGGTTCTTTGAGGTAAGCGAGTCTAAATTTGAAGGTTATTTCAAATCTCGGAAGTAATAGGACAAGTAAGAAAAAGATGATCTTGTGTTACTTCAGAGGCCAAACAGAGAGAACATGATGCAGGACCAATTAATTTTAAATTAACGAAAATATAGGCTACTAGAAGGGAATCATGAAGACAAAGTCATATAAGCATTGCGCTTGGGAGGAAAGTTTAAATAGGTAATGTCAGTCCAATTTAAATTTGTGAGCATGAATTTTAGTGTACCGTCCTCCACATTTTGCCAATATAGTAGATAGTGATGTGCACTCTTGATGGAGAAGTTACCTATGGGACCCAAGTTCTATATGTTAGGTTCTTCTTGTGGTTGAGGAGTGTGTGGCTATATGAAATTGGCATTAAATATTAGTTAATGGTCTATAGCATTCTATTATATTATGCATAACATACTTTTCTTGTGTGCTTAACATACTAGTTAATGGTACAATTTCTCTAGGTTCGAAGCCGTTTGGACTTATTAGCCTGGCATAACATATTAGTTAATAGTCTATAACATACTAAAATGTTATATATAAATTACTTTCTCATTCTATATAACAAACTAGTTAATGGTATAATTTTTCATGGTTGAGAGGTGTTTGGCCCTATAAAGCAGGTATAACATATTAGTAGATTGTATATCATGTAATAATACTAGATTGTATATAACATACTATTATGTTATACATAAAATATTTTCTCATCTTGCATAACATACTATTGATTCATTATTTTTTTATAAATCGGTTCAAGTGTTAACATATGAGCATATTCGCCATCAATCCATGACTTGATATTTTGCAATATACATTTGTAGTTCGATATTTAGCCAATAGTTGCTCCATGAGTTGTACTTCTCGTTGTTGAATAGTGATATGTTGATCACCTAGTAGAGCATTTATTTACACCTTTGTATTAGTGGCATCAGTGAGGTTGCAACCCCCTTGATACACTTGACCACCAATAGAGAGTCCCCCTGGATTATGACCTTTTTCGATGGAAAGAAGATTTGGAACAGGTTTAAAGTTTAGAAGAAGGAATTCAATTTTGCAAAGTTATCTAATTTATCATGTAAGGCCCACATTACTACAAGCTTAGAGAACCTTGAAGATCTCTGATGATCAACCTCCACCAACGATATCTACGGATTTGTTTGAAGATTCATCAAAGTTATATTTTATGGTATCTTGGTTTCAAGGGTCCAGATAATATGAAGTTTGGGTTCACTACTTTTTGGCAATTTTGGAAATCCCCTAATTTGGCCTAATGTTTGGTTCTTTGAGGAAAGGGAGTGTAAATTTGAAGGTTATTTCAAATCTACGAAGCAATAGGACAAGTAAGAAAAAGATGATCTTGGCCAAACAGAGAGAACATGATGCAGGAACAATCAATTTTTAATTAACAAATATAGTGGCCACTACAAGGGAATCATGAAGATAAAGCCATAGAAGCATTGCGCTTGGGAGGAAATTTTAAATCGGTAATGTCGGTCCAAATTAAATATGTGAGTATGAATTTTAGTGTACCCTCCTCCACATTTTGCCAATATAGATGATAGTGATATGCACTCTTGATGGAGAAGTTACCTATGGGATCAATGTTCTATATGCTAGTATCTTCAGTAGTTTCAGGGATAGTATGCATTATTTGGTTTAGAAAAAAACATGACTCATAGAGCAAATTTTCTCTAAATATTGAACCGAGGATAAATGTAGACTAAATATCGAGTCATCTGTAGTGGGATGAAAGTGCCCCTGACTTAATCGCTGAACCGGTTTGGCCCTACGAAGACGGAATAACATATTAGTTAACGGTCTATAATGTACAATTATAATATGTGCAATCTACTTTCCTATTGCACATAATATACTAGTTAGTGATATAATTTCTTGTGGTTGAGGAGTGTTTGGCTATATACAACTGGCTTAAAATATTAGTTAAACGTCTATTACATTCTATAATATTTTGCATAACATACTTCTCTATTGTGCTTAACATACTAGTTAATGGTACAATTTCTCAAATTTTGAAGGTGTTTGGATTTATTAGCCTAGCATAACATATTATTTAATAGTCTATATCATACTAAAATGTTATATATAATTTACTTTCTCATTCTATATAACAAACTAGTTAATGGTATAATTTTTCTTGGTTGAGAGGTGTTTGGCCCAATAAAGCAGATTTAACATATTAGTAGATTGAATATAACGTAATAAAACAAAATTGAATATAACATACTATTATGTTATACATAAAATACTTTCCCATCTTGGATAACATACTATTGGTTCATTATTTTTTGTATAAATCGGTTCAAGGGTTAACATTTGTGCATATTCGCCATCGAATCCATGACTTGATATTTTGCCAACATACATCTGTGGTTCAATATTTAGCCAATAGTTGCTTCATGAGTTGTAATTCTCCTTGTTGACTAGTGATATGTTGATCTCCTAGTGGAGCATTTATTTACACCTTTGTATTATTGGCATCAATGAGGTTGCAACCCCCTTGATACACTTCACCACCAATAGAGAGTCCCCCTGGATTATCATCTTTTTTTATGGAAAGAAGATTTGGAACAGGTTTATGGTTTAGAAAAAGGAATTCACTTTGGCAAAGTTATCTGTTTTATGATGTAGGGGCCACATTGCTATAGTCTTAGAGAACCATGAAGAGCTCTGATGATCAATCGCCACCAACGATATCTACGAATTTGTTTAAACATTCATCAAAGTTAGATTTTAGGGTATCTTGGTTTGAAGGGTCTAGATAATTTGAAGTTGGGGTTCACTACTTTTTGGCAATTTTGGAAATCCCCTAATTTGGCCTTGTGTTTGGTTCTTTGAGGTAAGGGAGTATAAATTTTAAGGTTATTTCAAATCTTGGAAGGAATAGGACAAGTAAGAAAAAAATGATCTGTTGTTACTTTTGAGGCCAAACAGAGAGAACATGATGCAGGAACAATCAATTTTAAATTAACAAAAACAGAGGCTACTAGAAGAGAATCATCAAGACAAAGCCAAATAAGCATTGCGCTTGGGAGGAAAGTTTAAAGAGGTAATGTCGGACCAAATTAAATATGTGAGTATGAATTTTAGTGTACCCTCCTCCACATTTTTTCAATATGGAAGATAGTGATATGCACTCTTGACGGAGAAGTTACCTATGGGATCCAAGTTCTATATGCTAGTATCTTCAGTTGTTTCAAGGATAGTATGCATTATTTGGTTTTGAAAAAACCATGACTCAAAGAGCAATTTTTGCCTAAGTATTTAACCATTGATAAATGTTGACTAAATATCGAGTCATCTGTAGTAGGATGAAAGTGCCCCTCACTTAACCACTGAACCGGTTTGGCCCTACGAAGATGGAATAAGATATTAGTTAATAGCCTATAAGGTACTATTATAATATGCGCAATCTACTTTCCTTTTCCACATAATATACTAGTTAGTGATATAATTTTTGTGGTTGACGAGTGTTTGGCTATAACTGGCATAAAATATTAGTTAATAGTCTATAACATTCTATTATATTATGCATAACATACTTTTCTATTGTGCTTAACTTACTAGTTAATGGTACAATTTCTCTAGGTTCGAAGGCGTTTGGACTTATTAGCCTAGCATAACATATTAGTTAATAGTCTATAACATACTAAAGTGTTATATATAATTTTCTTTCTCATTTTATTTAAAAAACTAGTTAATGGTTTAATTTTTTGTGGTTGAGAGGTGTTTGGCCCTATAAAGCAGATATAACATATTAGTAGATTGTATATTACGTAATATTACTAGATTGTATATAACGTACTATTATGCTATACATAAAATACTTTCCCTTCTTCCATAACATACTATTGGTTCATTATTTTTTGTATAAATCGGTTTAAGGGTTAACATTTGTGCATATTCGCCATCGAATCCATGACTTGATATTTTGCCAACATACATCTCTGGTTCGATATTTAGCCAATAGTTGCTTCATGAGTTGTAATTCTTCTTGTTGACTAGTGATATGTTGATCTCCTAGTGGAGCATTTATTTACACCTTTGTATTATTGGCATCAGTGAGGTTGCAACCCCCTTGATTCACTTGACCAGCAATAGAGAGTCCCCCTCGATTATGAACTTTTTCGATGGAAAGAAGATTTGGAACAGGTTTATGGTTTAGAAAAAGGAATTGACTTTTGCTAAGTTATCTAATTTATGATATAGGGGCCACATTACTATAAGCTTAGAGAACCTTGAAGATCTCTGATGATCAACCTCCACCAACGATATCTACGGATTTGTTTGAAGTTTCATCAAAGTTAGATTTTAGGATATCCTGGTTTGAAGGGTCCAGATAATATGAAGTTGGGGTTCACTACTTTTTGGAAATTTTTGAAATCCCCTAATTTGGCCTAGAGTTTGGATCTTTGAGGTAAGGGAGTCCAAATTTGATGGTTATTTCAAATCTACGAAGCAATAGGACAAGTAAGAAAAAGTTGATCTTGTGTTACTTCAGAGGCCAAACAGAGAGAACATGATGTAGGAACAATCAATTTTCAATTAACAAAAATAGAGGCCACTAGAAGGGAAGCATGAGGACAAAGCCATAGAAGCATTGCGCTTGGGAGGAAAGTGTAAATAGGTAATGTCGGACCATTTTAAATTTGTGACTATGAAGTTTAGTGTATCCTCCTACACATTTTGCCAATATAGCAGATAGTGATATGCACTCTTGATGTAGAAGTTACCTAAGGGACCCAAGTTCTATATGCTAGCCTCTTCAGTAGTTTGAGGGATAGTATGCATTATTTGGTTTAAAAAAAAACCTGACTCATAGAGCAATATTTGCCTAAATATTGAACCATGGATAAATGTTGACTAAATATCGAGTCATCTGTAGTGGGATGAAAGTGCCCCTCACATATTAGTTAACAGTCTATAATGTACAATTATAATATGTGCAATCTACTTTCCTTTTCCACATAATATACTAGTTAGTGATTTAATTTTTTCTGGTTGAGGAGTGTTTGGCTTTATCAAACTGGCTTAAAATATTAGTTAAAGGTCTATGTTTTGTTCATTGAGGTAAGGGAGTCTAAATTTGAAGGTTATTTAAAATCTACGAAGCAATAGGACAAGTAAGAAAAAGATGATCTTGTGTTACTCCAGAGGCCAACCAGAGAGAACATGATGCACGAACAATCAATTTTCAATTAACAAAAACAGACGCCACTAGAAGGGAATCATGAAGACAAAGCCATATAATTATTGCGCTTGGGAGGAAAGTTTAAATAGGTAATATCAGACCAAATTAAATTTGTGAGTATGAATTTTAGTGTACCCTCCACATTTCTCCTATATATAGTAGATATTGATATGGACTCTTGATGGAGAAGTTACCTATAGGACCCAAGTTCTATACGCCAGTATCTTCAGTAGTTTGGGGATAGTATGCATTATTTGGTTTAGAAAAAAACATGACTCATAGAGCAATTTTTGCCTAAATATTGAACCATGGATAAATGTTGACTTAATATCGAGTCATCTGTAGTGGGATGAAAGTGCCCATCACTTAACCGTTGAACCGGTTTGGCCCTACGAAGAAGGAATAACATATTAGTTAACGGTCTATAATGTACTATTATACTATGTGCAATCTACTTTCCTATTCTACATAATATAATAGTTAGTAATATAATTGTTTGTGGTTGAGGAGTGTTTGGCTATATGAAACTGGCATAAAATATTAGTTAATGGTCTATAACATTCTACAATATTATGCATAACATACTTTTCTATTGTGCTTAACATACTAGTTAATGGTACAATTTCTCAAGGTTCGAAGGCGTTTGGACTTATTAGCCTAGCATAACATATTAGTTAATAATAGTCTATTACAGACCAAAATGTTATATATAAATTACTTTCTCATTCTATATAACAAACTAGGTAATGGTATAATTTTTCATGGTTGAGAGGTGTTTGGCCCAATAAAGCAGATAAAACATATTAGTACATTGTATATAACATAATAATACTAAATTGTATATAACATACTATTTTGTTATACATAAAATACTTTCCTATCTTACATAACATACTATTGGTTCATTATTTTTTGTATAAATCGGTTCATGGGTTAATATATGAGCCTATTCGGCATCGAATCCATGACTTGATATTTCGCCAACATACATCTGTGGTTCGATATTTAGCCAATAGTTTCTCCATAAGTTATAATTCTCCTTGTTGACTAGTGATATGTTGATATCCTAGTGGAGCATTTATTTGCACCTTCGTATTAGTGGCATCAGTGAGGTTGCAACCCCCTTGATACACTTCACCACCAATAGAGTGTCCCCCTGGATTACGATCTTTTTGGATGGAAAGAAGATTTGGAACAGGTTTATGGTTTAGAAAAAGGAATTCACTTTTGCAAAGTTATCTGTTTTATGATGTAGGGGCCACATTACTATAAGCTTGGAGAACCTTGAAGATCTCTGATGATCAACCCCCACCAACGATATCGACGGATATGTTTGAAGACTCATCAAAGTTAGATTTTAGGGTATCTTGGTGTTAAGGGTCCAGATAATATGAAGTTAGGGTTCACTACTTTTTGGCAATTTTGAAAATCTCCTAATTTGGCCTAGTGTTTGGTTCTTTGAGGTAAGTGAGTCTAAATTTGAAGTTTATTTCAAATCTACGAAGCAATAGGACAAGTAAGAAAAAGATGATCCTGTGTTACTTCAAACGCCAAACAGAGAGAACATGATGCAGGAACAATCAATTTTCTATTAACAAAAACAGACCCCACTAGAAGGGAATCATGAAGACAAAGCCATAGAAGCATTGCGCTTGGGAGGAAAGTTTAAATAGGTAATGTCGGACCAAATTAAATTAGTCACTATGAGTTTTAGTGTACCCTCCTGCATTTTTTGCCAATATAGTAGATAGTGATTTGCACTCTTGTTGCAGATGTTACCTAAGGGACCCAAGTTCTATATGGTAGTATCTTCAGTAGTTTGAGGGCTAGTATGCATTATTTGGTTTAGAAAAAAACCTGACTCAAAGTGCAATTTTTGCCTAAATATTGAACCATGGATAAATGTTGACTAAATATCGAGTCATCTGTAGTGGGATGAAAGTGCCCCTACCTTAACCGCTGAACCGCTTTGGCCCTAGGAAGACGAAATAACATATATGTTTACGGTCTATAATGTACAATTATAATATGTACAATCTACATTTCTATTCCACATATATATACTAGCTGGTGATATAATTTCTTGTGGTTGAGGAGTGTTTGGCTATATCGAACTGACTTAAAGTATTAGTTAAAGGTCTATAACATTCTATAATATTATGCATAACATACTTCTCTATTGTGCTTAACATAGTAGTTAACGGTACAATTTCTCAAGGTTCGAAGGGGTTTGGACTTATTAGCCTAGCATTGTATATAACATACTAAAATGTTATATATAATTTACTTTTTCAATCTATATAACAAACTAGTTAATGATATAATTTTTCTTGGTTGAGAGGTGTTTGGCCCTATAAAGCAGATATAACATATTAGTAGATTGTATATAACGTAATAATACTAAATTTTATATAACATACTATTATGTTATACATAAAATACTTTCCCATCTTGCATAACATACTATTGGTTCATTATTTTTTGTACAAATCGGTTCAAGGGTTAACATATGAGCATATTCGTCATTGAATCCATGACTTGATATTTTGCCAACATACATCTGTGGTTCGATATTTAGCCAATAGTTACTCCATGAGTTACAATTCTCCTTGTTGACTAGTGATATGTTGATCTCCTAGTGGAGCATTTATTTGCACATTTGTATTAGTGGCATCGGTGAGGTTGTAACCCCCTTGATACACTTCACCACCAATAGAGAGTCCCCCTGGATTATGATCTTTTTTTATGGAAAGAAGATTTGGAACAAGTTTATGATTTGGAAAAAGGATTTCACTTTTGCAAAGTTCTTGGTTTTATGATGTAGGGGCCACATTACTATAAGCTTGGAGAACTTTGAAGATCTCTGATGATCAACCCCCACAAACGATATCTACAGATATATTTGAAGATTCATCAAAGTTATATTTTAGGGTATCTTGGTTTGAAGGGTCCAGATAATATAAAGTTGGGGTTCACTACTTTTTGGTAATTTACGAAATCCCCTTATTTGGCCTAGTGTTTGGTTCTTTGTGGTAAGGGAGTCTAAATTTGATGGTTATTTCAAATCTACGAAGCAATATGACAAGTAAGAAATAGATGATCTTGTGTTACTTTAGAGGCCAAACAGAGAGAACAAGATGCAGGAACAATCAATTTTCAATTAACAAAAACAGAGGCCACTAGAAGGGAATCATGAAGACAAAGCCATAGAAGCATTGCGCTTGGGAGGAAATTTTAAATAGGTAATGTCAGACCAAATTAAATTTGTGACTATGATATTTAGTGTACCCTCCTGCACGTTTTGCCAATATAGTAGATAATGATATGCACTCTTGATGGAGAAGTTACCAAAGGGACCCAAGTTCTATATGCTAGTATCTTGAGTAGTTGGTGGGATAGTGTGCATTATTTGGTTAAGAAAAAAACCTGACTCATAGAGCAATTATTGAATAAATATTGAACCATGGATAAATGTTGACTAAATATCGAGTCATCTGTAGTGGGATGAAAGTGCCCCTCACTTAACCGCTGAACCGGTTTGGCCCTACGAAGACGGAATAACATATTAGTTAACAGTCTATAATGTACAATTATAATATGTGCAATCTACTTTCCTTTTCAATATAATATACTAGTTAGTGATATAATTTCTTGTGGTTGAGGAGTGTTTGGCTATATCAAACTGGCTTAAAATATTAGTAAAAGGTCTATAACATTCTATAATATTATGCATAACATACTTCCCTATTGTGCTTAACATACTAATTAATGGTATAATTTCTCAAGGTTCGAAGGCGTTTGGATTTATTAGCCTAGCATAACATATTTGTTAATAGTTTATAACATAGTAAAATGATATATATCATTTACTTTCTCTTTCTATATAACAAACTAGTTAATGGTATAATTTTTCTTGGTTGAGAGGTGTTTGGCCAAAAAACGCAGATATAACATATTAGTACATTGTATATAACGTAATAATACTAAATTGTATATAACATACTATTGTGTTATACATAAAATACTTTCCCATCTTGCATAACATACTATTGGTTCATTATTTTTTGAATAAATCGGTTCAAGGGTTAACATATGAGCATATTCGCCATCGAATCCATGACTAGATATTTTGCAAACATATATCTGTAGTTCGATATTTACCCAATAGTTGCTCCATAAGTTATAATTCTCCTTGTTGACTAGTGGTATGTTGATCTCCTAGTGGAGCATTTATTTGCACCTTTGTATTAGTGGCATCTGTGAGGTTGCAACCCCCTTGATACACTTCACCACCAATAGAGAGTCCCCCTGGATTATGATCTTTTTCGTTGGAAAGAAGATTTGGAACAGGTTTATGGTTTAGAAAAAGGAATTCACTTTTGCAAAGTTATCTGTTTTATGATGTAGGGGCCACATTACTATAATCTTGGAGAACCTTGAAGATCTCTGGTGATCAACCCCCACCAACGATATCTACGGATATGTTAGAAGATTCATCAAAGTAAGATTTTAGGGTATCTTGGTTTCAAGGGTCCAGACAATATCAAGTTGGGGTTCACTACTTTTTGGCAATTTTGGAAATCCCCTAATTTGGCCTAGTGTTTGGTTCTTTGTGGTAAGAGAGTCTAAATTTGAAGGTTATTTCAATTCTACGAAGCAAAAGCACAAGTAAGAAAAAGGTGATCTTGGGTTACTTCAGATGCCAAACAGAGAGAACATGATGCAGGAACAATCAATTTTCAATTAACAAAAAGAGAGGCCACTAGAAGGAATCATGAAGACAAAGCCATAGAAGCATTGCGCTTGGGAGGAATGTTTAAATAGGTAATGTCGGACCAAATTAAATTTGAGAGTATGAATTTTAGTGTACCCTCCTCCACATTTTTCCTAAATATTGTAGATAGTGTAATGCACTCTTGATGGAGAAGTTACCTACGGGACCCAAGTTCTCTATGATAGTATCTTCAGTAGTTTGGGGATACTATGGATTATTTGGTTCAGAGAAAAACATGACTCATAGATCAATTTTTGCCTAAATATTGAACTATGGATAAATGTTGACTAAATATCGAGTCATCTGTAGTGGGCTGAAACTGCCCCTCACTTAACCGCTGAACCGGTTTGGCCCTACGTAGACGGAATAACATATTAGTTAACAGTCTATAATGTACAATTATAATATGTGCAATCTACTTTCCTATTCCACATAATATACTAGTTAGTGATATAATTTCTTGTGGTTGAGGAGTGTTTGGCTACAACAAACTGGTTTAAAATATTAGTTAAAGGTCTATAACATTCTATAATATTATGCATAACATACTTCTCTATTGTACGTAACATACTAATTAATGGTACAATTTCTCAAGGTTCGAAGGCGTTTGGACTTATTAGCCTTGCATAACATATAAGTTAATAGTTTATAACATACTAAGATGATATATATAATTTACTTTCTCATTCTTTATAACAAACTAGTTAATGGGATAATTTTTCTTGGTTGAGAGGTGTTTGGCCCAATAAAGTAGATATAACATATTAGTACATTGTATATAACGTAATAATACTAAATTGTATATAACATTCTATTATGTTAAACATAAAATACTTTCCCATCTTGCATAACATACTATTGGTTCATTATTTTTTGTATAAATCGGTTCAAGTGTTAACATATAAGCATATTCGCCATCGAATCCATTACTTGATATTTTGCAAACATATATCTGTAGTTCAATATTTACCCAATAGTTGCTCCATAAGTTATAATTCTCCTTGTTGACTAGTGATATGTTGATCTCCTAGTGGAGCATTTATTAGCACCTTTGTATTAGTGGCATCTGTGAGGTTGCAACCCCCTTGATACACTTCACTACCAATAGATAGTCCCCCTGGATTATGATCTTTTTCGTTGGAAAGAAGATTTGGAACAGGTTTATGGTTTAGAAAAACGAATTCACTTTTGCAAAGTTATCTGTTTTATGATGTAGGGGCCACATTACTATAATCTTGGAGAACTATGAAGACCTCTGATGATCAACCCCCACCAACGATATCTACGGATATGTTTGAAGATTCATCAAAGTAAGATTTTAGGGTATCTTGGTTTGAAGGGTCCAGACAATATGAAGTTGGGGTTCACTATTTTTTGGCAATTTTGGAAATCACCTAATTTGGCCTAGAGTTTGGTTCTTTGAGGTAAGGGAGTCTAAATTTGAAGTTTATTTCAAATCTACGAAGCAAAAGGACAAGTAAGAAAAATATGATTTTGTGTTACTTCAGAGGCCAAACAAAGAGAACATGATGCAGGAACAATCAATTTTCAATTAAAAAAAATAAAGGCCTCAAGAAAGGAATCATGAAGACAAAGCCATATAAGCATTGCGCTCGGGAGGAAAGTTTAAATATTTAATGACAGACCAAATTAAATTTGTGACTACGACTTTTAGTGTACCCTCCTGCACATTTTGCCCATATAGTAGATAATGATATGTACTCTTGTTGGAGAAGTTACCTAAGGGACCCAAGTTCTATATGGTAGTATCTTCAGTAGTTTGGGGATAGTATGCATTATTTGGTTTAGAAAAAAACTTTACTCATAGAGCAATTTTTGCCTAAATATTGAACCATGTATAAATGTTGACTAAATATCGAGTCATCTGTAGTGGGATGAAAGTGCCCCTCACTTAACCGCTGAACCGGTTTGGCCCTACGAAGACGGAATAACATATTAGTTCACAGTCTATAATGTACAATTATAATATGTGAAATGTACTTTCCTATTCCACTTAATATACTAGTTAGTGATATAATTTCTTTTGGTTGAGGAGTGTTTGGCTATATCAAACTGGCATAAAATATTAGTTAAAGGTCTATAACATTCTAAAAGATTATGCATAACATACTTCTCTATTGTGCTTCACATACTAATTAATATTCCAATTTCTCAAGGTTCAAAGGCGTTTGGACTTATTAGCCTAGCATAACATGTTAGTTAATAGTTTATAACATACTAAAATGTTATATATAATATACTTTCTCTTTCTTTATAACAAACTAGTTAATGGTATAATTTTTCTTGGTTGAGAGGTGTTTGGCCCAATAAAGCAGATATAACATATTAGTACATTGTATATAACGTAATAATACTAAATTGTATATAACATACTATAATGTTATACATAAAATTCTTTCCCATCTTGAAAAACATACTATTGGTTCTTCACTTTTTGTATAAATCAGTTCAAGGGTTAACATATGAGCATATTCGCCATCGAATCCATGACTAGATATTTTGCAAACATACATCTGTAGTTCGATATTTACCCAATAGTTGCTCCATAAGTTATAATTCTCATTGTTGACTAGTGATATGTTGATATCCTTGTGGAGCATTTATTTGCACCTTTGTTTTAGTGGCATCTATGAGGTTGCAACCCCCTGGATACACTTCACCACCAATAGAGAGTCCCCCGGGATTATGATCTTTTTCGTTGGAAAGAAGATTTGGAACAGGTTTATGGTTTAGAAAAAGGAATTCACTTTTGCAAAGTTATCTGTTTTATGATGTAGGGGCCACATTACTATAATCTAGGAGAACCTTGAAGATCTCTGATGATCAACCCCCACCAACGATATCTACGGATATGTTTGAAGATTCATCAATGTAAGATTTTAGGGTATCTTGGTTTGAAGGGTCCAGACAATATGAAGTTGGGGTTCACAAATTTTTGGCAATTTTGGAAATCACCTAATTTGGCCTAGTGTTTGGTTCTTTGAGGTAAGGGAGTCTAAATTTGAAGTTTATTTCAAATCTACGAAGCAAAAGGACAAGTAAGAAAAATATGATTTTGTGTTACTTCAAAGGCCAAACAAAGAGAACATGATGCAGGAACAATCAATTTTCAATCAACAAAAATAGAGGCCACAAGAAAGGAATCATGAAGACAAAGCCATAGAAGCATTGCGCTTGGGAGGAAAGTTTAAATAGGTAATGACAATCCAAATTAAATTTGTGACTATGACATTTAGTGTACCCTCCTGCACATTTTTCCAATATAGTAGATAATGATATGTACTCTTGTTGGAGAAGTTACCTAAGGGACCCAAGTTCTATATGCTAGTATCTTCAGAAGTTTGGGGAGAGTATGTATTATTTGGTTTAGAAAAAAACTTTACTCATAGAGAAATTTTTGCCTAAATATTGAACCATGTATAAATGTTGACTAAATATCGAGTCATCTGTAGTGGGATAAAAGTGCCCCTCACTTAACCGCTGAACCGGTTTGGCCCTACGAAGACGGAATAACATATTAGTTAACTGTCTATAATGTACAATTATAATATGTGCAATGTACTTTCCTATTCCACATAATATACTAGTTAGTGATATAATTTCTTGTGGTTGAGGAGTGTTTGGCTATATCAAACTGGCTTAAAATATTAGTTAAAGGTCTATAACATTCTATAATATTATGCATAACATACTTCTCTATTGTGCTTAACATACTAATTAATGTTATAATTTCTCAAGGTTCAAAGGCGTTTGGACTTATTAGCCTAGCATAACATGTTAGTTAATAGTTTATTACATACTAAAATGTTATATATAATATACTTTCTCTTTCTTTATAACAAACTAGTTAATGGTATAATTTTTCTTGGTTGAGAGGTGTTTGGCCCAATAAAGCACATATAACATATTAGTACATTGTATATAACGTAATAATACTAAATTGTATATAACGTAATAATACTAAATTGTATATAACATACTATAATGTTATACATAAAATTCTTTCCCATCTTGAATAACATACTATTGGTTCTTCACTTTTTGTATAAATCGGTTCAAGGGTTAACAAATTAGCATATTTGCCATCGAATCCATGACTTGATATTTTGCCAACATACATCTGTTGTTAGATATTTAGCCAATAGTTGCTCCATAAGTTATAATTCTCCTTGTTGACTAGTGACATGTTGATCTCCTAGTGGAGCATTTAATTGCACCTTTGTATTAGTGGCATCAGTGAGGATGTAACCCCCTTCATACACTTCACCACCAACAGAGTGTCCCCCTGGATTATGATCTTTTTCGATGGAAACAAGATTTGGAACAGGTTTATGGTTTAGAAAAAGGAATTCACTTTTGCAAAGTTATGTATTTTATGATGTAGGGGCCACATTACTATAAGCTTGGAGAACCTTGAAGATCTCTGATGACGAACCCCCACCAACGATATCTATGGATATGTTTAAAGATTCATCAAAGTAAGATATTACGGTATCTTGGTTTGAAGGGTTCAGACTATATGAAGTTGGGGTTCACTACTTTTTGGCAATTTTGAAATCCCCTAATTTGGTTTAGTGTTTGGTTCTTTGAGGTAAGGGAGTCTAAATTTGAAGGTTATTTCAATTCTTCGAAGCAATAGCACAAGTAAGAAAAAGGTGATCTTGGGTTACTTCAGATGCCAAACAGAGAGAACATGATGAAGGAACAATCAATTTTAAATTAACAAAAAGAGAGGCCACTAGAAGGAAATCATGAAGAGAAAGACATATAAGCATTGCGCTTGGGAGGAATGTTTAAATAGGTAATGTCGGACCAAATTAAATTTGCGAGTATGAATTTTAGTGTACCCTCCTCCACATTTTTCCTAAATATTGTAGATAGTGATATGCACTCTTGATGGAGAAGTTACCAACGGGACCCAAGTTCTCTATGATAGTATCTTCAGTAGTTTGGGGATACTATGCATTATTTGGTTTGGAGAAAAACATGACTCATAGAGCAATTTTTGCCTAAATATTGAACTATGGATAAATGTTGACTAAATATCGAGTCATCTGTAGTGGGCTGAAACTGCCCCTCACTTAACCGCTGAACCGGTTTGGCCCAACGTAGACGGAATAACATATTAGTTAACAGTCTATAATGTACAATTATAATATGTGCAATCTACTTTCCTATTCCACATAATATACTAGTTAGTGATATAATTTCAAGTGGTTGAGGAGTGTTTGGCTACATCAAACTGGCTTAATCAAACTGGCTTAAAATATTAGTTAAAGGTCTATAACATTTTATAATATTATGCATAACATACTTCTCTATGGTGCTTAACATACTCGTTAATGGTACAATTTCTCAAGGTTCGAAGGCGTTTGGACTTATTAGCCTAGCATAACATATTAGTTAATAGTTTATAACATACTAAAATGTTATATATAATTTACTTTCACATTCTATATAACAAACTAGTTAATGGTATAATTTTTCTTAGTTGAGAGGTGTTTGGCCCAATAAAGCAGATATAACATATTAGTACATTGTATATAACGTAATAATACTAAATTGTATATAACATTCTATTATGTTATACATAAAATACTTTCCCATCTTGCATAACATACTATTGGTTCATTATTTTTTTGTATAAATCGTTTCAAGGGTTAACATATGAGCATATTAAGCCATCGAATCCATGACCTGATATTTTGCCAACATACATCTGTGGTTCAATATTTAGCCAATAGTTACTCCATAAATTATAATTCTCCTTGTTGACTAGTGGCATGTTGATCTCCTAGAGGAGCATTTATTTGCACCTTTGTATTAGTGGCATCAGTGAGGTTGCAACCCCATTGATACACTTCACCACCAATAGAGAGTCCCCCTGGATTATGATCTTTTTCGATTGAAAGAAGATTTGGAACAGGTTTATGGTTTAGAAAAAGGAATTCACTTTTGCAAAGTTATCTGTTTTATGATGTAGGGGCCACATTACAATAAGCGTGGAGAGCCTAGAAGATCTCTGATGATCAACCCCCACCAACGATATCTATAGATATGTTTGAAGATTCTGCAAAGTAAGATTTTACGGTATCTTGGCTAGAAGGGTCCAGACAGTATGAAGTAGGGGTTCACTACTTTTTGGCAATTTTGGAAATCCCCTAATTTGGCCTAGTGTTTGGTTCTTTGAGATAAGGGAGTCTAAATTTGAACTTTATTTCAAATCTACGAAGCAATAGGACAAGTAAGAAAAAGATGATCTTGAGTTACTTCAAACGCCAAACAGAAAAAACATGATGCAGGAACAATCAATTTTCAATTAACAAAAATAGAGACCACTAGAAGGGAATCATGAAGACAAAGCCATTGAAGCATTGCGCTTGGGAGGAAAGTTTAAATAGGTAATGTCGGACCAAATTAAATTTGTGACTATGACTTTTAGTGTACCCTCCTGCACATTTTGCCAATAAAGTAGATAGTGATATGCATTCTTGTTGCAGATGTTACCTAAGGGACCCAAGTTCTATATTGTAGTATCTTCAGTAGTTTGAGGGCTAGTATGCATTATTTGGTTTAGAGAAAAACATGACTGATAGAGCAATTTTTGCCTAAATATTGAACCGTGGGTAAATATTGACTAAATATCGAGTCATCTGTAGAGGGCTGAAACTGCCCCTCACTTAACCGCTGAACCGGTTTGGCCCTACGTAGACGGAATAACATATTAGTTAACAGTCTATAATGTACAATTATAATATGTGCAATCTACTTTCCAATTCCACATAACATACTAGTTAGTGATATAATTTCTTGTGGTTGAGGAGTGTTTGGCTACATCAAACTGGCTTAAAATATTAGTTAAAGGTCTATAACATTTTATAATATTATGCATAACATACTTCTCTATGGTGCTTAACATACTCGTTAATGGTACAATTTCTCAAGGTTCGAAGGCGTTTGGACTTATTAGCCTAGCATAACATATTATTTAATAGTTTATAACATACTAAAATGTTATATATAATTTACTTTCTCATTCTATATAATAAACTAGTTAATGGTATAATTTTTCTTAGTTGAGAGGTGTTTGGCCCAATAAAGCAGATATAACATATTAGTACATTGTATATAACGTAATAATACTAAATTGTATATAACATACTATTATGTTATACATAAAATACTTTCCCATCTTGCATAACATACTATTGGTTCGTTATTTTTTTGTATAAATCGTTTCAAGGGTTAACATATGAGCATATTAAGCCATCGAATCCATGACCTGATATTTTGCCAACATACATCTGTGGTTCGATATTTGCCAATAGTTGCTCCATAAGTTATAATTCTCCTTGTTGACTCGTGACATGTTGATCTCCTAGAGGAGCATTTATATGCACCTTTGTATTAGTGGCATCAGTGAGGTTGCAAACCCATTGATACACTTCACCACCAATAGAGAGTCCCCTGGATTATGATCTTTTTCGTTGGAAAGAAGATTTGGAACAGGTTTATGCTTTAGAAAAAGGAATTCACTTTTGCAAAGTTATCTATTTTATGATGTAGGGGCCACATTACAATAAGCTTGGAGAGCCTTGAAGATCTCTGATGATCAACCCCACCAACGATATCTATGGATATGTTTGAAGATTCTGCAAAGTAAGATTTTACGGTATCTTGGCTAGAAGGGTCCAGACAGTATGAAGTAGGGGTTCACTACTTTTTGGCAATTTTGGAAATCCCCTAATTTGGCCTAGTGTTTGGTTCTTTGAGATAAGGGAGTCTAAATTTGAACTTTATTTCAAATCTACGAACCAATAGTACAAGTAACAAAAAGATGATCTTGAGTTACTTCAAAGGCCAAACAGAGAGAACATGATGCAGGAACAATCAATTTTCAATTAACAAAAACAGAGACCACTAGAAGGGAATCATGAAGACAAAGCCATAGAAGCATTGCATTTGGGAGGAAAGTTTAAATAGGTAATGTCGGACCAAATTAAATTTGTGACTATGACTTTTAGTGTACCCTCCTGCACATTTTGCCAATAAAGTAGATAGTGATATGCATTCTTGTTGCAGATGTTACCTAAGGGACCCAAGTTCTATATTGTAGTATCTTCAGTAGTTTGAGGGCTAGTATGCATTATTTGGTTTAGAGAAAAACATGACTGATAGAGCAATTTTTGCCTAAATATTGAACCGTGGGTAAATATTGACTAAATATCGAGTCATCTGTAGAGGGCTGAAACTGCCCCTCACTTAACCGCTGAACCGGTTTGGCCCTACGTAGACGGAATAACATATTAGTTAACAGTCTATAATGTACAATTATAATATGTGCAATCTACTTTCCAATTCCACATAACATACTAGTTAGTGATATAATTTCTTGTGGTTGAGGAGTGTTTGGCTACATCAAACTGGCTTAAAATATTAGTTAAAGGTCTATAACATTTTATAATATTATGCATAACATACTTCTCTATGGTGCTTAACATACTCGTTAATGGTACAATTTCTCAAGGTTCGAAGGCGTTTGGACTTATTAGCCTAGCATAACATATTATTTAATAGTTTATAACATACTAAAATGTTATATATAATTTATTTTCTCATTCTATATAATAAACTAGTTAATGGTATAATTTTTCTTAGTTGAGAGGTGTTTGGCCCAATAAAGCAGATATAACATATTAGTACATTGTATATAACGCATTAATAATACTAAATTGTATATAACATACTATTATGTTATACATAAAATACTTTCCCATCTTGCATAACATACTATTGGTTCGTTATTTTTTTGTATAAATCGTTTCAAGGGTTAACATATGAGCATATTAAGCCATCGAATCCATGACCTGATATTTTGCCAACATACATCTGTGGGTTCGATATTTGCCAATAGTTGCTCCATAAGTTATAATTCTCCTTGTTGACTCGTGACATGTTGATCTCCTAGAGGAGCATTTATATGCACCTTTGTATTAGTGGCATCAGTGAGGTTGCAAACCCATTGATACACTTCACCACCAATAGAGAGTCCCCTGGATTATGATCTTTTTTCGTTGGAAAGAAGATTTGGAACAGGTTTATGCTTTAGAAAAAGGAATTCACTTTTGCAAAGTTATCTATTTTATGATGTAGGGGCCACATTACAATAAGCTTGGAGAGCCTTGAAGATCTCTGATGATCAACCCCCACCAACGATATCTATGGATATGTTTGAAGATTCTGCAAAGTAAGATTTTACGGTATCTTGGCTAGAAGGGTCCAGACAGTATGAAGTAGGGGTTCACTACTTTTTGGCAATTTTGGAAATCCCCTAATTTGGCCTAGTGTTTGGTTCTTTGAGATAAGGGAGTCTAAATTTGAACTTTATTTCAAATCTACGAACCAATAGTACAAGTAACAAAAAGATGATCTTGAGTTACTTCAAAGGCCAAACAGAGAGAACATGATGCAGGAACAATCAATTTTCAATTAACAAAAAAACAGAGACCACTAGAAGGGAATCATGAAGACAAAGCCATAGAAGCATTGCATTTGGGAGGAAAGTTTAAATAGGTAATGTCGGACCAAATTAAATTTGTGACTATGACTTTTTAGTGTACCCTCCCTGCACATTTTGCCAATAAAGTAGATAGTGATATGCATTCTTGTTGCAGATGTTACCTAAGGGACCCAAGTTCTATATTGTAGTATCTTCAGTAGTTTGAGGGCTAGTATGCATTATTTGGTTTAGAGAAAAACATGACTGATAGAGCAATTTTTGCCTAAATATTGAACCGTGGGTAAATGTTGACTAAATATCGAGTCATCTGTAGAGGGCTGAAACTGCCCCTCACTTAACCGCTGAACCGGTTTGGCCCTGCGTAGACGGAATAACATATTAGTTAACAGTCTATAATGTACAATTATAATATGTGCAATCTACTTTCCAATTCCACATAACATACTAGTTAGTGATATAATTTCTTGTGGTTGAGGAGTGTTTGGCTACATCAAACTGGCTTAAAATATTAGTTAAAGGTCTATAACATTTTATAATATTATGCATAACATACTTCTCTATGGTGCTTAACATACTCGTTAATGGTACAATTTCTCAAGGTTCGAAGGCGTTTGGACTTATTAGCCTAGCATAACATATTATTTAATAGTTTATAACATACTAAAATGTTATATATAATTTACTTTCTCATTCTATATAACAAACTAGTTAATGGTATAATTTTTCTTAGTTGAGAGGTGTTTGGCCCAATAAAGCAGATATAACATATTAGTACATTGTATATAACGTAATAATACTAAATTGTATATAACATACTATTATGTTATACATAAAATACTTTCCCATCTTGCATAACATACTATTGGTTCGTTATTTTTTGTATAAATCGTTTCAAGGGTTAACATATGAGCATATTCGCCATCGAATCCATGACCTGATATTTTGCCAACATACATCTGTGGTTCAATATTTAGCCAATAGTTACTCCATAAATTATAATTCTCCTTGTTGACTAGTGGCATGTTGATCTCCTAGAGGAGCATTTATTTGCACCTTTGTATTAGTGGCATCAGTGAGGTTGCAACCCCATTGATACACTTCACCACCAAGAGAGAGTCCCCCTGGATTATGATCTTTTTCGATGGAAAGAAGATTTGGAACAGGTTTATGGTTTAGAAAAAGGAATTCACTTTTGCAAAGTTATCTATTTTATGATGTAGGGGCCACATTACAATAAGCGTGGAGAGCCTAGAAGATCTCTGATGATCAACCCCCACCAACGATATCTATAGATATGTTTGAAGATTCTGCAAAGTAAGATTTTACGGTATCTTGGCTAGAAGGGTCCAGACAGTATGAAGTAGGGGTTCACTACTTTTGGCAATTTTGGAAATCCCCTAATTTGGCCTAGTGTTTGGTTCTTTGAGATAAGGGAGTCTAAATTTGAACTTTATTTCAAATCTGAAGCAATAGGACAAGTAAGAAAAAAGATGATCTTGAGTTACTTCAAACGCCAAACAGAAAAAAACATGATGCAGGAACAATCAATTTTCAATTAACAAAAATAGAGACCACTAGAAGGGAATCATGAAGACAAAGCCATTGAAGCATTGCGCTTTGGGAGGAAAGTTTAAATAGGTAATGTCGGACCAAATTAAATTTGTGACTATGACTTTTAGTGTACCCTCCTGCACATTTTGCCAATAAAGTAGATAGTGATATGCATTCTTGTTGCAGATGTTACCTAAGGGACCCAAGTTCTATATTGTAGTATCTTCAGTAGTTTGAGGGCTAGTATGCATTATTTGGTTTTAGAAAAACATGACTGATAGAGCAATTTTTGCCTAAATATTGAACCGTGGGTAAATGTTGACTAAATATCGAAGTCATCTGTAGAGGGCTGAAACTGCCCCTCACTTAACCGCTGAACCGGTTTGGCCCTGCGTGAAGACGGAATAACATATTAGTTAACAGTCTATAATGTACAATTATAATATGTGCAATCTACTTTCCAATTCCACATAACATACTAGTTAGTGATATAATTTCTTGTGGTTGAGGAGTGTTTGGCTACATCAAACTGGCTTAAAATATTAGTTAAAGGTCTATAACATTTTATAATATTATGCATAACATACTTCTCTATGGTGCTTAACATACTCGTTAATGGTACAATTTCTCAAGGTTTGAAGCGTTTGGACTTATTAGCCTAGCATAACATATTATTTAATAGTTTATAACATACTAAAATGTTATATATAATTTACTTTCTCATTCTATATAACAAACTAGTTAATGGTATAATTTTTCTTAGTTGAGAGGTGTTTGGCCCAATAAAGCAGATATAACATATTAGTACATTGTATATAACGTAATAATACTAAATTGTATATAACATACTATTATGTTATACATAAAATACTTTCCCATCTTGCATAACATACTATTGGTTCGTTATTTTTTGTATAAATCGTTTCAAGGGTTAACATATGAGCATATTCGCCATCGAATCCATGACCTGATATTTTGCCAACATACATCTGTGGTTCGATATTTGCCAATAGTTGCTCCATAAGTTATAATTCTCCTTGTTGACTCGTGACATGTTGATCTCCTAGAGGAGCATTTATATGCACCTTTGTATTAGTGGCATCAGTGAGGTTGCAAACCCATTGATACACTTCACCACCAATAGAGAGTCCCCCTGGATTATGATCTTTTTTTCGTTGGAAAGAAGATTTGGAACAGGTTTATGCTTTAGAAAAAGGAATTCACTTTTGCAAAGTTATCTATTTTATGATGTAGGGGCCACATTACAATAAGCTTGGAGAGCCTTGAAGATCTCTGATGATCAACCCCACCAACGATATCTATGGATATGTTTGAAGATTCTGCAAAGTAAGATTTTACGGTATCTTGGCTAGAAGGGTCCAGACAGTATGAAGTAGGGGTTCACTACTTTTTGGCAATTTTGGAAATCCCCTAATTTGGCCTAGTGTTTGGTTCTTTGAGATAAGGGAGTCTAAATTTGAACTTTATTTCAAATCTACGAACCAATAGTACAAGTAACAAAAAAGATGATCTTGAGTTACTTCAAAGGCCAAACAGAGAGAACATGATGCAGGAACAATCAATTTTCAATTAACAAAAACAGAGACCACTAGAAGGGAATCATGAAGACAAAGCCATAGAAGCATTGCATTTGGGAGGAAAGTTTAAATAGGTAATGTGGGACCAAATTAAATTTGTGACTATGACTTTTAGTGTACCCTCCTGCACATTTTGCCAATATTGTACATAGTGATATGCACTCTTGTTGCAGATGTTACCTAAGGGACCCAAGTTCTATATGGTAGTATCTTCAGTAGTTTGAGGGCTAGTATGCATTATTTGGTTTAGAAAAAAGATGACTCATAGAGCAATTTTTGCCTAAATATTGAACCATGGATAAATGTTGACTAAATATCGAAGTCATCTGTAGTGGGCTGGAAGTGCCCCTCACTTAACCGCTGACCGGTTTGGCCCTCACGTGAGGCGGAATAACATATTAGTTAACAGTCTATAATGTACAATTATAATATGTGCAATCTACTTTCCTATTCCACATAATATACTAGTTAGTGATATAATTTCTTGTGGTTGAGGAGTGTTTGGCTACATTAAATTGGCTTAAAATATTAGTTAAAGGTCTATAACATTTTATAATATTATGCTAAACATACTTCTCTATGGTGCTTAACATACGAAGTTAATGCTACAATTTCTCAAGGTTCAAGGGGTTTGGACTTATTAGCCTAGCATAACATATAAGTTAATAGTTTATAACATACTAAAATGTTATATATAATTTACTTTCTCATTCTATATAACAAAACTAGTTAATGGTATAATTTTTCTTAGTTGAGAGGTGTTTGGCCCAATAAAGCAGATATAACATATTAGTACATTGTATATAACGTAATAATAATAAATTGTATATAACATACTATTATGTTATACATAAAATACTTTCCCATCTTGCATAACATACTATTGGTTCATTATTTTTTGTATAAATAGTTTCAAGGGTTAACATATAAGCATATTCGCCATCGAATCCATGACCTGATATTTTGCCAACATATATCTGTGGTTCAATATTTGGCCAATAGTTGCTCCATAAGTTATAATTCTCCTTGTTGACTAGTGACATGTTGATCTCCTAGAGGAGCATTTATTTGCACCTTTGTATTAGTGGCATCAGAGAGGTTGCAACCCCATTGATACACTTCACCACCAATAGAGAGTCCCCTGGATTATGATCTTTTTTCGATGGAAAGAAGATTTGGAACAAGTTTATGGTTTAGAAAAAAGAATTCACTTTTGCAAAGTTATCTGTTTTATGATGTAGGGGCCACATTACAATAAGCTTGGAGAGCCTTGAAGATCTCTGATGATCAACCCCCACCAACGATATCTATGGATATGTTTAAAGATTCATCAAAGTAAGATATTACGGTATCTTGGTTTGAAGGGTTCAGACTATATGAAGTTGGGGTTCACTACTTTTTGGCAATTTTGAAATCCCCTAATTTGGTTTAGTGTTTGGTTCTTTGAGGTAAGGGAGTCTAAATTTGAAGGTTATTTCAATTCTTCGAAGCAATAGCACAAGTAAGAAAAAGGTGATCTTGGGTTACTTCAGATGCCAAACAGAGAGAACATGATGAAGGAACAATCAATTTTCAATTAACAAAAAGAGAGGCCACTAGAAGGAAATCATGAAGAGAAAGACATATAAGCATTGCGCTTGGGAGGAATGTTTAAATAGGTAATGTCGGACCAAATTAAATTTGTGAGTATGAATTTTAGTGTACCCTCCTCCACATTTTTCCTAAATATTGTAGATAGTGATATGCACTCTTGATGGAGAAGTTACCTACGGGACCCAAGTTCTCTATGATAGTATCTTCAGTAGTTTGGGGATACTATGCATTATTTGGTTTGGAGAAAAACATGACTCATAGAGCAATTTTTGCCTAAATATTGAACTATGGATAAATGTTGACTAAATATCGAGTCATCTGTAGTGGGCTGAAACTGCCCCTCACTTAACCGCTGAACCGGTTTGGCTCAACGTAGACGGAATAACATATTAGTTAACAGTCTATAATGTACAATTATAATATGTGCAATCTACTTTCCTATTCCACATAATATACTAGTTAGTGATATAATTTCAAGTGGTTGAGGAGTGTTTGGCTACATCAAACTGGCTTAATCAAACTAGCTTAAAATATTAGTTAAAGGTCTATAACATTTTATAATATTATGCATAACATACTTCTCTATGGTGCTTAACATACTCGTTAATGGTACAATTTCTCAAGGTTGAAGGCTTTGGACTTATTAGCCTAGCATAACATATTAGTTAATAGTTTATAACATACTAAAATGTTATATATAATTTACTTTCTCATTCTATATAACAAACTAGTTAATGGTATAATTTTTCTTAGTTGAGAGGTGTTTGGCCCAATAAAGCAGATATAACATATTAGTACATTGTATATAACGTAATAATACTAAATTGTATATAACATTCTATTATGTTATACATAAAATACTTTCCCATCTTGCATAACATACTATTGGTTCATTATTTTTTGTATAAATCGTTTCAAGGGTTAACATATGAGCATATTAAGCCATCGAATCCATGACCTGATATTTTGCCAACATACATCTGTGGTTCAATATTTAGCCAATAGTTACTCCATAAATTATAATTCTCCTTGTTGACTAGTGGCATGTTGATCTCCTAGAGGAGCATTTATTTGCACCTTTGTATTAGTGGCATCAGTGAGGTTGCAACCCCATTGATACACTTCACCACCAAGAGAGAGTCCCCTGGATTATGATCTTTTTCGATGGAAAGAAGATTTGGAACAGGTTTATGGTTTAGAAAAAGGAATTCACTTTTGCAAAGTTATCTGTTTTATGATGTAGGGGCCACATTACAATAAGCGTGGAGAGCCTAGAAGATCTCTGATGATCAACCCCCACCAACGATATCTATAGATATGTTTGAAGATTCTGCAAAGTAAGATTTTACGGTATCTTGGCTAGAAGGGTCCAGACAGTATGAAGTAGGGGTTCACTACTTTTTGGCAATTTTGGAAATCCCCTAATTTGGCCTAGTGTTTGGTTCTTTGAGATAAGGGAGTCTAAATTTGAACTTTATTTCAAATCTACGAAGCAATAGGACAAGTAAGAAAAAGATGATCTTGAGTTACTTCAAACGCCAAACAGAAAAAACATGATGCAGGAACAATCAATTTTCAATTAACAAAAATAGAGACCACTAGAAGGGAATCATGAAGACAAAGCCATTGAAGCATTGCGCTTGGGAGGAAAGTTTAAATAGGTAATGTCGGACCAAATTAAATTTGTGACTATGACTTTTAGTGTACCCTCCTGCACATTTTGCCAATAAAGTAGATAGTGATATGCATTCTTGTTGCAGATGTTACCTAAGGGACCCAAGTTCTATATTGTAGTATCTTCAGTAGTTTGAGGGCTAGTATGCATTATTTGGTTTAGAGAAAAACATGACTGATAGAGCAATTTTTGCCTAAATATTGAACCGTGGGTAAATGTTGACTAAATATCGAGTCATCTGTAGAGGGCTGAAACTGCCCCTCACTTAACCGCTGAACCGGTTTGGCCCCGCGTGAGACGGAATAACATATTAGTTAACAGTCTATAATGTACAATTATAATATGTGCAATCTACTTTCCAATTCCACATAACATACTAGTTAGTGATATAATTTCTTGTGGTTGAGGAGTGTTTGGCTACATCAAACTGGCTTAAAATATTAGTTAAAGGTCTATAACATTTTATAATATTATGCATAACATACTTCTCTATGGTGCTTAACATACTCGTTAATGGTACAATTTCTCAAGGTTGAAGGCGTTTGGACTTATTAGCCTAGCATAACATATTATTTAATAGTTTATAACATACTAAAATGTTATATATAATTTACTTTCTCATTCTATATAACAAACTAGTTAATGGTATAATTTTTCTTAGTTGAGAGGTGTTTGGCCCAATAAAGCAGATATAACATATTAGTACATTGTATATAACGTAATAATACTAAATTGTATATAACATACTATTATGTTATACATAAAATACTTTCCCATCTTGCATAACATACTATTGGTTCGTTATTTTTTGTATAAATCGTTTCAAGGGTTAACATATGAGCATATTAAGCCATCGAATCCATGACCTGATATTTTGCCAACATACATCTGTGGTTCGATATTTGCCAATAGTTGCTCCATAAGTTATAATTCTCCTTGTTGACTCGTGACATGTTGATCTCCTAGAGGAGCATTTATATGCACCTTTGTATTAGTGGCATCAGTGAGGTTGCAAACCCATTGATACACTTCACCACCAATAGAGAGTCCCCTGGATTATGATCTTTTTCGTTGGAAAGAAGATTTGGAACAGGTTTATGGTTTAGAAAAAGGAATTCACTTTTGCAAAGTTATCTATTTTATGATGTAGGGGCCACATTACAATAAGCTTGGAGAGCCTTGAAGATCTCTGATGATCAACCCCACCAACGATATCTATGGATATGTTTGAAGATTCTGCAAAGTAAGATTTTACGGTATCTTGGCTAGAAGGGTCCAGACAGTATGAAGTAGGGGTTCACTACTTTTTGGCAATTTTGGAAATCCCCTAATTTGGCCTAGTGTTTGGTTCTTTGAGATAAGGGAGTCTAAATTTGAACTTTATTTCAAATCTACGAACCAATAGTACAAGTAACAAAAAGATGATCTTGAGTTACTTCAAAGGCCAAACAGAGAGAACATGATGCAGGAACAATCAATTTTCAATTAACAAAAACAGAGACCACTAGAAGGGAATCATGAAGACAAAGCCATAGAAGCATTGCATTTGGGAGGAAAGTTTAAATAGGTAATGTCGGACCAAATTAAATTTGTGACTATGACTTTTAGTGTACCCTCCTGCACATTTTGCCAATATTGTACATAGTGATATGCACTCTTGTTGCAGATGTTACCTAAGGGACCCAAGTTCTATATGGTAGTATCTTCAGTAGTTTGAGGGCTAGTATGCATTATTTGGTTTAGAGAAAAAGATGACTCATAGAGCAATTTTTGCCTAAATATTGAACCATGGATAAATGTTGACTAAATATCGAGTCATCTGTAGTGGGCTGGAAGTGCCCCTCACTTAACCGCTGACCGGTTTGGCCCTACGTAGACGGAATAACATATTAGTTAACAGTCTATAATGTACAATTATAATATGTGCAATCTACTTTCCTATTCCACATAATATACTAGTTAGTGATATAATTTCTTGTGGTTGAGGAGTGTTTGGCTACATTAAATTGGCTTAAAATATTAGTTAAAGTTCTATAACATTTTATAATATTATGCGAAACATACTTCTCTATGGTGCTTAACATACGAGTTAATGCTACAATTTCTCAAGGTTCGAAGGGGTTTGGACTTATTAGCCTAGCATAACATATAAGTTAATAGTTTATAACATACTAAAATGTTATATATAATTTACTTTCTCATTCTATATAACAAACTAGTTAATGGTATAATTTTTCTTAGTTGAGAGGTGTTTGGCCCAATAAAGCAGATATAACATATTAGTACATTGTATATAACGTAATAATACTAAATTGTATATAACATACTATTATGTTATACATAAAATACTTTCCCATCTTGCATAACATACTATTGGTTCATTATTTTTTGTATAAATAGTTTCAAGGGTTAACATATGAGCATATTCACCATCGAATCCATGACCTGATATTTGCCAACACATATATCTGTGGTTCAATATTTGGCCAATAGTTGCTCCATAAGTTATAATTCTCCTTGTTGACTAGTGACATGTTGATCTCCTAGAGGAGCATTTATTTGCACCTTTGTATTAGTGGCATCAGAGAGGTTGCAACCCCATTGATACACTTCACCACCAATAGAGAGTCCCCTGGATTATGATCTTTTTTCGATGGAAAGAAGATTTGGAACAAGTTTATGGTTTAAAAAAGAATTCACTTTTGCAAAGTTATCTGTTTTATGATGTAGGGGCCACATTACAATAAGCTTGGAGAGCCTTGAAGATCTCTGATGATCAACCCCACCAACGATATCTATGGATATGTTTAAAGATTCATCAAAGTAAGATATTACGGTATCTTGGTTTGAAGGGTTCAGACTATATGAAGTTGGGGTTCACTACTTTTTTTGGCAATTTTGAAATCCCCTAATTTGGTTTAGTGTTTGGTTCTTTGAGGTAAGGGAGTCTAAATTTGAAGGTTATTTCAATTCTTCGAAGCAATAGCACAAGTAAGAAAAAGGTGATCTTGGGTTACTTCAGATGCCAAACAGAGAGAACATGATGAAGGAACAATCAATTTTCAATTAACAAAAAGAGAGGCCACTAGAAGGAAATCATGAAGAGAAAGACATATAAGCATTGCGCTTGGGAGGAATGTTTAAATAGGTAATGTCGGACCAAATTAAATTTGCGAGTATGAATTTTAGTGTACCCTCCTCCACATTTTTCCTAAATATTGTAGATAGTGATATGCACTCTTGATGGAGAAGTTACCTACGGGACCCAAGTTCTCTATGATAGTATCTTCAGTAGTTTGGGGATACTATGCATTATTTGGTTTGGAGAAAAACATGACTCATAGAGCAATTTTTGCCTAAATATTGAACTATGGATAAATGTTGACTAAATATCGAGTCATCTGTAGTGGGCTGAAACTGCCCCTCACTTAACCGCTGAACCGGTTTGGCTCAACGTAGACGGAATAACATATTAGTTAACAGTCTATAATGTACAATTATAATATGTGCAATCTACTTTCCTATTCCACATAATATACTAGTTAGTGATATAATTTCAAGTGGTTGAGGAGTGTTTGGCTACATCAAACTGGCTTAATCAAACTAGCTTAAAATATTAGTTAAAGGTCTATAACATTTTATAATATTATGCATAACATACTTCTCTATGGTGCTTAACATACTCGTTAATGGTACAATTTCTCAAGGTTCGAAGGCGTTTGGACTTATTAGCCTAGCATAACATATTAGTTAATAGTTTATAACATACTAAAATGTTATATATAATTTACTTTCTCATTCTATATAACAAACTAGTTAATGGTATAATTTTTCTTAGTTGAGAGGTGTTTGGCCCAATAAAGCAGATATAACATATTAGTACATTGTATATAACGTAATAATACTAAATTGTATATAACATTCTATTATGTTATACATAAAATACTTTCCCATCTTGCATAACATACTATTGGTTCATTATTTTTTGTATAAATCGTTTCAAGGGTTAACATATGAGCATATTCGCCATCGAATCCATGACCTGATATTTTGCCAACATACATCTGTGGTTCAATATTTAGCCAATAGTTACTCCATAAATTATAATTCTCCTTGTTGACTAGTGGCATGTTGATCTCCTAGAGGAGCATTTATTTGCACCTTTGTATTAGTGGCATCAGTGAGGTTGCAACCCCATTGATACACTTCACCACCAAGAGAGAGTCCCCCTGGATTATGATCTTTTTCGATGGAAAGAAGATTTGGAACAGGTTTATGGTTTAGAAAAAGGAATTCACTTTTGCAAAGTTATCTGTTTTATGATGTAGGGGCCACATTACAATAAGCGTGGAGAGCCTAGAAGATCTCTGATGATCAACCCCCACCAACGATATCTATAGATATGTTTGAAGATTCTGCAAAGTAAGATTTTACGGTATCTTGGCTAGAAGGGTCCAGACAGTATGAAGTAGGGGTTCACTACTTTTTTGGCAATTTTGGAAATCCCCTAATTTGGCCTAGTGTTTGGTTCTTTGAGATAAGGGAGTCTAAATTTGAACTTTATTTCAAATCTACGAAGCAATAGGACAAGTAAGAAAAAGATGATCTTGAGTTACTTCAAACGCCAAACGTAAAAAAACATGATGCAGGAACAATCAATTTTCAATTAACAAAAATAGAGACCACTAGAAGGGAATCATGAAGACAAAGCCATTGAAGCATTGCGCTTGGGAGGAAAGTTTAAATAGGTAATGTCGGACCAAATTAAATTTGTGACTATGACTTTTAGTGTACCCCCTGCACATTTTGCCAATAAAGTAGATAGTGATATGCATTCTTGTTGCAGATGTTACCTAAGGGACCCAAGTTCTATATTGTAGTATCTTCAGTAGTTTGAGGGCTAGTATGCATTATTTGGTTTAGAGAAAAACATGACTGATAGAGCAATTTTTGCCTAAATATTGAACCGTGGGTAAATGTTGACTAAATATCGAAGTCATCTGTAGAGGGCTGAAACTGCCCCTCACTTAACCGCTGAACCGGTTTGGCCCTGCGTGAGACGGAATAACATATTAGTTAACAGTCTATAATGTACAATTATAATATGTGCAATCTACTTTCCAATTCCACATAACATACTAGTTAGTGATATAATTTCTTGTGGTTGAGGAGTGTTTGGCTACATCAAACTGGCTTAAAATATTAGTTAAAGGTCTATAACATTTTATAATATTATGCATAACATACTTCTCTATGGTGCTTAACATACTCGTTAATGGTACAATTTCTCAAGGTTCAAGGCGTTTGGACTTATTAGCCTAGCATAACATATTATTTAATAGTTTATAACATACTAAAATGTTATATATAATTTACTTTCTCATTCTATATAACAAACTAGTTAATGGTATAATTTTTCTTAGTTGAGAGGTGTTTGGCCCAATAAAGCAGATATAACATATTAGTACATTGTATATAACGTAATAATACTAAATTGTATATAACATACTATTATGTTATACATAAAATACTTTCCCATCTTGCATAACATACTATTGGTTCGTTATTTTTTGTATAAATCGTTTCAAGGGTTAACATATGAGCATATTCGCCATCGAATCCATGACCTGATATTTTGCCAACATACATCTGTGGTTCGATATTTGCCAATAGTTGCTCCATAAGTTATAATTCTCCTTGTTGACTCGTGACATGTTGATCTCCTAGAGGAGCATTTATATGCACCTTTGTATTAGTGGCATCAGTGAGGTTGCAAACCCATTGATACACTTCACCACCAATAGAGAGTCCCCCTGGATTATGATCTTTTTCGTTGGAAAGAAGATTTGGAACAGGTTTATGGTTTAGAAAAAGGAATTCACTTTTGCAAAGTTATCTATTTTATGATGTAGGGGCCACATTACAATAAGCTTGGAGAGCCTTGAAGATCTCTGATGATCAACCCCCACCAACGATATCTATGGATATGTTTGAAGATTCTGCAAAGTAAGATTTTACGGTATCTTGGCTAGAAGGGTCCAGACAGTATGAAGTAGGGGTTCACTACTTTTTGGCAATTTTGGAAATCCCCTAATTTGGCCTAGTGTTTGGTTCTTTGAGATAAGGGAGTCTAAATTTGAACTTTATTTCAAATCTACGAACCAATAGTACAAGTAACAAAAAGATGATCTTGAGTTACTTCAAAGGCCAAACAGAGAGAACATGATGCAGGAACAATCAATTTTCAATTAACAAAAACAGAGACCACTAGAAGGGAATCATGAAGACAAAGCCATAGAAGCATTGCATTTGGGAGGAAAGTTTAAATAGGTAATGTCGGACCAAATTAAATTTGTGACTATGACTTTTAGTGTACCCTCCTGCACATTTTGCCAATATTGTACATAGTGATATGCACTCTTGTTGCAGATGTTACCTAAGGGACCCAAGTTCTATATGGTAGTATCTTCAGTAGTTTGAGGGCTAGTATGCATTATTTGGTTTAGAGAAAAAAGATGACTCATAGAGCAATTTTTGCCTAAATATTGAACCATGGATAAATGTTGACTAAATATCGAAGTCATCTGTAGTGGGCTGGAAGTGCCCCTCACTTAACCGCTGACCGGTTTGGCCCCACGTGAAGACGGAATAACATATTAGTTAACAGTCTATAATGTACAATTATAATATGTGCAATCTACTTTCCTATTCCACATAATATACTAGTTAGTGATATAATTTCTTGTGGTTGAGGAGTGTTTGGCTACATTAAATTGGCTTAAAATATTAGTTAAAGTTCTATAACATTTTATAATATTATGCTAAACATACTTCTCTATGGTGCTTAACATACGAAGTTAATGCTACAATTTCTCAAGGTTGAAGGGGTTTGGACTTATTAGCCTAGCATAACATATAAGTTAATAGTTTATAACATACTAAAATGTTATATATAATTTACTTTCTCATTCTATATAACAAACTAGTTAATGGTATAATTTTTCTTAGTTGAGAGGTGTTTGGCCCAATAAAGCAGATATAACATATTAGTACATTGTATATAACGTAATAATACTAAATTGTATATAACATACTATTATGTTATACATAAAATACTTTCCCATCTTGCATAACATACTATTGGTTCATTATTTTTTGTATAAATAGTTTCAAGGGTTAACATATGAGCATATTCACCATCGAATCCATGACCTGATATTTTGCCAACATATATCTGTGGTTCAATATTTGGCCAATAGTTGCTCCATAAGTTATAATTCTCCTTGTTGACTAGTGACATGTTGATCTCCTAGAGGAGCATTTATTTGCACCTTTGTATTAGTGGCATCAGAGAGGTTGCAACCCCATTGATACACTTCACCACCAATAGAGAGTCCCCCTGGATTATGATCTTTTTCGATGGAAAGAAGATTTGGAACAAGTTTATGGTTTAGAAAAAAGAATTCACTTTTGCAAAGTTATCTGTTTTATGATGTAGGGGCCACATTACAATAAGCTTGGAGAGCCTTGAAGATCTCTGATGATCAACCCCCACCAACGATATCTATGGATATGTTTAAAGATTCATCAAAGTAAGATATTACGGTATCTTGGTTTGAAGGGTTCAGACTATATGAAGTTGGGGTTCACTACTTTTTGGCAATTTTGAAATCCCCAAATTTGGTTTAGTGTTTGGTTCTTTGAGGTAAGGGAGTCTAAATTTGAAGGTTATTTCAATTCTTCGAAGCAATAGCACAAGTAAGAAAAAGGTGATCTTGGGTTACTTCAGATGCCAAACAGAGAGAACATGATGAAGGAACAATCAATTTTCAATTAACAAAAAGAGAGGCCACTAGAAGGAAATCATGAAGAGAAAGACATATAAGCATTGCGTTTGGGAGGAATGTTTAAATAGGTAATGTCGGACCAAATTAAATTTGCGAGTATGAATTTTAGTGTACCCTCCTCCACATTTTTCCTAAATATTGTAGATAGTGATATGCACTCTTGATGGAGAAGTTACCTACGGGACCCAAGTTCTCTATGATAGTATCTTCAGTAGTTTGGGGATACTATGCATTATTTGGTTTGGAGAAAAACATGACTCATAGAGCAATTTTTGCCTAAATATTGAACTATGGATAAATGTTGACTAAATATCGAGTCATCTGTAGTGGGCTGAAACTGCCCCTCACTTAACCGCTGAACCGGTTTGGCTCAACGTAGACGGAATAACATATTAGTTAACAGTCTATAATGTACAATTATAATATGTGCAATCTACTTTCCTATTCCACATAATATACTAGTTAGTGATATAATTTCAAGTGGTTGAGGAGTGTTTGGCTACATCAAACTGGCTTAATCAAACTGGCTTAAAATATTAGTTAAAGGTCTATAACATTTTATAATATTATGCATAACATACTTCTCTATGGTGCTTAACATACTCGTTAATGGTACAATTTCTCAAGGTTCGAAGGCGTTTGGACTTATTAGCCTAGTATAACATATTAGTTAATAGTTTATAACATACTAAAATGTTATATATAATTTACTTTCACATTCTATATAACAAACTAGTTAATGGTATAATTTTTCTTAGTTGAGAGGTGTTTGGCCCAATAAAGCAGATATAACATATTAGTACATTGTATATAACGTAATAATACTAAATTGTATATAACATTCTATTATGTTATACATAAAATACTTTCCCATCTTGCATAACATACTATTGGTTCATTATTTTTTTGTATAAATCGTTTCAAGGGTTAACATATGAGCATATTAAGCCATCGAATCCATGACCTGATATTTTGCCAACATACATCTGTGGTTCAATATTTAGCCAATAGTTACTCCATAAATTATAATTCTCCTTGTTGACTAGTGGCATGTTGATCTCCTAGAGGAGCATTTATTTGCACCTTTGTATTAGTGGCATCAGTGAGGTTGCAACCCCATTGATACACTTCACCACCAAGAGAGAGTCCCCCTGGATTATGATCTTTTTTTCGATGGAAAGAAGATTTGGAACAGGTTTATGGTTTAGAAAAGGAATTCACTTTTGCAAAGTTATCTATTTTATGATGTAGGGGCCACATTACAATAAGCTTGGAGAGCCTTGAAGATCTCTGATGATCAACCCCCACCAACGATATCTATGGATATGTTTGAAGATTCTGCAAAGTAAGATTTTACGGTATCTTGGCTAGAAGGGTCCCAGACAGTATGAAGTAGGGGTTCACTACTTTTTGGCAATTTTGGAAATCCCCTAATTTGGCCTAGTGTTTGGTTCTTTGAGATAAGGGAGTCTAAATTTGAACTTTATTTCAAATCTCTGAAGCAATAGGACAAGTAAAAAAAAAGATGATCTTGAGTTACTTCAAAGGCCAAACAGAAAAAACATGATGCAGGAACAATCAATTTTCAATTAACAAAAATAGAGACCACTAGAAGGGAATCATGAAGACAAAGCCATTGAAGCATTTGCGCTTTGGGAGGAAAGTTTAAATAGGTAATGTGGGACCAAATTAAATTTGTGACTATGACTTTTAGTGTACCCTCCTGCACATTTTGCCAATAAAGTAGATAGTGATATGCATTCTTGTTGCAGATGTTACCTAAGGGACCCAAGTTCTATATTGTAGTATCTTCAGTAGTTTGAGGGCTAGTATGCATTATTTGGTTTAGAGAAAAACATGACTGATAGAGCAATTTTTGCCTAAATATTGAACCGTGGGTAAATGTTGACTAAATATCGAGTCATCTGTAGAGGGCTGAAACTGCCCCTCACTTAACCGCTGAACCGGTTTGGCCCTGCGTAGACGGAATAACATATTAGTTAACAGTCTATAATGTACAATTATAATATGTGCAATCTACTTTCCAATTCCACATAACATACTAGTTAGTGATATAATTTCTTGTGGTTGAGGAGTGTTTGGCTACATCAAACTGGCTTAAAATATTAGTTAAAGGTCTATAACATTTTATAATATTATGCATAACATACTTCTCTATGGTGCTTAACATACTCGTTAATGGTACAATTTCTCAAGGTTCAACATGCGTTTGGACTTATTAGCCTAGCATAACATATTATTTAATAGTTTATAACATACTAAAATGTTATATATAATTTACTTTCTCATTCTATATAACAAACTAGTTAATGGTATAATTTTTCTTAGTTGAGAGGTGTTTGGCCCAATAAAGCAGATATAACATATTAGTACATTGTATATAACGTAATAATACTAAATTGTATATAACATACTATTATGTTATACATAAAATACTTTCCCATCTTGCATAACATACTATTGGTTCGTTATTTTTTGTATAAATCGTTTCAAGGGTTAACATATGAGCATATTAAGCCATCGAATCCATGACCTGATATTTTGCCAACATACATCTGTGGTTGATATTTGCCAATAGTTGCTCCATAAGTTATAATTCTCCTTGTTGACTCGTGACATGTTGATCTCCTAGAGGAGCATTTATATGCACCTTTGTATTAGTGGCATCAGTGAGGTTGCAAACCCATTGATACACTTCACCACCAATAGAGAGTCCCCTGGATTATGATCTTTTTCGTTGGAAAGAAGATTTGGAACAGGTTTATGGTTTAGAAAAGGAATTCACTTTTGCAAAGTTATCTATTTTATGATGTAGGGGCCACATTACAATAAGCTTGGAGAGCCTTGAAGATCTCTGATGATCAACCCCACCAACGATATCTATGGATATGTTTGAAGATTCTGCAAAGTAAGATTTTACGGTATCTTGGCTAGAAGGGTCCAGACAGTATGAAGTAGGGGTTCACTACTTTTTGGCAATTTTGGAAATCCCCTAATTTGGCCTAGTGTTTGGTTCTTTGAGATAAGGGAGTCTAAATTTGAACTTTATTTCAAATCTACGAACCAATAGTACAAGTAACAAAAAGATGATCTTGAGTTACTTCAAAGGCCAAACAGAGAGAACATGATGCAGGAACAATCAATTTTCAATTAACAAAAACAGAGACCACTAGAAGGGAATCATGAAGACAAAGCCATAGAAGCATTGCATTTGGGAGGAAAGTTTAAATAGGTAATGTCGGACCAAATTAAATTTGTGACTATGACTTTTAGTGTACCCCCTGCACATTTTGCCAATATTGTACATAGTGATATGCACTCTTGTTGCAGATGTTACCTAAGGGACCCAAGTTCTATATGGTAGTATCTTCAGTAGTTTGAGGGCTAGTATGCATTATTTGGTTTAGAGAAAAAGATGACTCATAGAGCAATTTTTGCCTAAATATTGAACCATGGATAAATGTTGACTAAATATCGAAAGTCATCTGTAGTGGGCTGGAAGTGCCCCTCACTTAACCGCTGACCGGTTTGGCCCCACGTGAGACGGAATAACATATTAGTTAACAGTCTATAATGTACAATTATAATATGTGCAATCTACTTTCCTATTCCACATAATATACTAGTTAGTGATATAATTTCTTGTGGTTGAAGAGTGTTTGGCTACATTAAATTGGCTTAAAATATTAGTTAAAGGTCTATAACATTTTATAATATTATGCTAAACATACTTCTCTATGGTGCTTAACATAATGAAGTTAATGCTACAATTTCTCAAGGTTCAAGGGGTTTGGACTTATTAGCCTAGCATAACATATAAGTTAATAGTTTATAACATACTAAAATGTTATATATAATTTACTTTCTCAATCTATATAACAAACTAGTTAATGGTATAATTTTTCTTAGTTGAGAGGTGTTTGGCCCAATAAAGCAGATATAACATATTAGTACATTGTATATAACGTAATAATACTAAATTGTATATAACATACTATTATGTTATACATAAAATACTTTCCCATCTTGCATAACATACTATTGGTTCATTATTTTTTGTATAAATAGTTTCAAGGGTTAACATATGAGCATATTCACCATCGAATCCATGACCTGATATTTTGCCAACATATATCTGTGGTTCAATATTTGGCCAATAGTTGCTCCATAAGTTATAATTCTCCTTGTTGACTAGTGACATGTTGATCTCCTAGAGGAGCATTTATTTGCACCTTTGTATTAGTGGCATCAGAGAGGTTGCAACCCCATTGATACACTTCACCACCAATAGAGAGTCCCCCTGGATTATGATCTTTTTCGATGGAAAGAAGATTTGGAACAAGTTTATGGTTTAGAAAAAAGAATTCACTTTTGCAAAGTTATCTGTTTTATGATGTAGGGGCCACATTACAATAAGCTTGGAGAGCCTTGAAGATCTCTGATGATCAACCCCCACCAACGATATCTATGGATATGTTTAAAGATTCATCAAAGTAAGATATTACGGTATCTTGGTTTGAAGGGTTCAGACTATATGAAGTTGGGGTTCACTACTTTTTGGCAATTTTGAAATCCCCTAATTTGGTTTAGTGTTTGGTTCTTTGAGGTATGGGAGTCTAAATTTGAAGGTTATTTCAATTCTTGAAGCAATAGCACAAGTAAGAAAAAAAAGGTGATCTTGGGTTACTTCAGATGCCAAACAGAGAGAACATGATGAAGGAACAATCAATTTTCAATTAACAAAAAAGAGAGGCCACTAGAAGGAAATCATGAAGAGAAAGACATATAAGCATTGCATTTGGGAGGAATGTTTAAATAGGTAATGTCGGACCAAATTAAATTTATGAGTATGAATTTTAGTGTACCCTCCTCCACATTTTTCCTAAATATTGTAGATAGTGATATGCACTCTTGATGGAGAAGTTACCTAAGGGACCCAAGTTCTCTATGATAGTATCTTCAGTAGTTTGGGGATACTATGCATTATTTGGTTTGGAGAAAACATGACTCATAGAGCAATTTTTGCCTAAATATTGAACTATGGATAAATGTTGACTAAATATCGAAGTCATCTGTAGTGGGCTGAAACTGCCCCTCACTTAACCGTTGAACCGGTTTGGCTCAACGAGACGGAATAACATATTAGTTAACAGTCTATAATGTACAATTATAATATGTGCAATCTACTTTCCTATTCCACATAATATACTAGTTAGTGATATAATTTCAAGTGGTTGAGGAGTGTTTGGCTACATCAAACTGGCTTAATCAAACTGGCTTAAAATATTAGTTAAAGGTCTATAACATTTTATAATATTATGCATAACATACTTCTCTATGGTGCTTAACATACTCGTTAATGGTACAATTTCTCAAGGTTCGAAGGCGTTTGGACTTATTAGCCTAGTATAACATATTAGTTAATAGTTTATAACATACTAAAATGTTATATATAATTTACTTTCACATTCTATATAACAAACTAGTTAATGGTATAATTTTTCTTAGTTGAGAGGTGTTTGGCCCAATAAAGCAGATATAACATATTAGTACATTGTATATAACGTAATAATACTAAATTGTATATAACATTCTATTATGTTATACATAAAATACTTTCCCATCTTGCATAACATACTATTGGTTCATTATTTTTTATATAAATCGTTTCAAGGGTTAACATATGAGCATATTCGCCATCGAATCCATGACCTGATATTTTGCCAACATACATCTGTGGTTCAATATTTAGCCAATAGTTACTCCATAAATTATAATTCTCCTTGTTGACTAGTGGCATGTTGATCTCCTAGAGGAGCATTTATTTGCACCTTTGTATTAGTGGCATCAGTGAGGTTGCAACCCCATTGATACACTTCACCACCAAGAGAGAGTCCCCCTGGATTATGATCTTTTTCGATGGAAAGAAGATTTGGAACAGGTTTATGGTTTAGAAAAAGGAATTCACTTTTGCAAAGTTATCTGTTTTATGATGTAGGGGCCACATTACAATAAGCTTGGAGAGCCTAGAAGATCTCGATGATCAACCCCACCAACGATATCTATAGATATGTTTGAAGATTCTGCAAAGTAAGATTTTACGGTATCTTGGCTAGAAGGGTCCAGACAGTATGAAGTTGGGGTTCACTACTTTTTGGCAATTTTGGAAATCCCCTAATTTGGCCTAGTGTTTGGTTCTTTGAGATAAGGGAGTCTAAATTTGAACTTTTATTTCAAATCTAAAGCAATAGGACAAGTAAGAAAAAAGATGATCTTGAGTTACTTCAAAGGCCAAACAGAAAAAACATGATGCAGGAACAATCAATTTTCAATTAACAAAAAAAATAGAGACCACTAGAAGGGAATCATGAAGACAAAGCCATTGAAGCATTGCGCTTGGGAGGAAAGTTTAAATAGGTAATGTCGGACCAAATTAAATTTGTGACTATGACTTTTTAGTGTACCCTCCTGCACATTTTGCCAATAAAGTAGATAGTGATATGCATTCTTGTTGCAGATGTTACCTAAGGGACCCAAGTTCTATATTGTAGTATCTTCAGTAGTTTGAGGGCTAGTATGCATTATTTGGTTTAGAGAAAAAACATGACTGATAGAGCAATTTTTGCCTAAATATTGAACCGTGGGTAAATGTTGACTAAATATCGAAGTCATCTCAGAGAGGGCTGAACTGCTCCCCTCACTTAACCGCTGAACCGGTTTGGCCCCACGTGAGACGGAATAACATATTAGTTAACAGTCTATAATGTACAATTATAATATGTGCAATCTACTTTCCAATTCCACATAACATACTAGTTAGTGATATAATTTCTTGTGGTTGAGGAGTGTTTGGCTACATCAAACTGGCTTAAAATATTAGTTAAAGGTCTATAACATTTTATAATATTATGCATAACATACTTCTCTATGGTGCTTAACATACTAATTAATGGTACAATTTCTCAAGGTTCGAAGGCGTTTGGACTTATTAGCCTAGCATAACATATTATTTAATAGTTTATAACATACTAAAATGTTATATATAATTTACTTTCTCATTCTATATAACAAACTAGTTAATGGTATAATTTTTCTTAGTTGAGAGGTGTTTGGCCCAATAAAAAGATATAACATATTAGTACATTGTATATAACGTAATAATACTAAATTGTATATAACATACTATTATGTTATACATAAAATACTTTCCCATCTTGCATAACATACTATTGGTTCTGTTATTTTTGTATAAATCATTTCAAGGGTTAACATATGAGCATATTCGCCATCGAATCCATGACCTGATATTTTGCCAACATACATCTGTGGTTCGATATTTGCCAATAGTTGCTCCATAAGTTATAATTCTCCTTGTTGACTCGTGACATGTTGATCTCCTAGAGGAGCATTTATATGCACCTTTGTATTAGTGGCATCAGTGAGGTTGCAAACCCATTGATACACTTCACCACCAATAGAGAGTCCCCTGGATTATGATCTTTTTTCGTTGGAAAGAAGATTTGGAACAGGTTTATGGTTTAGAAAAAGGAATTCACTTTTGCAAAGTTATCTATTTTATGATGTAGGGGCCACATTACAATAAGCTTGGAGAGCCTTGAAGATCTCTGATGATCAACCCCCACCAACGATATCTATGGATATGTTTGAAGATTCCGCAAAGTAAGATTTTTAGGGTATCTTGGCTAGAAGGGTCCAGACAGTATGAAGTAGGGGTTCACTACTTTTTGGCAATTTTGGAAATCCCCTAATTTGGCCTAGTGTTTGGTTCTTTGAGATAAGGAGTCTAAATTTGAACTTTATTTCAAATCTTTGAACCAATAGTACAAGTAACAAAAAGATGATCTTGAGTTACTTCAAAGGCCAAACAGAGAGAACATGATGCAGGAACAATCAATTTTCAATTAACAAAAACAGAGACCACTAGAAGGGAATCATGAAGACAAAGCCATAGAAGCATTGCATTTGGGAGGAAAGTTTAAATAGGTAATGTCGGACCAAATTAAATTTGTGACTATGACTTTTAGTGTACCCTCCTGCACATTTTGCCAATATTGTACATAGTGATATGCACTCTTGTTGCAGATGTTACCTAAGGGACCCAAGTTCTATATGGTAGTATCTTCAGTAGTTTGAGGGCTAGTATGCATTATTTGGTTTAGAGAAAAAGATGACTCATAGAGCAATTTTTGCCTAAATATTGAACCATGGATAAATGTTGACTAAATATCGAGTCATCTGTAGTGGGCTGGAAGTGCCCCTCACTTAACCGCTGACCGGTTTGGCCCTACGTAGACGGAATAACATATTAGTTAACAGTCTATAATGTACAATTATAATATGTGCAATCTACTTTTCCTTTTCCACATAATATACTAGTTAGTGATATAATTTTTTGGTTGAGGAGTGTTTATTACATTAAATTGGCTTAAAATATTAGTTAAAGGTCTATAACATTTTATAATATTATTAAACATACTTCTCTATGGTGCTTAACATACTGAAGTTAATGCTACAATTTCTCAAGGTTCGAAGGGGTTTGGACTTATTAGCCTAGCATAACATATAAGTTAATAGTTTATAACATACTAAAATGTTATATATAATTTACTTTCTCATTCTATATAACAAACCAGTTAATGGTATAATTTTTCTTAGTTGAGAGGTGTTTGGGCCCAATAAAGCAGATATAACATATTAGTACATTGTATATAACGTAATAATACTAAATTGTATAACATACTATTATGTTATACATAAAAATACTTTCCCATCTTGCATAACATACTATTGGTTCATTATTTTTTTTGTATAAATAGTTTCAAGGGTTAACATATGAGCATATTCACCATCTAATCCATGACCTGATATTTTGCCAACATATATCTGTGGTTCAATATTTGGCCAATAGTTGCTCCATAAGTTATAATTCTCCTTGTTGACTAGTGACATGTTGATCTCCTAGAGGAGCATTTATTTGCACCTTTGTATTAGTGGCATCAGAGGTTGCAACCCCATTGATACACTTTCACCACCAATAGAGAGTCCCCCTGATTATGATCTTTTTCGATGGAAAGAAGGATTTGGAACAAGTTTATGGTTTAGAAAAGGAATTCACTTTTGCAAAGTTATCTATTTTATGATGTAGGGGCCACATTACAATAAGCTTAGAGAGCCTTGAAGATCTCTGATGATCAACCCCCACCAACGATATCTATGGATATGTTTGAAGATTCTGCAAAAGTAAGATTTTCACGGTATCTTGGCAAGAAGGGTCCAGACAGTATGAAGTTGGGGTTCACTACTTTTGGCAATTTTGGAAATCCCCTAATTTGGCCTAGTGTTTGGTTCTTTGAGATAAGGGAGTCTAAATTTGAACTTTATTTCAAATCTACGGTACAATAGTACAAGTAACAAAAGATGATCTTGAGTTACTTCAAAGGCCAAACAGAGAACATGATGCAGGAACAATCAATTTTCAATTAACAAACAAAACAGAGACCACTAGAAGGGAATCATGAAGACAAAGCCATAGAAGCATTGCATTTGGGAGGAAAGTTTAAATAGGGTAATGTCGGACCAAATTAAATTTGTGACTATGACTTTTAGTGTACCCTCCTTGCACATTTTGCCAATATTAGCCTTACATATATAGTGATATGCAATTTTGTTGCAGATGTTACCTAGGGACCAAAGTTCTATATGGTAGTATCTTCCAGTAGTTTGAGGCCAGTGTGCATTATTTGTTTTAGAGAAAAAAAAAGATGACTCATAGGAGCAATTCTGCCTAAATATTGAAACCATGGATAAATGTTATCAAACATTCTAGCCTATCCTCAGAGTGGGCTGGAAGTGC